>OZ010608.1:73823522-73840970 GCA_963932145.1 Acanthosepion lycidas | reverse complement strand
TCTTACTTTATATATATATATATATATATATTATATATATATAATATATATATATATATATATATATATATATATATATATATATATATATATATATATATATATATATATATAAAGTAAGACTCTTCGGTAAAGCGAATCGAGTACTCTCAGTTACTGTATGTTTATCTAAAAATAAATAAGCTAAAATTCACGTACGTCCCTGCCGTGCGCTGTCGGCTTGGTGGTAGAATCTCCGACTAGTGTCAATTCGGCCGGGTTTCGATCCTAATTGTCTAGCCACACTGGAGATCTGCGAAACAGTCAGTTTCTGGATGACTATGTTTTGGTCGAAATGTGGACTTTTTATTTTAAAATATATATTATACTCTTTTTTCCATAATTCTGTTACACGGGTTTCTGGTTTCGCAACCTTCTTCAAGCAAACAGTACATATTATAAAAATGAATTTTTTTGCATGGTACTGATTCAAACGTCTTTCTTGATTCATTTTTACATGTGGAAAGATCTACTCTTTGCTTGAAGAAGGTCGCTTAATCCGATTTATGGCAAATAAAGTATAATATATATTTTAAAATAAAAAGTCCACATTTCAATCAAAAACGTTTGCAGTTTATCTTTTTTTTTTTTTGAACAAGTATACCCTGAATTGTTCTTGAAGAGGATATGACAAATAAACATATTTGTCCCATTACGTATAACTTAAAAGAGAGTTAACTTGAGCTAAAATTTTCTTCTTCAGCAAGTGCGCCCTGAAGAACCACTTAGGTGAATCCTTTGTAGGTAGTTTCTGTCTCACTTTACTTATTGTAATGAGCACTTTACGTTTTTATCTTATTTTGCTCGATTGTTTCGTTTTTGTTTTCTTTGGACTAGAAATTACGTGAGGGGTCGATTTTTTTTCGGCTGGTTCAATGTTTTTAGTTTTTTTTTCCCCAGAAACCAACTTGTTTTAATATATTTTTATTTACAAATTTTACTATCCAGGGTTTATTTTATACCAGTCGACAATAGTCATTAAAATAAACATAAGATATATATATATATATATATATATTTTTTTTTTTTTGAACAATAAAAAAATATTAAAAAATTAAAATCCTCAGACACACTGGGTTGTAGATTAATATTCTTTCGTTTTTTTATTATTATTTCCATTAGATTCCTCGACTAGTTTCGACCAAAATGGCCATCATCAGGAGAAGAAATATTTCTGCTTGCTGGTAGCAATGAACTACAGAAATGAATGTCTTGATGGAGAAAATGAACTTTTCTCTGTAGTTTTCATTTGTTCTTTTTATTTTTTTATCTTTTTAACATGAATCTTTTAACATTCCTTGTGTTGGTCAAACAGTCTCTTTTAAGTTGTTATTTGAGATAAGAACTGGATAGATACATGCTGCTATGAATTCTCTGGTCAATTTGACAGTTTTATTGGGCCTGGTGAGGGGGTGTGTCTCTGTTTAGTGTTTGTGTGTGTGTGTTATTTGGTTCTTAGGGAGTGAGTGAGTATGATATGTGTAAGCCTGTGTATTGCTGTGGGTGTGTGTTATCATTTGGCTCATTAGGGAGTGTGTGAGTATGATGTATGTAAGTGTGTATATTCGTGTGGGTGTGTGTATAAGTGTATAAGTGTGAGGCCTCCGCACCTCCGTAAGCCTATCTGTCTTGTGTGGGTGAGAAATGTGGGTAGGTTTTGATTTGTTGATATATATATTGCTGCTATCTGTATTGTTAAATTTATGATTTATATATATATCGCAATTATATATATATATATATATATATATATATATATATATATATATATATATAATTAAGTTATGAAGAACTTGGTAAACCGTATGGGTAATTCCAAGGAGGATGAAATCCTGAGGGCTCAATGTAAATCCAGAGCTAATATTTAATGAAAAACAGACCACTTTAAGGTACCATTACAATAATTTATTTCACCAAAATCCTTTTAAAAGACTCCGGTGAAATAAATTATTGTAATGGTACCTTAAAGTGGTCTGTTTTTCATTAATATATATATATATATATATATATATATATATATGTGTGTGTGTGTGTGTGTGTGTGTGTGTGTGTGTGTGTGTGTGTGAATAAAGACAAAAGAAAAAGCGCTCTTTACCGATGAGTTTTGTCCTATGATGACCTTTATTAACGCAAATATAAAGATTTTATTTTGCAACTAGTATTTATAAACAAAAGTGAAAATCAAGGTAAACTATGGAGGCTGCTAAGTGATGTAATTTATAGCTTAATCAACGAAAGTTACTAAATGTTATTGTTGTAGTTGAATTTTGTTCGTATATATATGTGTGTGTGAATATTCTTAGATGTAGTATAGTCGTTATCTGTAAAAGAAACAAAATGGGTGACAAGAAAATAGAAAAATTATAGTGAGTTTAGCCGACAGAATTCATACATGCAAATGTAATGGTTTTATTTTGCAACAAGTATACATTTGACAGTTACTCAGTTGCCTCGATAAATTCTGTGGAATGACGAAAGGCGTCGGCTAGCCTAAGTATAGTTTCCTTATTGAATTACCATTCACAAACACACACTCACACACACACACACACACACACACACATATATATATATATATATATATATATATATATATATGTTAAAGTTAATAAAATTTAAAAATCAATGTCAGTTATTCGTGTGACCCATTACACCCTGTAGAACTTCAGCTGAATAAAGTGATATTTATTTTATGCAGAGATTTCGCATTATTTACCATCTCTCATTTGCGTCTCTGTCCTTGGGCAGAGTGCGCTCAGGGGCTTCTCTATCAAAGGACAGAGGGGCAACTGATGAAAATAAAATTGAAGAGGTGCCCAGCCCTGGCGAACAGCTGCCCGAGGCCACACCCTCCCATTGCACAAGAGGGAGAGATCGGTGCTCGCACCAAGGCCAGAGCAACCGACGGTTGCGGGGGCTGAGGGGAATTTTTGTTCCAGTCCCGGGTGTACGCGCTCGGGTCCCCACATTAAAAAGACTTTGTGTCACATCTCATTCTCGTGGAGGAATGAGTAAACACCGTAGATACATGTGGGCACGGCAGAAAGAGACGTTGCAAATTTTAAATTCATATATATATATATATATATATATATATATATATATAAATGTAAAGAAATATAGTCTTAAGATATGCTATATTTATGGGATAAAGTGCTTAATATCAGAGATAGAGCGTGTGTAAATATAAAAGTGAACATAGAAGTCAACACTTAGAGGCGACAGTCTGTTTCATGCTATATGCAATCGACAGGCCTAACGATTGCCTATCGCATGACAGTCTGTGTCGCCTCTAAGTATATATATATATATATATATATATATATATATATGTTTTGAAGATTAAAAAATATTAAAAACTTAAAATTTCGAGACACACTGGGTTGTATATTAATTTTTTTTGTTTTCTTATCTCAATTAGTTTTCTCGGCTAGCTTCAGCCAGCATGGTAATCATCAGGAGAAATAAAAACCCTGCTTATTAGCAGCAGTGAACTACAGGAGTGATTGACTGTCTCTAAAGAAAGTGAACTTTATTTGTAGTTTTTATTTGTTTTTTATCATTAATTTTGGACAGACCCTTATTGGTTAAACGGCCCCTTTCAAATTCTTTTTCATTTAAGATAGAAGCTGGGAGATTCAATCCTTGGTCATTTTGACAGTTTTATTGAATGCTGGAAAGGAGACGAGTGCGTTAAATATGTGTTATCTTTTAGTTTTTTGGGAGTGTATGTGATGTGGGTATCTGTATATATTTGTGTTAGTGTGTATATATGTGTGCGACCTCAACACCTCTACAAGTATGTCTGTCTTGTGTGGGTGAGAAATGTGGGTATAACTTAATTTATGGGATTATATATTAATTCTGTGTTGTTATATTGGGGGGTGGGGGTTAAGTCCGTCTGGACAAAGTGTTTACAAGTGCAAAATCCATTTGACTTCATGTTCCTCTACTATTTTTCTAAGGCTATCTTTTGTGTAAATTTTGCATATTTTTCCAGGCTGAAATATTGTTCTACAGATAATAATCTTTCGTTGGGAGTCGACTTGATCCGATTCCGATAATTATTAATTCTCTAGTGAAATGGTCATCCAGATTTTCCTACATATTGTTTCTGGCATAGTGTGCATTCTAATAAGTAAATTATGTTATGACTTCTACAGTTAGAGTCGTGGTAGATTTTGAAAGCAGATTTAGTGACTGAGCTAGTGAACGAATTGGTGTGTCTAATGTGGTTACAGCATAGGCTCCTTTTGTTGTTAAATGGTTGGGAAAATCCTGTTTTTTTATTTTTGGTCTATTACGGGTTACCTTATCATTTGAAATTTGGTTATTACCTATAATTTCTTTAAGGTTCTTAAGTCTACGATTTGCTAGGAGGTTGGGTTCTACAGAAGTTTTTAGATCTTGTTGGAGATGTAGTATTTCCCAGCGACTTTTGATTATCTGAGATAGTGGAGGAAGAGTGGAGTTGAAAGTGGTTACTAGAAGTTTGTGTCTAGATTTATTTTTAATTTTATAACATTAGGGTGTCTTCTCTAAGTCTGGAAATTGCTTTATTTAATTTTATTTATTGTTCCTCGATTAGGTATTGTTTATAGCCATGTGTTGGGAATTGGTGCTCGAGATTTTGAGAGTGTTTACTAAATGCTTCATTGTTAGAACATATCCTTCTAAGTCTAAGAATAGGGAAAGGTTCTCTTTGAGGTTTTTTCGGTGGGAAGACTTAAAGTGTAGATAGTTGTGGGTGTCGGTGATTTTAGTGTGTAGTGTTGTTTTTAGTTTTCTGCTTTTATCAATGTAGATATGGGTGTTTAAAAATATTACCGATCATTTTGAATTTTACGGTCACAAAAAATTCACTGAGTTTCTCCTCAAGGTCCGTGTGTATGAAGAAGATATTATCGATATATCATGCATAGAATATGCAGTCATTACCGATATATATATATATATATATATATATATATATATATATATATTTAAAAATATGATTCCTTCGCTACATAAGAGTTCTCATGTTTCAAAAACGAGAGCCGAAACCATCAATATAATTATTAAAATTAAATTGAATTAAAGTAACAAGACCTGTTTCATCCTCAAGCGAAAATTTAGGAATAGCCAATTTTGAAATTTACGTATCGTTATAAAAACCGTGTCCATTCGTTACTACGGAAACGGCTGGGGCGACCATTTTTATCCACATATCAGTCACCTTCAGGGAGAGGTCAAGCTGTGATAGGGTGGGGTGTCTATTTCAAAGCGAATGATGTCTTTCTTGTACGCGCATCGTCTATTCATTCACAGAGGAAGATAGATTTTGGCACCATAGTATGTTGTTAAGTGTCTCTGATAATTTTGTTTATTTTATTTGTTTATTTATTTATTTATTTTCAACGGGCTGTTTCATATATAAATGCGTCGCACTGAACTACAATTTGTTATTTCCTATTTTTCTACATACCTGCGTACGTATATATATATATATATATATATATATATATATATATATATATATTATAAATTAATAGACTTAAAATATGTTTTTTCGCTACACAGTTCCAACCATGTTTCAAAAATGGAAGCTAAAAGCCCTGAATTTAATTTTGTACTTAAATTAAAGACATTAGTTCCATTTCATCCTCAAGCGAATTTTGGGGTAACTTTAAAAATTACTGGGTTTTAAATACACAGCTAAACACTGTAAATTTACATTGAGCACTATTTTGTAAAAATAAAAATATCTATAAGAACAGCGGATTATATATCTTACTGTTCTTTCTTTTTATTAATATACATATATATATATATATATATATATATGTGTGTGTGTGTGTGTGTGTGTGTGTGTGTGTCTTGAACAATAAAAAAATGTTAAAAAAATTAAAATTTCAGACACACTGGGTTATATATTAATATTTTTTTGTTTTATTAGTTTGGTGCAAAAATAATGACGTAATAATGTCGTTTTTTGACGTATTTTTTAACGTCAAAAAACGACATTATTACGTCATTATTTTTGCACCAACCTAATAATAATAATAATAATATCTCATCAGGAGAAAAAAAATTCCCGCTTGTTAGTAGCATTGAACTACAGGAGTGAATGACTTTCTGAAGAATGTGAACTTTGTCTATAGATTTCGTTCGTTTTTTTATCGTTTATTATGGTCAGTCCTTGTGTCGTTTAAACGACATCTTTCAAGTCGTTTTTAAGATAGAGCCTTAGAGATTTGTGAGTCTTAGAATTTCCTCCTTGGTCATTTTGACAGTTTTATTGGAGTCAGGGAAAAGGATGTGCGTGTTAACTGTATGTTATCTTATAGTTTTTTTTTTTTTGTTGTTGTTGTCGGGGGTGATGTTTGTATGTGTATATATCTGTATGAGTGTGTGTATGTGGGAACCTCTGTATGTCTATCAGTCTAGTGTGGTTCAGAAATGTAGGTGGGGCTTGATCTATGGAAGTATATATTAATTCTATCTGTTTTGTTTAGCCTCTGGTTTAGTCCGTCTGGACCAAGTGCTTACAGATATATGGGTCTACTCGAATTTACCCATGAAGCCGTTTTGTTACCTGGTTGAGAAAACACTGTTGTTTTATTGTTAGTACCTATAATTTTTTCAAGGGTCTTGAGGATCATTTTTTTTATGGCATCCTTATTTTTTATCGAATCAGTGAATGTATATATATATATATATATATATATATATATATATATATATATATATATATATATACAGATAGATAGATAGATAGATAGATAGATAGATAGATAGATAGATAGATAGATTGTGCAAGGCAATGAGAATTTTTGTTATTGCCTTCAGTGTGAGAGGATGAAGAGTAAAACGTCCGCCATTTGAACCATCTCTGCCGGTATTAGAATAAACTTCAAGTCAATGGAAACACTGATCCGAAGTTTTAGGCACATGTCGAACATCAATCATAGAAGGAAACTTACGACCTATTTAGCGGTGTTAAGATAAACAAACAGACAAACGCAAGCACACACACAAACGCACACACACACACAAACGCACACACACACACAAACGCGCGCACACACACAAACGCGCACACACACACTGATTTGAGAATTTCCAAATCAGTGTATTTTTCACAAGAACAAATTATTATACTAATTTATGCTAATCTGCTGGCACAAGAAAGACATTTTAAAAAAATGGCAAATATAATTTGATAATTAAAAAGTTCTTTCGTCCTTTCTCGTAATCATTTCATAAAAAATTTAATAATGAAGCTTTTTTATTTAGTTGATGGCATTTTTTCACCATGTTGTGCTAATTTGTTAGCGAATCAGTAGAGGTATATATATATATATATATATATATATATATATATATATATATATATATATATATATATATATATATCGAGTATGTGGTGTAGTTCAATTTGCATTACATGATTCACTCATACAAAAAACAGATAACAGTTTGCGAAGATGTATTCTCGACATTTAAATCCTTATCTTCTATATCTGTTTTTTTATGAATGATTCATATATATATATATATATATATACAAATGAGAGAAAGAACAGATGGAGTAAAATTCCACTGTTCTTAGTACTTTTAAAAAAGTGCGCAATACAAAGTACAGCAATATATTATTATTAATTTTATTAAAAGATTTTATAACAAAAACATGTTGAAAGCGCTACGCAAAAGCTTTTATGTTTCAATAATTTGATCATACTTCTTTCTCTCATTTGTGTGTATATATATATATATATATATATATATATATATATATATATATATATATATATATATATATATATATATATATATTATTTTAAGCGATTATAAGAAAAACATTTTGAAATCGCTACACGAAAATTTTCATGTCTCGATTGTATTTCTTCCTGCGATGGGGGGGGGGTACAAAGAATTGAAGCATGAAAGTTTTTTTGTCACGATTTCAAATTTTTATTATAATCTCTTATAATAAAAAGATAATAATAATAATAATAATAATAATAATGATGATAATAATAATAATAATAATAATAATAATGATAATAATAATAATAATAATAATAATAATAATAATAATAAACCTACTCTACATTGATACTAAAATATTGTGTCAGCCCAAAATGCAGATTCTGTGATAAATATCCAGAAACGATTGATCACCTTGTATCAGGTTGCACGATATTGGCACCCACTGAATATAAAACCCGGCATGACAGAGTGGGCCAATATCTGCACTGGAAAATCTGCAATTTCTACGGGAAGGAAACTGAAAGGAACTGGTATGAACACCACCCAGACCCGGTTACGGAGATAGGACCTGTTACAATTCTATGGGACTACACAATACACACCGACAGAACAATCAAGGCCAACGGCCCAGATATTGTTATTAAAGACCACAAACAAAAACGGTGCCTCCTTATTGATATGGCAGTCCCTGCTGACTGCAATGTATCTTTGATGATATTCAGAAAGCTGTCAAAATACAAGGACCTTGAAATAGAAATCTCGAAAATGTGGCATATGGAAACATCAACAATCCCTGTTGTAGTTGGAGCCCTAGGACTGGTTGGAAAAGATTGCAGTAGACTAATTGCAGGGATTCCTGGAAGTCCACGCCTCAAGGAGATACAAAAAATTGTTCTGACTACAGCCCACACTTTACGAAGGGCTTTATCTATGTAATTTTTATTTTATTTTTTTTTTGTGTCAGTGGAAAGTGTCATGATGCCATTTCTAACCTTAGGTCCCTAGGCGGGACCCGGAAAGAAATGTGTAAACGCCAGAAATCAAAGGAAATGAAAATAATAATAATAATAATAATAATAATAATAATAATATATATATATATATATATATATATATATATATATATATATATATATATATATATATATTATAATAATAATATTAATAATAATAATAATAATAATAATAATAATAATAATAATAATAAAAAGTAAGAACAGTAAAATATATAATCCGGTGTTCTTATTCATATTTTAATTACTTTTACAAAACAGTGCTCAATGTAAATTTACAGAGCATAAATATTATAAATTAACTGATTTAAAATATGGTTTCTTGACCTCACAGTAATATTATAATTATATAATTAAATTAAAAGCATTAATTCTGTTTCATCTTCAAACGAATTTCAAAAATTCGCTTGAAGATGAAACAGAACTAATGCTTTTAATTATATAATTAAATTTGAAGTTTTTAGCTTCCGTTTCTGAAACATGATTATTACTATGTAGCGAAGAAACTATATTTAAATCAGTTAATATATATATATATATATATATATATATATATATATATATATATATATATATATATATATATATATATCGACCTGGAGTAGATATTATTTTTGTCAAATTATCTCAATTTCACCCGGCCCATCTTTCTGCCCCACCACTTCTTTCCTTACCTCTCACTCCTTCTTATTCTGATCTTTAACATCAGATCGGTCCATGGTGTGTGTATGTCACCACGAAATGTATCTTTAATGTATTTGACATCCGACAACATTCATTTTCCTCCTTCCACTCACACCTAGTTTTAATCTCCCACCTTCTCTCGTATGTTACCCCTCTCTTTAGCTCTAACATTCGCGCCACACTCTCATACTTATACTCTCTCTAAATTCTATTTTTATTTCCGGAGTTGTTCTTTTCCGGTTTTTTTTTGAATTTGTAGGTCTGATGAATTGGAACGTATTTACGATTCCAATGGAATAAATTATGACCATGGAATATTAGTGTTTAAGCCTTTTTATTATATCCTTACTCTGTCCTGAACATTGAGTTCTACCTGGATTCTATCCTGTCGGAATTTTTTATTCAAAAAATATACGTGTGTGTATATGCACCTGTGGATTTTGCATATATATGTATATTTACCACTAATATTATATATATATATATATATATATATATATATATATATATATAGTGCAGGGAAATGAGAATTTTTGTTATTGCATTCGGTGTTCAAGAGTGAAGAGAAAAACGACCGCTATTTGAACCATTTCTGCTGAGATTAGAATAGACTTAAAATCAAGGGAAACACTGATCCGATGTTTTAGCCACATGCCGAACTGGAATTATAATCAGTGATCCAAGTCAATATCATATTATTATCTTGGCTCAGATCAGCAAGTGTCTCCATTAGTCTTGATCCCTCGTTAATGTAAGATGAAAAGAAGAAAGCTTGGGATAGATACAAAGACCGTCCCGAGGGATCATTTGAGGTGGTGACCGAAGGCGCCAACGTGTTATTGTACGATTTAATGCGCTCATTTTGAGCTTCGATAGAGAGTTCAAAGCCTTGCAATTATTGCATGCAATTGAAAAAGAAATGGGAATTCTCAGAATTGACGCAAACACGAAGGCAGAATAGCCTCTAACTTTTCTCGAATGACCAAGTTGACCATCTTGAGCCCCAAGACTACCAGCCCAAGTGACCTCTTTATGCAACTAACGGTCATATATTATATTCCACTTGGAGAAGACCATAATTCTTTGAAAAATTACGAACTGGCGCTACAGAATCACAATTAAAGAACTGTACCAAATAACACAAACCACATCACGTTAAGACTTTCTGCGGGAGCAACAACATGTAAATTGAAGACAAAATAATGATATAATCAAGATGTTGACATTCGACACAACTTCAGACAAAAGGTTAGGAAGGAAACGGCCCATCAATACTGGAAAGAGCGATAACAGCTACTGGACTTCAGAAACCTATTTTCCCTGAAAAATTGTTTTAAGAGAAAGATTTTATAAGTGGAAGAGAAAAAAATGCACCATAAAGATGTTGACATTCCACACTACTTCAAACAAAAGGTTAGGAAGGAAACGGCCCATCAATACTGGAAAGAGCGATAACAGCTACTGGACTTGAGAAACCTATTTTCCTGGAAAAATTGTTTGAAGAGAAAGATTTTATAAGTGGAAAAGAAAATAATGACATAATCAAGATATTGACATTCCACACTACTTCAAACAAAAGGTTAGGAAGGAAACGGCCCATCAATACTGGAAAGAGCGATAACAGCTACTGGACTTGAGAAACCTATTTTCCTGAAGAACGGATTTAAGAGAAAATACAAATTGTCACCGAGAATTGCACGAAAACTGTTGCGAGGTTAATATAAATCCAAGAGTTGTTTTGAAAGACATTGGCAAAAGTTTGGATACGATGAATATCAGCGTAAGTAGCAATATAAGGTCGTTTAAATAGAACTGGTTTGTATGGAAACCGACCATGACGAACCCCTCTTCACAAACATGTCACATTGTTGCTCGGTTTAATTTTGTCAAAAAGTTCTTGGACGAAGAAAATTGCTTTTTGGAACAAGTACTATGGAATGATGAAACAAAAATGGTGCTTTTTGGACATAATGATGTACAGAAGATTTGGCTCAAGAAAGGTGAGGATTTCCTCCCAAAGAACACAGTAGCAACATTAAAACATGGAGGTGGCTCGATGATGTTTTGGGGTTGTTTTAGCTCAAGGGGGAATGGACAATTAATTGCAATAAGAGGAATAATGAAATCTGCAGACTATATCAAAATTCTGGATGAAAATCTATAGCTATCAGTGCAAAATCTTCATCTAGGTCGGCGATTTACTTTCCAGCAAGATAATTATCCCAAACATACGTCTAAATCACTGTGGCTTCAGAAAAAGATTACACTTTTGCCATGGCCTTCAATGAGTCCTGACTTGAATCCTATTGAAAATCTATGGCAAGAATTGAAAGATCGAATAAATCGTCGGCCACCAAAAACCTACAGGAATTAGAACGTGTAACTATTTATTGTGAGACCGGAACTACCTACACAATAGACTCTTCCAGGTCTATATTAAGTATGCGACACAACACTCTAGAGAGAGACAGAGAGACAGAGAGAGAGCCGCGTACGACTACCAGTATTGGACACTAACATATAGTAAGCTCCGCTTACTCTATCTCTGTAACCTGTTGTTAATATATCTTTCTTACATCTAATCCGTGTTCCGTGTTTTACTTCTGTGGTCCCGACTTTGGCCCCACATCACTATTGAAGAATGGAAGAAAATCCCAGAAAGGATTTGTTCAAATTTAATGAAAAATTTTAGAAAACGATTACTGCAAGTTATAAAGATGAGAGGCCATGCTATTGACTCTGAGTGTTGACTTCAATGTTCACTTTAATATATATATATATATATATATATATATATATATATAGAGAGAGAGAGAGAGAGAGAGAGATAGATAGATAGATAGATAGATAGATAGATAGATAGTTAACGACGAAAATATTCGTATAACCATCAATTCTGAATATTTCATCCATTTCTCAAAATTTAATGCCCGTATGATGGTAGCATTTATATGAAAAGGAATAGAAAACTCCATTTTCATAACAGTAGGTTAAATCCGACAAATTTGATAGGCGAATTATGCAAAAGAGGAAAAGACAAAATTATTCGTACAGTTAAGAAAAATAGAAAAAATTGAATAATTTTCCCAATATTAATAGTCAACAGCATGTTCTCTCATCTTTATAACTTGCTGCAATCGTTTTCTAAAAATTTTGACGAAATTTCAATATGTTTTTTCTGTGATTTTCGTGCATTTCTCGGAGGAATTTGTATTTTCTTCCACGCCCAGACAAATTCTCTTTCATATCAAATCGTTTAAACTTCCTTATAACGGACTGTACCGCAGGGATAGCTAACCGGTTTCAAATAGTGATGTAACTATTTCGAACTTGTGGAAGTTAATAATTCTCTGTCTCAAGTCAACACTAAGCTCCTTTCTCTTCTCCATCGAGTTGTTAACATAATAATAACAATGGTGACACTATGCACCACGTGATATTCTTAGCTGGAATTATCACAAATATCCTACTGAATAAATAGTCTAGAAGACGTCACCGATAAAATAATTATGTAAATTACTTATACTTACACGAATCAATCAATTTAAAACGATATTTTCTACTGTACGAATAATTTTGACTTTTCCTATTTTGCATAATTTGCCTGTGAAATTTATTGTATTTGAGCTATTGTTCTGAAAATTGAGTTTTATATTTCTTTTTTGTGTTTATTAACATATAAAGAAATTTGGCATCATACGGGCAATAGATTCCGAGAAATGGGTAAAAATATTCAAAATTGATGGGTGTACGAATAATTTTTGTCGTTGACTGTATGTGTAGTTCGTGTGTGTGTGTGTGTGTGAATATTTGTAAACACACTACAAATTAATGTTTGAGATAGGTAAGTTTAAAGACTCCAAAAAGAATTTAAAAAGCGACATATATGAAATATAAAACGAACGGAAAATAATCTATGCAGCCATTAATGTACTAGCGTCTGAACAGTGTGGTTTTTCTTTTTTTTCTTTTACCCAGCATGCAACAGCCGGATGTCTGATGTAAATAGCTTCAGGTTTCTCCTCTGATATCAGCTTGAATGTACTTCGTCATTGCCATGTCGGGAGCGCTGAAAATAATTTTAGATTTTAAAAGCCAAATCACAATCTTTTCATGTTTCTTTCTTTCTTTGTAATCCGAAAAGAACAAACCTTTCAAAAACAGTACAGCACTCGACAAATTTCAGTGAACCATACGACACTTAGAAAGCAAAGATAATTAGGCTGGTAATGAGGGTAACCTTAAAGATAACTTGTTTCAGTAATAATTGTCACAAACAGAAAGTATACTGCAAAAAATAAAGAAAGATAGAAAGGAAGAGAAAAAGGAAAAAACAAAAAAAAAGCAAGTGAAATTATAGATGAGCCAAAATTTCCTAAACATCAAAATGGCGGATGTCGTCTGTTTGGAGAAAGAGAGAAGGAAGTTAATCATATTATGAGTGATTTCTGCGACTGATCCAAAAAGAAATACTAAAACAGATATTATGATGTAGGTATAGATATATTCACGGTGGCATTCAGAGTCGAAATCCAATCGATAAGAAATTAAATTATTGTCAATAAAAATGGCCACCCAGATGTAACGTGGCAGAAGAATCACAAAAGAAAGAAAGAACAGGAATTTGACTACAAATAGATAGATAGATAGATAGATAGCAGGTCTAACACCATCGCCACTACTAAGATGACAATACAGTCTTTCTCCTTTCATTTCTTTATTTAATAATAAAAAAAATGGCAGGTCTAACACTATCACCACTACTACGATGAGAGTACAGTCTTTCTCTTTTCCTCTCTTTACTTAATAATAATAATAATAATAATAATAATAATAATAATAATAATAATAATAATAATGGCAGGTCTAAAACCATCACCACAACTACGATGAGAGTAACTATTTAAATATTTATCAACAGTTAGGAAAAGAACGTGATTTAAGAAAAGAAAAAAAAGAAAAAACGCAGTGTTTGACAATGTTAAACAATATTTCGACAATATATCTGCCTTCTTTAACTTATATTAAAAAAAAATCCAAGTTTAAATATATATAAATCTACAAAAAATTATAAGCATTTGTAGAAACGTTGCTTGTCTTCTAATGAAAAAACGGATGTAATGGTAATCAATGGTTCAAAATGAATGAAACGCCGCCCGATTGAAGTGATGCAACTGAAACATGCTTAATATGAAGTTGATCTTGAAATTTTATGTTAGTTGATTAGTTACAAAGAGGAATTTATCAAACAGTATAAATCTTATGGAACTCTCCTGTCATTTTGTTCATTCTCCCTGGCCCGGTAGTTAATAACTTGCTTACGTAACCATCCTCATGCATTTTAACGGTCGACAGGTCCGTAGATTCTGAATATTTTTTTTCAGAATGTGCACTTTAAGATGTTTGTCGAAATGACAGTCGTTTGTAATAAAATGTTCTGCAAGCTCTTTTGATGTCACGTTGTATCCGTAGTAAACAAAATGATATACGTAACTCTTTCAATATTTTTCAACAGTTAAAAGAAGATCACGATTTAAGAAAAGATAAAGAAAAGAAAAAAAAAATATTTCGACAGTATGTCTGCTTTCTTCAGGTTATATTTAAAAAAAAAATTAAGTCTAAAAATATATTCATGCACATTCTACAAAAAAATATTTAGAATCTACCGACCTTTTTTGATCTCAAAATTTGGTACATTGGGCGCCGTATATCAATTGAGAATTACGACAATTACCACCCTCTGGAGAAATTGGGATGTTTCTCTTTGAATTTGGGATAGAATTGATTCATGTTACACAACGTACAGGGGTTTTCTCTTCTTTGAGTAACGATCTTTTCGTAGAATTCTATAATTTTATACTTGAAAATTGAAAGAAACATATAACTTGAACAAGACAGTCATTCTGTTGAAGCAATAGAAATAAAATTAATAATTGTAATAATAAATGCCCTTATCTTGTATCAGGCGTGGCTCTCGTGGTTTCTTATGTTAACTGATTAGATATCTTGGACATATTTAGTTTTGTTGAATTAAAATGTGTTTTAGTAGGAAACCTGTTCAATACTACAGATTATAGGGTCATTTGCCTGACCATGACCAGTTGGGCATATATCCTAGCGGTTGTCGTAATCTACACATCTATTTATGAGTAGATTTATTTGCGGAATATGTTAATGATGACCGAAATTGGGGAATTCCTCGTTCTCTATTATCTAGCCGGATACCGGTGTATCGTAAAAACAACGTTCAAACTCGACGCTTATTTACATCTTTTTTAAATTTTAAATTATTTGTAACCAAATATAATAATTCCGTGATAATTAAGGAAATTTTGTATGTTTTTTTTTTCGTTTTCTATTTTTTTTACCAAATCAAGAGAACTGTTTTGAGAGGACCGGATTTTTAATTGTATTTTCTAAAACTAAAATGTCGACCTCCGATGAAAATTTTTGTGTCTATGGTTCGTTATCATCGAAGATCATCATTCACTTGGAATAAATCTAAAAGCCACTCGCTTCTTTTCTCTTTTTGTTTTCTTCTTTTCATCTCTTTCTTTTTCGCTCCATCACCAAACGCCCTTTTCTTTCTTTCTTTCTTTCTTTCTTTCTTTCTTAATTTTTATCCACAGCTTTATTCTTTCTTTCCTTATTTATTTTCACAGCTTCATTCTTTCGTCCTTTCTTTCATTATTTATCTATTTATTTTCACAGATTTATTCTTTCTTTTTTTCTTTTCTAGTTTGATATTTTATTTATTCTTAAACTTCTTCATTCATTCTTTCTTTCTTTCTTTCTATTTTTCTTTCTTTCTTTCTTTCTTTCTTTCTTTCTTTCTTTCTCCCTGCTTCGTTTTCACTTCTTTCTCAATCACCGTTTTAAACTTTGCTCTTCATTCATTCAATCATTCATTCTTTCTTTCTTTTTTTTTCTTTCTTTCTTTCTTAATTTTATTCATACAGTCTTTTTTCTTTTTCTTTCTATCTTTCTTTCTTTCTTTCTTTCTTTCTTTCTTTCTTTCTTTCTCCCTATTTCGTTTTCACTTCTTTCTCAATCACCTTTTTACCTTTGCCATTCATTCATGTATTCTTTCTTTCTTTCTTTCTTAATTTTATTTATACAGTCTTACTTTCTCTCTCTCTTTCTTTTTTCTTTCATTCTTAATCTTATTCATAAAGTCTTTCTTACTCTCTCTCTTTCTCTCTTTCTTTCTTTCTTTCTTTCTTTCTCCCTGCTTCGTTTTCACTTCTTTCTCAATCACCGTTTTTAACTTTGCTTTTCTTTCTTTCTTTCTTTCTTTCTTTCTTTCTTTCTTTCTTTCTTTTATTCATCTAGTCTTTCTTTCTTTCTTTCTCTCTCTTTTCTTTCTTTCTTTCTTTCTTTCTTTCTTTCTTTCTTTCTCCCTATTTCGTTTTCACTTCTTTATCAATTACCTTTTTACCTTTGCGATTCATTCATGTATTCTTTCTTTCTTTCTTTCTTTCTTTCTTAATTTTATTCATACAGTCTTTCTCTCTCTCTCTCTCTTTCTTTCTTTCTTTCTCCCTGCTTCGTTTTCACTTCTTTCTCAATCACCGTTTTTAACTTTGCTTTTCATTCATTCATTCATTCTTTCTTTCTTTCTTTCTTTATTTTATTCAGTCTATCTTTCTCTCTCTCTCTCTTTCTTTTTTTCTTAATTTTATTCATACAATCTTTCTTTCTCTCTCTTTCTTTCTTTCTGCTTCGTTTTCTCTTCTTTCTCCCTTACCTTTTTTACCTTTGCCTTTCATTCATTCATTCATTCTTTCTTTCTTTCTTTCTTTCTTTATTTTTCTTTCTTTCATTCGTTCATTTTTTCTTTCTTTCTTTCTTCTCCTCCTGATTTGTTTTTACTTTTTCTCAATCTTGTATGTCTTACTCAAAAACCTTTGTCTTTATTTCAATCATCTTTATCGTTCTTTCTTTCTTTCTTTCTTTCTTT
>OZ010608.1:73806022-73813522 GCA_963932145.1 Acanthosepion lycidas | reverse complement strand
AAAGGGACAAGGTAAAGCAACGGGTGACATACATGACAGGCTTAAGGACATGGAGAGCAAGGGTGGGTCTGGGAGAAATAACAAAAGACAAAATTTATTGAGAGCTACAACGGACAGGAAGAAGTGGAGAGTCATGATCACCTGCGACCTTAAGTAGAATAACACATAATAGGGGTAAATTTTGGTGAGTTACATCAATCTGTGAATAGTGTGACCACGTATTTAAGTACAGAATTTTAAAAATATAAGCGAAATAAATTATTATTAAGAAAATATTTTATAAGATATAAGATTTATTTCTGGTAACAAATGTGGCAAAGCCAGAAGAAAATTATAGCAATTCCTAAAAAAATGGTAGGAAATAAAAACAAAACAAAAGACTTTTTACACTATTTACATCGTTCGGATCGTTGTCCTCATCTGTATTGTCATATTCACGACGTTTCGGCCGTTGTACGCTCCGGCTTTCTTCAGGGACTGCCCACATATCTGAGATGAAGTATGATAAATATTTACACTATTTATCATTCTTCATGATTTGTTTGTATTTCTAAGATGAAGTATTGTAACTACAGTGTAACCCGGATATAAGAGAGTTGTCGGGACCAGATAATAGGTCTCCTATATCCGGGTTTCTCTTATATCCGGGTTTGGTCTATTTTGTTTAGGTAAGTATGGCTCTAATTTGGAACCATAGCAAATCTATCTTATATCCGGGTTTCTCTTATATCCGGGTTTCTTATATACGGGTTACACTGTATTTACATTGTTCTGACTGTTGTCCTCATCTATATTTCCATATTCAAGACGTTTCGGTTGTTGTAATCCCCGGCCTTCTTCAGGATGTGTCTATATTTTTGAGATGAAGTATTATAACTATTTACACTATTCATATTTTTCGGACTGTTGTCCTCATCTTTATTGGCATATTCAAGATGTTTCGGCCGTTGTACTCTCCGTCCATCTTCAAGATCTGTATATTTCTGAGATGAAGTATTGTAACTGTTTACCCTATTTTAATTGCTCGGATTATTGTCCTCATTTTCACGAATTTTCGGCCGTTGAACACTCCGGCCTTCTTCGTGTGAATGAAATTTCGAATCGAACTCATTATTTCGTCCAAATCTTTGGGTCAAGTCAGTGGATTGGCTATGAGGGTTCGGTTCGGAATTTCAATCACCTGAAGAAGGCCAGAACATACAACTCCCGAAACGCTGTGAATATGACAATAAAGATGAGGACAACAGTTCGAACAATGTAAATACCTCATTCACAATTTGAAAAACAACTAAGATTATGTCTTTTTTGAAAGAATAAAACCATGCAGTCCCAGGTAAGGATCGATCATTAATAGTCTACAAGGTTTATGATAACATTTGGCACAACGTTTTTAATTCGTAGCACTTGAAGTTTGAACTAATGTTTTTATTTTTTTCTGCATGTGTTCGAGTGGATAGAACATTTACATTCTGACCATGAGACCCGGGCTTGAATCGTACCATGGTCAATTTGTCAGGAAAGAGATTCCTGATGTTATCGAAATGGAGGTGTCGACCCCAGAGTGCGGCATCTTTAGAAAGTGCCTGAAAACCATATCACCGATTGACCGAAGCATTTAAAGTGAAATTGTGTAGACGGAGAACTTGGGGCCATCGATAGCTGTGCTAAAACGAAGTAACAAGTCATCGTGGCCGAGGGGTTGAATGTTCTGGCACTGTTCAAATTGTTGATCGTGTTTGATAACACGTTCTCTCTCAGAAACTGTAAGTAAGGTCCCATCAGCATAGTTGCAATATTGCCATTATTGTGTTGAATAAACAAAAATGCGCCCGAGCAAGCGTCTGCAATAGGGATTGGCTCGCCGTATAGTAGAGCTGGCAACTCGAATACAAGTGCCCAGCTATACTATACTATTTGTTTCTGTAGGGTTTTAGTAATCATTTAATTATGGCTCGTGAGGATCCATCTCTATAAATAGTCTACAAGGGATATAATAACGTTTGTCACAAGGCTAATTTGAAGTTGTCTTTGTTTCTGTAGCGTTGGAGTAATCTTATTTAAGTATAGCTCAAGGCTTTAGATACGGAGCATTTATTGAGGATCGAACTCTTTACTATAGAAATGGTAAACTTGATGCCCTTAACCAAATTTATATTTGCTTTTGCATGTGTTTTGCTCATTAGTTAAATTCTTTTTTTAAACGTTTTTCTTTTATTTTCCTATGAAATTCCCCCAGTGTGGGCGCACTTGTTGGCTTGGGGCTTACTGTTAAAATCCTAACCAACCTTTTTAAAATATGACTTCAAAAGACGAAGATAAACGAATTAATAAGCGTTTCTTTTCGACATGAAAGGGACACGATCGTTTCAAGTCCGACTAACGACTTTCCACACGCCCCTATGGTTTTATTTATTAATTAATTCTATTTTCTTCCTTTTTTTTTTCTCTTATTCAGCGGGCTTAAACATGAATCTTGAGGTGGGCGGGTAAGGCTCGAAATGTGTTTCAAACGCAACGGATGGTCATATTCACAGAGAACCTTAAAATGAATCGGCCATTTGCACAGAATAAAAGAGTAGTATATAGTCTCTCGTCATTTGAATGAAGAGATGTTCGTTAGGTCCCGGGGATTCCAGTCATTACTCTCCTCATTTTACGGGAGAGAAAGCGCCCCGTCGCGCAGATTCTAATCAGTTCTCTCCTCTTATGAGTGAAGACAGGGCTCCTGGTCCACCGGGGTTCCAATCTGTTCTCCCCTCATCTTACATGGGAGATGGCTCCTGATTCTGGGGATTCCAACCTGTTATCTCCTCATTTTACGGGATAGAAGACTCCCTGTCCCCGGTATTCCACCTTGTTCTCTCTTTATTTGAGATGGAAGAAGGCGCTCGATCCCGACGATTCCAATCTCTCCTCACCTCATTTGAGATGGGAGAAGACGCCTGGCCCCGGGAATTCCAGTCATTTTTCTCATATGAGTGAAAATTCTCCTGGTTCACGGGGTTTCAATCTGTTCTCCCCTCATTTTACATGGGAGATGACTCCCGATTCCAGGGATTCCAACATGTTATCTCCTCATTTTATGGGAGGGAAGCGCCCTGCCCCTGGTTTTCCATCATGTTCTTTCCTTATTTGAGATGGGAGAAGGCGCCAGATCCCGGGGATTCCAATCAGTTTTTTCCACATTTGAGAAGGGAGAAAACCCGGTCCTGTCGTTTCTAATCAGCTCTATCTTTATTTGAGATGGGAGAAGGCTTCTGGTACCCGGGGTTCCAATCAGTTCTCTCCTCATTTTATATGGAGGATGGTCCCGAATTCGTAGATTACAAGATGTTTTCTCTTACATTTACTGGGGAGAAAGTGCCCGGTCGCAGTAATTCCAATCTGTTCTCTCCTCATTTGAGATGGGAGAAAGCGCCCGTCCCGGCGATCCCAATCAGTTCTCTCCTCATTTTACGGGAGAGAAGCTCCAGCTTCCGGGAATTCTAATCTGTTCTTTCCTCAGATGGGAAGAGGCACCAGGTTCCGGAGATTCCAACCCTGTAGCAGCGCCTTACAATAAGAGAAGTGGGGTCTCAATGTAATATTAACGCTAGTGCGACTGTGGTCGCAGGGACTGGGTAATTTTTGTCCTTGTCTCATCTGCATTTCTATGGGCTCCCACATAAAAAAAAATGACCTCGTGTGGCATCCTACCTTTGTAGGGAGTTCAGGTAAATACTGCGCGGTATTATGTGATCTCCTAAAAAGCGAACCTGCGAACATAAGCATATTGGAGATAGAGTTTCTGTTTGAAATTATGGAATAGGAATTATCATTATTTACATTATTTACATTCGGATAACGTGATTGTGAGTTTAATCTCTGGGTTGAGTAGTGTTTACTTGAACACAGTGAAAACGGCGAGGAATAAGGGATAAGAACTAAGAATAAAACAAGTCGGGATATACCTAGACATGAGTAGTGGAAAGAGAACACTCTAACCCGATATATTAATTAAAGGAATCAGTTCGGAATTACCTGTAGGTTGTACGGATCGATATACACCTGAGGAAGGTCGGAGAGCACAACGGTTGAAACTTTGTGATAACAACAACAAACATGAGGAGATTACTCCGAATATAAATAGTGTAAATAATTGTGACTCCTTAACCCAGAAATCTAATCCCTGTGGCTTACTCGGATTGATCTACACCTGAGGAAGTTCGAGGAGCACAACGGTCGAAACTTTGTGATAACAATAAAAATATGAGGAGAATAGTCCTTATATAAATAGTGTAAATAATGATAACTCCTTAACGCATAAATTAATTTTCTGTAGGTTACCCGGATGGATATATAACTGAGGAAGGTCGGAGAGCACAACGGCCGAAGCTATGTGATAACAACAACCATGAAGACAACAGTCCAAATATAAATAGTGTAATTAATTGGACATAAATAAGATATGTAATAATTTATTTAATATATATTTTAATATGTATTTATATTTAATATTTAATATGTATTTTAATATATAAAATATGTATTTGCGCCCTTGTGCAAATTAATTGAAACAACAGCTTTTGTTTCCTTTCTTTCGCCATACAGTCAATTTTAGACCCACTGGAGTGACAGGGTGTAATGAATTTCTATTTTTTTCACAGATTAGGTCATTTGCAGGGGTGTGCAGTAATATGAATCTATTTTGGGTGTGTATGATGAAATTTGTTTGGCCTTGAAAAATATTGCGTCATTCGTGATTGCATCAGATTTTCATCAGGCCCAGACACTATTGTCTCGACCATCGATTAGTTGTCCCACGTCCATTTTCTGCGATGGATGTTACTCTGAGGAAGCGTACGAAAATTGTAACGCTGCAAGCCTCACCAGTGACCAAACCAAAGTACTATAGTTTGGCGCGGAAACTCTCCTGATTTGATTCCAAACGAGAATCTGCAGTCAAATATCCAAGGAAGGACTTCGTAGAATGGACATACGAAGTACCAACATCTGTATTTAATAATTTATTTCTAAATAATGATAAATAATAGCTGGCCACTCGTATTCGAGGATACCCGTCTACTAGGGCGGCTAGCCACTCCCTATTACAGACTCTCGCTCAGGCACATTTATGCTTGTTCAATACCCACAGAGCCAAACTGTGGTTTATATTGCAACTATGCTGAGCAGACCTTAGTTACAGTTTCTGGGGGAAAAGCGTGTTATCTTGTATGACCAACAATCTGAACAACACCAACATTTTCCAATCCTCGGTCAAGATGACTTGTGACTTCGTGCAAGCATAGCTATCTACGGCCACAAGTGTTCCGTCTACCCAATTTCACTGACAAGGCTTGGGTCAACCCGTGGTATGGTTTTTTTCAGGCACTTTCCAACGGTGCCGCACGCTGGGATCGATCCCAACATCAGAGAGTCTCCTTCCTGACAAATCGACCGAGATTCGAACCCGGATCTCATGGTCAGAAAGCAAACGTTCTAATCACTCGCCCATAAATAATGATAAATAATATATAATTAATGTATTTAATACTTAATTTAATATTTAGTACAGGTGCTCCCACTGATTCGCTAAAAAAATGTGCATGTATTATGATAAAATGACTCAAACTGTATAAAAACAAACTTTTATCGTCAAAATATTTTTGTAATTGTTAAGAAGAAAGACCAAAACATTTTTGATTATTAAATGTTATATATTGATCCTTTTAGAACGTTCGAAATTTTTGTTAAAACTCTTGTTTTTCTTGCGTCAGTGCGGGAACCAATAATTAGTACAGTAAAATTTAGCGTATTTTTTGGCGATGAAAAACACATCGATTTAGAAATTCTTGAAAAAATCAAATAAATTGTCGGATTTTAGGGAAATTTTAGTGCACTTATTCACAAATGAATGAAATTATTACTTTGGTTTTATTTAAAAAATATTGATAAAAATAGTTTTTCTTTTATTTCTATTACCTCCACTTGATTAATTTTATGAAAATTTGAGAAATTCAATTGTGTACCACTCAATGTTTCTACTAATTAAAAGCAGAAGTCCTTGGAGAATTTAAATCATCAATTTCTTTTTGTAAAACAGGATCGCCAGTTACCGAAAATCTGTTTTGAATGGTAAAATAAAAATGCAATAAATCTAAGACATTATTTAATTAGAAAAGCTTTTAATTACTTTTATGACTAAGATATATTATGTAAGGCATAAATCTCTCACATGATGGCTCTAAGAGTTTTGTGTAGGCGAAAGGAGAAGGGCAAATATTACTATTGGAATTTTTAGCGTTTTTTCTCGGTGAAAAACACATTGTTTTGAAAATTCTTGAAAAATCAAATAATTGTCAGATTTTAACTAAACTTTCAGGACTTATACATAAATGAATTAAATTATTTAATAATGTTTCTTTGTAGAAAATCTTTTTAGAAATGATATTTTTTTGTCTGTTATCCCCACTTATTTAATTTCATGAAATTTCAAGAAATTAAATTTTGATCCGCTTTATGATTGTATTAATTAAAAGCAGAAGTCCTTGGAGAATTTAAATCATCAATTTATTTTAGTCAAACAGAAACACCAGTTACCGAAATTCTGCCCTGAATCGTAAAATAAAAGAAATGCAATAAAACTAAAATATTATTTAATTAGAAAAGATTTAATTGCTTTTATAAATAAGATATATTAAGGACACTATTTTATGAAGAAAATTTTTTTCCTGATGAATAATGAATTTTTAAAAGAATTGTTTAATTTTTTTAAATTTTAATTAAAATAATTTATAAAGTTTTAAATCATTTCATTTCTGTATATGTTACGTGTTTTTATTAAGTAAAATCTATATCTGTTACTCATAAATGGAAAAGCTTACTACAATTCATCAACCACCACTATATTAAAAAGAATTTTGAAATTTCTTTTGCGTGTATAAACGTGCTGATTTTTTTTTTTAAATATGGCCGATATTACCGCTAAGAACGATAACTATACTAAATTTAAAGCCGAAATACGTACAATTCAATAAAACATTAAATTTTGGAGAACATTTTCTTAAATTTTTAAAATTAGTAGGTAGTTACAAATTATATAAAAAAGATACTCACGTCATATTCCTCAAGTAATTATTACAGACATATCCACAGGAAAAATTTAGTAAAAACTTCTGTCAAGCAGTCAACTCGTCAACACCTTTAATAAAGAGTTACCGCCATGTTAAAAATGATTTAATCGATATCTTAAAATTAGAGCAATATTTTTTCAAATAAGATTAAGTAAAATTTGTATCTGCTAATATTTCCCAAGTAGATTATCAAAAAACTATATTTTATTTTTTAAAGATGTTTAATGATACAACGTTACGACAGATAAGTTAAAATGACTTATAGCGATTCCAGTCAGTTTAAATTAGTTTTGAAATAGAGCAAAGTATTTTGCTTATTGTAAATATTAAATTTAAGCTATTAACTTGAAATTAAAACTAAAATAAATGCTTCCAGAAAGACTTTTCA
>OZ010608.1:73786022-73803522 GCA_963932145.1 Acanthosepion lycidas | reverse complement strand
ATTCAGTGTCAATTGTTATCTTCTGTTATCTTAATTCTTGTTCTTTTATTGTCCTTTCTCCTTAATAGTAGTTTTACTCATATTCTCTAACATTCAGTAACCCCTTTGCATCCTACTGGCTTTATTACATTTGATCTCCAAAAATTTAAATGCAATGTCAATCGTTATCTTCTGTCTTCTTAATTCTTGTTCTTTTATTGCCCTCTCTCCTTAATAGTAGTTTTTCTCATATTCTCTAACACTCAGTAACCGCTTTGCATCCTAGTGGCTTTATTGCCTTTGTTCTTCAAAAGTTTAAATGCAATTTCAATCAATATCTTCTGTCTTCTTAATTCTTGTCGCCAAAGTAGTACTGGGCTTAAATTCATAAAGTCTAGATTCAAATATATATATATATATATATATATATATATATATATATATATATATATATACGTGTGTGTGTGTGCGTATAAAAAAAACGTTCTTGTTTTCCTGTGCAGTCAAAAAATATCTTTTTTTTTTCTTGTCTGCGTTAAATATTTTCTAAATATTAAATTAAAAGGAAGCACATCAGTTGACCATCAGCCTGGTCTACTTGCTATATATTGCTATATATTTTTGTTTTAGACATTTCAAAATTCAATGAAATCAGCCATTTTCCTATACTTGCTCACAGTACTGTCTAAAAACTACACTGTATGAGGAAAACAATCATGAAAAATTTAACGTCGTTCTATATTTCCTGGTGTCTGTGAAATTCTTCCTGAATATCAGTCCAAAGTACAATTCAATCTAACAACTGATCGTCTGCCTTGTTTGATTTTATTCTTTTATCAAATTCTTAAATTCAAACCTAAATCCTTCACGCAAAATAATGACATCCACAAGAGATTTCTTTGGAATTACCCGATTTTCCCTCTGAAAATTTTTCATTCTCTGTTGTTTATATATCTTTAATAGGCAAAAATAGTTTCGTATTTGAAAGAGACCGTTAATCTTTTCCAATATACAGTGTAACCTGGATATAAGAGAGTTGTCGGTACCGGAGAAGAAGTCTCTTATATTCGGTTTTCTCTTATATCCGGGTTTGGTCTATTTTGTTTAGGTAAGTATGGCTCTAATTTGGGACCAGAGAAAATCTCTTTTATATCCGGGTTTCTCTTATATCCGGGTTACACTGTATATACTAAAATTGAAACTTTGTAGGAGTTATTGGTTCGGTTTGGTGATGTTATTTTGCGGCTGCGTTCCATTGAAAATTGCTTGGCGTGGCACGCGTGCCGTAGGTTGTCGCCCCTGGGCTAGTAATATATAGTATTTATACTTTACACATTATGAAGTGGACAAAGTCCGATAATTATTTTAAGACATTTTTATGTTTATACATTCTTTTTTATAGATACAAATATTTTTAAGTAAATGCTCTGTTTATAATAAACAGTATTAACAACATTTACCGGCCTGAATGTCCGAGAAATTGTCATAGAAAATATTTGTCCCCCGACAAGAATCGAACCTGTATCCTACACGGAACCGTCATTCAGGCCGGTAAACATATAAACTAACAACTGATCGTCTGCCTTGTTTGATTTTATTCTTTTATCAAATTCTTAAATTCAAACTTAAATCCTTCACGCAAAATAATGACATCCACAAGAGATTTCTTTGGAATTACCCAATTTTCCCTCTGAAAATTTTTCATTCTCTGTTGTTTATAAATACATGTTTGAGTGCCGTAAGTCATAAACAAAATTTACACATACGTTTTTGTCACATACACATTTCGTTACAAAGCTTATATATCAGGTCATCCCATAAGTTCTGTCCGAATTTTAACTTTTTTTTTAAAATGAACGAAATTTAAAGAGTATTTTATAATGTCTAATGGAGCTGAACATTATTTTTATGTTTAGATGCATTTAAACTGATCAAATTTTATATCAGAGAACAATAAAATTAAATTTTGTTTGATTAAAACCCTGCTAACATGGAAGTACCCAAGAATCATTTGAGGCACATAATGCTTTATGAGTTCAAGAAAGGAAACTCAGCAGCCGAAGCGACTAGAAACATTCACTCAGTTTATGGAGAGGAATGTGTGAATGAAAGAACTTGCAGAAGATGGTTTGCAAAATTCAGAGGTGAAGATTTCACCCTTGAAGATGAAGATCGAACCGGACGTCCAGTTTGATGAAAAGCTTCTTGAAGCAGCCCTTGAAGAAAATCGTGCTTTATCAGTTGAGGAATTGGCAGTTGTTCTCAGTTCAAACCATACAACTGTTCATCGTCATCTTCAACAGCTTGGAAAAGTTCCTAAACTTGGCAAATGGGTGCCTCATGAATTGTCTGAAAACAACCTCAAATCCCGAGTTGATATCTGCTCTTCTCTCCTTCTCTCTACTGTATTTGAAAAAGACCGTTAATCTTTTCCAATATACAAGTGCAATCGTTCCATCAAAAATGTAATTCTTCAAATGCATTCTACTTATAAAATATCAATTTCTCGCCATCTTCTTGTCTATTGTTCAGTACTTTTTGATTTAAAACATTTAAAACAAGTGTCGGCAACCTTTTGCTAACTATGTGGCTTAGGTTTTTAAAATAATTCAGCATACGTATTTTTATATAAGTCAAGGTCAATATACCTGTTCTACAATTTATTTTACATAGTAATATATAGTATATATATACTTTAATATATATTAAAATTAAAACAGTTAAATATCTTCTTTGTGTTGTAGTTGTTATTGTTTCGGACTTCGTGACGTAATTTGCAGCTGCGTGCCATTGGAAATTGCTTGGCGTGGCACGCGTGCCGTAGGTTGCCGACACCTGCCGTAGACCGTCACTTTGTTTCCGAGGTGTAGTTTATTACGACTGAATTTTTGTTGCATATTATATCTTTTATTTATTTATCGTCTTCCTCTGGTCAGGCTGACAACTTTTCAACACTCCATCGTAGATAGATTTGACGTAATGTTAGCCCTTAGACATACTGTAGACTCTGGGTCGGCAACCTTTTGCTAAGTACGTGCCGACTTAAGGTTTTAAAATCTTCAGTGTGCCAACAGCATACGTATTTTTATACAAGTTAAGGTCAATATACCTGTTCTCCAATATATTTTATATAGTTAACGTTCTTTTTATAGATACAAGTATTTAAGTAAATGCTCTGTTTATAATAAACAGTATTAAATAACATTTACCGGCCTGAATGTCCGAGAAATTTTCATAGAAAATATTCGTTCTTTGACAGGAATCGAACCTGCATCCTATACGGAACCGTCATTTACGCTGACGTGCCTTACCGTTAGGCTACAAAGAAGCGTTCGGTAGGCAAGGTCGAATTTACTGCTTATAAACTTCAATCTTCCATGAATCTCATACATTCATAACTGCTCATGGTGTATCAAATGTAAACAAATGACGTCATATATTACGAAATGGACAAAGTCCGACAATTTATTTATTAAAGACATTTTTATGTTTAACGTTCTTTTTATAGATACAAGTATTTAAGTAAATGCTCTGTTTATAATAAACAGTATTAAATAACATTTACCGGCCTGAATGTCCGAGAAATTTTCATAGAAAATATTCGTTCTTTGACAGGAATCGAACCTGCATCCTATAATGTCTTTAATAAATAAATTGTCGGACTTTGTCCATTTCGTAATGTATATTTTATATAGTAAATATATATATATATATATATATATATATATATATATATATATATATATATATATATATATATATATATATATATATATATATATATAATTATTCGAAAATTATAACATAAATATGTTATAAAATCACTACAAAATAGCCATTTTGTTTCAACACTTCTGGTATCTTAGCAAGAGATAGTGTTCAATGTAGAATAAAGGCTTTTAAAAGGTTCAAATCGGGCAAATACCCATCGATAGTGGAAACGCTGTTACATAAGCTGGAATGACCAATCAAAATACAAGTAAATGAGAATTCAAAAAACTTGACAACAGACGAAGGTTATAATAGTTATTTAATGTTTTAATGTTGAGGTTAGACTAAAATAGAAATCATTCTAATTAATTAATATCAAATTTTACTATAAAATTGATAATTAAAAATTACCAATTTTAAAATTTAAATTTAATCTGTATTAAGTTTAAAAAATTATAAAATTATTTAAAGAAGAACCTGAAGAAAAAAAATTACATATGTTTTGTTATTTATTTTGTTTTTATTGAAAGGCCAAAAATTCAGTTAGAATAAACGTCAAAATCTAATGTTGCTCTCAGCTTCGTTACAACTTAGATACATTTGAAGTAGTGATATCAGCAGGGGAGGGTAAAATCTTGTGAATAACAATACATACACAATCAATCAGAACTATAATACACAAACACATAGACATATATATAGTATATATACTTTAGTATATATATCAAAATTGAAACAGGTAAATATCTTCAATGTGCTGTAGTAGTTATTGGTTCGGACATTGTGAC
Source organism: Acanthosepion lycidas (assembly GCA_963932145.1). NCBI lineage: Eukaryota > Metazoa > Mollusca > Cephalopoda > Sepiida > Sepiidae > Acanthosepion > Acanthosepion lycidas. The sequence continues at coordinate 73,799,044 of OZ010608.1, read as the reverse complement.
GCCATTTGCGGCTGCGTGCCATTCGAAATTGCTTCGTATGCCGCGTGTGGCACGCGTGTCGTAGGTGGCCGAACCCTGATTTAAAAGACAAGATAACATTTCATCGCCTGCATAGTTCTCTTGCTATGAATATTATTATTTTAAACTTAGTAAATCCTGACCCACTGAATATACAGGTCGTGTACCCACCCAAAATTGGCACCAGTTTGTGGTCCAATAACGTAGTCTATTCATTCTCAAATAATCATAAATTTTAACAAGATCTGTATAAACTAACTCGACAGCGCGAACTTATCTTAATAATAATCTTGGATGAGTTGTGTCAGTGGTTATGTGCTGTTGAAATAGCCCCCACGTTCACCTCACTTGACTTCTTGTAATTCTTTTCTATGGGGCTGTGTGAAAGGACAAGTCTATATCCGCTCCTCTTCCTACAAGACTAGATAAACTTAAGCAGAGAATCACTGAAGCTCTAGAGAATGTTACGCAAGACATGCTACAGCGTGTTTGGCAGGAGCTGGACTAGCGTCTTGAATTCTGTTGTGGCACAGGGGGTGCGCATATTAAACATTTATGAAGCTTTGTGAAATCGATTGTAAAATCTACATCCCTTTTAATATTTGAATTTTGATAAATAAATATTTTATCGTTCAAAATGAAATCTCTTTAATTTCATTCACTTGGGACATGTAGTTAATCTGATATTCATATTTTAAATGATGTCAATTTTCAGGGAAAGCACAAACATGGTCAGTACACTGAAAACATCATTAATAAAAAAAATAAGTAGTAGCATTATTAATAAAAGCATTATTGGTAAAAAGAAAGAGTAATATGAACTATGAACACGGCCATAATGTGCTGACCATATTTGGAAAATAGAACAGTCATATAGCTCTCGATAAGTCTATATTTCTGAGATTTTCTATTATGTACACTATTTACATTATTCACACGAAGCGAAATAAAGAGTTCAGTTTGACATTCCATCCACCTGATGAAGGCCGGATGGTACAACGGCCGAAACGTTGTAATAACTATAGCGACAAAGATGAGGACAATAGTGCAAATAATGTCAATAGTGAACTCTAGATACATACATAAAAACAATGCATGCATTCATTTAAAAGTAGAAATAAAACTATCTTTGATAATGACTAAAAGTGTAGTCGAAAGTCCTCGGACATGCAAAAGATTTGGACAATTTCTACATAATTTACATCAAGAATAATAATCTAATAACTGTACAAACTTCTTTCATTACCAAGAAGATAAATCGGGCGTGACAGTGATAATGATAATGTGTTGTTGAAATGGCCAGCACGGTCTCCTGACTTGACACATTGTGATTTCTTTCTATGGGGCTGTGTGAAAAGACAGGTCAATATTCTCCGTCTCCCTACAAGCCAAGAGTAATTTAAGCAGAGAAGGCACTGGAAAGGGTTACGCAAGACATGCTACTGCGTGTTTGGTAGGAGCTGGACATCTGTTGTTTCACAAGTGAACGTTTGAAAAGCTTTGTGAAATCGTTTATAAAATCGACATCCTTATTTATCAAAATTTGAACAAGATATTCAAATATCTTGTTCAAATTTTGATAAATAAATGTTTTATTATTCAACATGAAGCCTATTTAATTTTGTTTGCCTGTGGCCTACAGTTACCCAGATATTCACATTTTAAGTGGACACTGTGTGCATACAAACACGTTATAATAATTATAATAAGTAAAAGTTATTTTTAATGTGGCCGGCTAAATTTCGTTTCCAATCACAATCGTCTGTCATGGCGGCTAGATAAACCCTATTTATACTTGTTACAACGATTCTTTATTTTGGTATACAGACCAAAAAATAAATAAATAAATAAATAAAAATAAAAATAAACAATCTCTTCTTGTCTTTTATAGATATTAAACTAAAAGTTAGGTAGCAATTGACCATCTGCTTGGTCTTCTAGCTATTAGGTTGGTGCAAAAATAATGATGTAATAATGTCGTTTTTTGACGTTAAAAAATACGTCAAAAAACGACATTATTACGTCATTATTTTTGCACCAACCTAATATAAATGTTTGTCTTAAACTTAGTAAATTCAAGTCCTAAAGAATTCAAATATTAATATACATATACTTGCTTATAGTACTGTCTAAAGAAAACAGCGGCCATATTTAAGTCATTTTTTTAAATTAAACTGTACAATGAAAAAAATATGAAAAAATAATGTTGTTCTGCATTTTATTTCTCTTTTAAATTCTTCCAGAATATTAAACAAAAATAAAATTTAAACCAATAATCGATCGTCTGGCTTGTTTGAGTTTTATGCTGATATCATCTAAATTCGGAAATTCAAACAGAAAATTTTTATTCTATTTTTTACAGAAAAAATATTTACGTGTATTTAAAAAAATGAATTTTCTTGTCGATATTCAGTACTTCTTAATTGTTAAAATAATAAAAAATTACTATATAACTTGATCCTGTAACTTTTCTCGATCCTATAAATATTTTTCAAAGTGGTAAATTGTTGGCCAAATGAATATGTGCAAAAATTGTTTTTAAGTCGGCTTCATAAACTGACGACATCTATTTATACACATTTAATATTGTTTAAATGTTACGGTAAAAAAAATACATTTTTTTCCTCGTCGCCTTTCTATCAATATTTTTTAAAACTTGGTAAATTGATCACATAATATATATATATATATATATATATATATATATATATATATATATATACGCGTACGTATATGTAGAGTAGAGGTAGATGAGTGCTGGTTGTAATACAATTACAGTGCTCGATGTAAAATAAGAGGGCTAATATTTAAACTAAATATAAATATATATATATATTGTTCCTCACTGTTTGGTATAACTCTGACATTCATGCATATGTCAATCGTCAGAAAAAAAAACTCTCTCTCTCTCTCTCTCTCTCTCTATATATATATATATATATATATATATATATATATATATATATATATATATATATATGAGTATAAATTATATAAAATTATAAAAAATGAACATTGAACTCAACACTCAAAAGGGACAGACTGTTTCATCCTAATGTTTTTTTTCTTGACTATTTATATATACGGGTCAGATAAACATATATATATATATATATATATATATATATATATATATATATATATATATATATATTACATAATGAATTAATAATTTCTAATTTGGTTTTTAATTCGTAAAATGCACCCAACCAGTTTCTTCACCCCTCCTTGAGCTGTTAGGTCAGAGGATACATCAGCTTCGTAGCTTTGGCTATCGAGGAACTTGGAAGTGTCGATAGATGCACGATGACGTGGCCGTAAATTAAAATCACACTTCTTCAGTATTGCTTTCATAAAAGGAGTTCATGCTTCTGTTACTTTTTTTACCTCTCAAATTTTATATCACAAACAGAAGAGGTTATTTTTATATGATTTGGTGCACCATGCCACCCCAGAGTCACGTCACCGTTTATTTTCTATTTAACTAGTCACACCCGTTTCAATCAAGCCACACCCTGCTATTCTTTCATCTGCTATTTCAGGGTCTTTTTTATTGACGTTTCTTCTTTCATCTTAAATATATTTTTCAAATATTTATTTTATTTATTTATTCTAGAGTCCTCCTAGTGCAACATTGAATGCCCCTTCCTAAAAAATTTTTTTTGATATATATATATATATATATATATATATATATATATATATATATATAGTATAGTCGACTCTCCCGTCGAATTCGACGTATGAGGGTCAAGCAGATCAGTTTCCAGGAAACCGACAACGACACATGCGATTTGATTATGGGTAAAATAGCAGGACAGACTGGGTTCTATAGCGTTGGATGGCAACTGGTTTAGGAGAAGGACAACTCTGAATTCAAAACATGTGGAGGGTCGTTTGGGGACCTTGTGGCACTTAGTGCACCAGGTCTCTGTATTTGGCCCTTCAAAAAGTGTGGATGATCTTACACGAAGCCTTCCCACTATAATCAAATATATATATATATATATATATATATATATATATATATATATACATATATATATATATATTGTCGAAGAACCAGACAAACAAAAATATGCTCTTCTCATTGCAAAACAGTTTCGATTTGTACTATTTTGACGTTCACCGTTGAGAAATCCTCAAGTCTATGTCTGTATCAGCGAAAATTATAAGCTAATTCTGCGCATGCGCGCTGTCTAAATCCGGTTATCTTTTGGCGCCCCCCAAATCTAATGACTTCGTCCGAAATACAAACCTTTTTTATCTGTACAACTATAAATCTAATTCCCAAGACATATTTTAATACAAAATCGACGAACCGAGTTCAAATCTTGCCTGGAGCTGTTCATTTTCATATTGCACTAATTTAGTTGGGAAATATTTCAAATCTTTCCTTGGTAAAATCTCTCGTTACTAGTATACCACGATGGTTGGAAAATAAAAGTGTAAATACGTGAGTGTCAGGACAAACAAAATATAATTATTGTGTAACTTTGGCAATGTTAGAAATTAGAAATAAAACCATTACAATACCTCCCATACAGATATACACCACACAAACACTCATATATATATATATATATATATATATATATATATATATATGAGATTAAAACAAAAACATGTTAAAAATCGCTACACAATAGCTTTCACGTTTCAGCACCCAAAATTGAACCTTGCTTCTTATACTTACGCGAAAACTTAAAAATTCTCTATTAAACCAAAGAAGTGAATTAACAGTAAATTGTAGACATAGATTACCTTTCACCTTTACAATATTGTTAAACTTTAAAATTTGGTAGTATGGTCATAATAAGTAAAATGTGATTGATTTAATTTATCTTGTTTACATATATATCCAAATGCAACAGAACAAAAAGAATATTAATTCAAACATTCATAACTTTAATTTAAAAAAGGGCTCAATACAAGAGTAGAGCAATAAATATTTATTATAAACTGTTACATTAGAACATGCAAGTTACCAGAACAATAAAAAGGTTATTTGTTTCGACGTCTAAATACATCTCATCTGGTGGTTAATGATGGTGGTTTCCATAATCGTTAACCACCTGATAAGATGTCTTTAGACATCGTGGTAACTTGTATGTTCTAATGTAACAGTTTAAACTGGTTTAATGTTTTGTCACTGCCACACTCTTTATTTCATCTAAATGTACTAGATTCACTGTATATCGAATCTCGCAAATCGTCTCTCTGTAAACAGCGTGATTGTTTCATGGGGCTTGCTATCATTAGTATCTAGTACTCCCCAGCTTTTTTCTCCTTTCTCTGTCAATCATTCGCTAATTCAGATTTATTGCATTTTTGACTCTTTTTCTCCCCATTAAAAACTTTGAAGAGCGGAAACGAATTAGGTTATTCTCCGCTTTCATTTTTTTTACAATCAGTTTTTTACTATGCCTAGTTATATTAGGTTCAATGTTTTTACAGGAATATATATATATAAATATATACATATATATATATATATATATACAGGTTACATTTGTTTCATAATTATGATACATGACTAACACACGCTAATTGTTTTTATTAATTTCTTGTCTGCTAAACCCTCATTTTACCTTGATCAAAATTCAAAATTTTTTAGCATAGGTTTGACAATTAATTTGTTAATCAAGGTAAACCCACAAGTCTCATTTTAATTTTGATTTGTTATCTGCTTTTGAAATTAAAAAATAATTTTTACCCACCACTGATTTACTATCAGCTGAGGAAACACATTTTGAGTGGTGAAACATGAAAGCAATTGTGCAGCGATTTTGAACATGTTTCTTTGTTTTAATCTCATATGATATACTATTAAGCTATTAATATTATATATATATATATAAAATGAGAAGAAAGAACTGATATTTATAATTCAGAGTTCCTAGATTTTATTTTCATTTTAAATAAATAGGGCTCAATACGATAGAGTTTAATATTTTTTTCAAATATCATTCCATTGAAACACATTTTTATTCGTATCATTTACTATGATTTATGACAATATGTATAAAACATTATGATAATTAAATCCTCTCCTTCTTCTCTACCTCCTCCTCTTTCTTCTTCTTCTTCTTCTTCTTCTTCTTCTTCTTCTTCTTCTTCTTCTTCTTCTTATTATTATTATTATTATTTTTAGTAGTAGTAGAAGTAGTAGTAGTAAGTAGCGGAGGTGGTACTGATGTTGGCCGTTTGTAAAAGGAACTACACCATTTTTCTTGTTCTTTTCGTCGTCGTTGTTGCTGTTCTACTTAATATTGTTATAATTATAATTATTATTATTAGTAGTAGTAGTAGCTTTTGTAGTAATTGTTTTTGTAGTTGGAGCGGAGGTGGTACTGATGTTGTCCGTTTATAAAAGGAACTACGCCATTTTATTAACTCCGAATTTAGATTAATTTTAAAAATTAAATCTACAATACAGAGTTTTGTTCCATTGGCAAGTGATTTTAAGATTCTTAAAGTTTAAGCTTCCATTTGGAAACATAGGATGTTCTGTGTCACGTTGGAATTATATTTTAAAAGAATAATTATAATATATATTATATATATATATATATATATATATATATATATATATATATATATATATATATTTTGAACAATAAAAATTAAAAAATTAAAAAATTAAAATCCTCAGACACACTGGGTTGTAGATTAATATTCTTTCGTTTTTTATTATTATTCCATTTAGATTCCTCGACTAGTTTCGGCCAAAATGGCCATCATCGGGAGGAGAAATATTTCTGCTTGCTGCTAGCACTAAACTACAGAAATGAATGTCTTGATGGAGAAAATGAACTTTTGTCTGTAGTTTTCATTTGTTTTTTTATTTTTTTATCTTTTTAACATGAATCTTTTAACATTCCTTGTGTTGGTCAAACAGTCTCTTTTAAGTTGTTATTTGAGATAAGAGCTGGATGCTGCTATGAATTCTCTGGTCAGTTTGACAGTTTTATTGGACTTGGTGAGGGGATGTGTCTCTGTTTAGTGTTTGTTTGTGTGTGTGTGTGTGTTATTTGGTTCTTAGGGAGTGAGTGAGTATGATATGTGTAAGCGTGTGTATTGCTGTGGGTGTGTGTTATCATTTGGCTCATTAGGGAGTGAGTGCGTATGATGTGTGAAAGTGTGTATATTCGTGTGGGTGAGTGTATAAGTGTGAGGCCTCCACACCTCCGTAAGCCTGTCTGTCTTGTGTGGGTGAGAAATGTGGGTAGTTTTTTTATTTTTATTTTTTATTTGTTGATTTAATCTATATATTGTTAAATATGTGATTTAGCCCGGCTGGATATTTTGTTTTTAGACGTTGCATCCACTTATTTTCATGCGACTCTAAAATCTTTCTAATGTTATCTGCTCTGAACTTTTCTATTCTATATATATATATATATATATATATATATATATATATATATATATATATATATATATATAAAGTTTCGTTAAAAATGGCTGACTGTAGTTAACTTTATATTTAATTTTTATGTGTTCTTACAATTTTTTTCTTTGCCGGACATAAATTATTGTCCGAATGTTCTTATGTATGAATCTAAAGCTATAGAAATATTATATTTTCTAAAGACGGTCAGCACATTGTGGCCGTGTTCATTGTTGATGTTATTGAGTGTTGTCTTTTTCTTCTTTTTTTTTCAAATATTTACCCGCTCACAATACGCTGGCCATGTTTGCTAAATATCAATTATTCATATAACTCTAGTTACATGCATAAAAAAAAATCATACATTTAGTTAAAAGTAAAAATCATCCTTGATCATGGCTTAAAGAATAGCCGAAATCGCTTGGTAAAACATAACATTCGGCCATTTTCTACATAATTTACTCTAGCTAAGTTTAAGACAAGACAGATTGGCCTTGTGCCACAATTTTTTATTATAAAAAATAAAGGTTTCTTTTCACTGTGTTGTATATTTTTATTCCCCACACGCCACGGACATTGGAACTAGTTAGAACTTCATAGAGACCCTGAGGTATTATGGTGACTGTAATAAGAATGTTAAGTAAGAATGTGTTGATTTGGTGTAAAGAATATTTGGTCAGTAATTGTGGCTAGCTAAGTTTAAGATAAGACCAGCCTTCCCCATATCGCCCTTTTGGCCTTGGGCCCCTTATTTGTATTTTCAAAATAAATATTACTTCCCTTACTTACCTTAAGTAATAATAATAAACAATAAATATATAAACTAAAATAATATAATAAAGTGAACCCCCGCCTATTCGCGTTTCAGAATTCGTAGCTTCACACATCCGCGGATTTTTCTTTAGAACATATGTACTTGTTATTCGAGGAAACTCCGAATATTCGCGTGTTTTTCTGAAGACCATATGTACAAATTATTCTTCTGAGAACTCCTTCGATTCGCGTATTTTTTCGACAGAACATGTTTAAAATATACTTGTATGATTTTCCTGTTATTTAAATGACTTAAAACATATAATGGTCCATTTTTATGGTAAAAATTGGCAGAATTGTACATCTTGATATATTAATTTTTTTAACAAATTAAAATTTATTGAAACAAAACAAGTACAGTTGACCACTGGGGACAATTCCAGAGCAACGTATCAATATATTAATTATTATAAACGTTATTTTTATAGATAGAAAAAGTGCATCTAAATGAAATCGTTGACAACATGAAAAAAAAAACCGTGTATGTGTGTGTGTGACTTAAAAAACGACATATTTAAAATATGATATTGAAAGGTAAGAGGATGCATATATATATATATATATATATATATATATATATATATATATATATATATATATATATATGAAAAATATATAGAAAATAGGAAAGAACTCGTTAGGTAAATAATACAAAGTTCTTTAGTATTTTTCTGATTCCCAAAAAAATTTCGCTTGAAGATGGAACAGAGCTTACTTTAATTCAAATAATTATATTGAAGTTTTCGGCTCTTGCTTTGAAACATGAGATCTCTTATGTAGCGTGTTGGAATCATATTTATAAATAAATAATTATATATATATATATATATATATATATATATATATATATAAAAATGAACATAGAAGTCAACACTTAGAGGCGACAGTCTGTTTCATGCTATATGCAATCGTCAGGCCACGATTGCATATAAAATGAAACAGACTGTCGCCTCTAAGTGTTGACTTCTATGTTCACTTTTATATTTACACACGCTCTATCTCTGATATTGATCACTTTATTCCATAAATATAGCACACCTTAAGACTATATTTCTTTATATATATATATATATATATATATATATATATATATATATATTAGATTGGTGCAAAAATAATGACCTAATAATGTCGTTTTTTGACGTTAAAAAATACGTCAAAACACGACACTATTACGTCATTATTTTTGCACCAACCTAATATATATATATATATATATATATATATATATATATATATATCAATTATATGGTGCAGTTTAATTTATATTAAAATGAAAAAAGGACATATTTAAAATATGATATTGAAAGCTAAGAGGATGCATGCATATATATATATATATATATATATATATATATATATATATATATCAAATTAAACTTCACCACATAATTGATATATATATATATATATATATATATATATATATATATATATATATTAATTATGTGGTGAAGTTTAATTTATATCTAAATGAATCATTCATACAAAAAGTAAATTAGTAAAGTTAATGATATAAAATGGCGAAATCACTTTGTTAACTAAATTTTAAAGATGCATTAACCCACTAAGCACTCGATGAATGTAATGATCCTTGTTTGTTTTTTTTAAAATTATAAGCTGTATTAGGTCTTCCTTAAATATGCAAGTACTTTCGACGGTTTCCCCGGTCATCATCAAGCACGGGAAAAAATTTTTTTGGCAAAATTCAGATAGCATGAAATTTCCATTCGCATTATATTTTTTCGTCTCGGGTGCTACGCGAATTTTACAAAAAAAAAAGAAAGTAGTTTCCATGCCTGATGGTGACCGGAGAACCGATCGAAAATACTTACAAATTTAAAGAAGACACAATACAGTTTATAATTGAAAAACAAAAACAATGAATATAACATTAATCGAGGGTTTAGTAGGTTAATGCATTTTTAAAATTTACTTAGCGAAGAGAATTCGATATTTTATTATATTAAATTTACTTTTTGTATGAATGATTCATTGTATTATATATATATATATATATATATATATATATATATATATATATATATATTTGTATAAATATATAATTATTTATCAGTACATATATGTTTTTATATGCATATGTATATATACTGATTTGTACAAATAATCATGATAAGTACGTTATTCCCATATATATTAGGTATTTTTTTATTCACAGAATATATATATATATATATATATATATATATATATATATATATATATATATATGTATATATATATATATATGTGTGTGTGTGTGTGTAAAGTGTGTAAGTCGGTGTGTTTAGATATATATGTATATGTTTGTATGAATGATGGTGTCTGTGTATGATTGTACGTGTGTTTGCGGGTGGGTGTTTTTTGTTGTTAAATCAGCATAAATTTGCCTTCTAACCTCTGGCCACATTTTTTAATTGAGTCCCTACAATAAAAAAACAAAACAAAAAAAAACTCCTTATTTTTTCTTTCAAATTGCTAACTCCCTGACAGTTTTCTGGACATTTAACTCCTAATTTTTTTTTTTTTTTTTTTTTTTTTTTTTGTAATTCGAAAATCAATTTTTCGCAAAAATTGTCATTTTTATTTTGCCAACAATTCCATCTACACCGTATCATTAAATGAAAATTATTAAATGAAATTATAGTGAATATCGAACAATGGTAACGTTTCTAGTATTTCCCGGGCTTTTACAATAATTCTTTACAAAAAATTCAAGAAATTAACATCTTAGGTATATTTTAGTTTTTAGAGATTCTCCTCAAATTACCTACGTTTTTACAAATGCACATATATACATAGATACATGCATTCATACATACACACACATATACACGCACACAAATACACACACATACATGCATATATATATATATATATATATATATATATATATATATATATATATATATATATATTTAATCAAGGATTTAGCGGCTTCAGGTGGATCACGTTAATAGAGATTTTATTCGAGATAAAGTTATTTTCCTGCCAAAAAATAGGAACTTTTATTCATACACACGCCATTGTAATGTGTGCGTATGTGTGTGTGTGTGTGTGAATAAAAATTCCGATTTATCGTCGACAGGAATATATCTTTATTTCACCTGAACAACTTCTATAGCGAGATTAGCGTGATCCACTTTAAGCTGATTATAAATGCATGTTTATATATATATATATATATATATATATATATATATATATATATATATATATATACAGGGTGTCCATAAAGTTTGTGTGCACTTTAAAAATAATATAACTTTATTTGTATTTGCGATAGAAATAATTTGTAAAAAGGATTAGAAATAAGTAAATCTATGTTTTTTACGGTTTTGTTGACATTTTATTTAAGTTTCCACATGTCCTCCATCATTAGAAATACAAAGGGTAATACGATTTTGCAGTTTACGGAAAACATTTGCCAACTGATTTACAGTAAGGCCTGAAATCACATTAGTTATTTTAGCTTTCGAATCTTTAATGAACCAGGTTTGGTTGCATACACAATTGTTTTCACATAAAAAATATATTAAAAAAAAAATCTTATGGAATCAAATCTGGCGAACGTGGAAGTCAATAAAAGGGTCCACCCCTTCCGATCCATCTCTTAGGAAATTCCTGATTCAAAAACTCAGAGAAAAGTGACAAGGAGCTCCATCTTGTTGAAACGCTGTATTATCTTTCAAGTTTAATTGTTCAAGCTGCGGAATAAATAAATTCTGCAACATATCTAAATAGATGTCACTGTTAATAACACGATATTGAAAAAAATATGGCCCTAGGATCCGATTTTTTCGCAAAACACAGCACACATTAACTTTAAGTCCCTTTCATATTCAACAGTTTCATTTGGGTTCTCAGTTCCCCAAATTCGGCAATTATACCTGTTGACCTTGCAACTAATGTGAAATTTTGCTTCATCAGAGAACAGTAAACTACTCACAATTGCATCATCATTGCCAAATGGCAGAAATTTAGCCGTGCATAATAATCCTCTTCTAACAACTGTTGATATAATTGGATTTTGTAAGCTTTCATGTGAATCTTATGCCCACTAGACTTTGGGAGCCTGAGCTCTTATGATGCACGTCTTACAGACTTTCTTGGACTTGCTGTAAAGGATTTTTCTATGGATGCAACAACTTCGTCGATGATACATGGCCATACAGACCGTGGATTTTCATGGATGAAAAAATTTAACGAGACGGGGAGCCCGTCTCGTTAAATTTTTTCATCCATTTAGCAATAATGTTCCTATAAAGTGGTTCTTTATTGTATTCAATTCTAAACTTTCTTTGTACAGCAATAGTAGATTTCAGTTCAGCCAAACAAAGGACACAGTTTACTTTTTCTTCAGTTGAAGCCATGGATCAAATTGATTTTGGAAAAAAGAAAATATTTTCTTACTTCTCTAAAATTTGTTGCAAATTTTATAGTAAAGAATTATTCAATAACTATACTTAAAACTAGGTACATTAAACTTTATAACATTTTTTACAGATTGTTTCTATCGCAAATACAAATAAAGTTATAAACTTTTTAAAATGCACACGAACTTTATGGACATACTGTAAATATATATATATATACAGGGGTCCGGTATATAAATATCTCTCTCCTACTAAAGACCACATCATATTAAATCTAGGGAACCGCTCAAGAAAATTCCCGCCGAGCTCAACATGAGAAATCTCGGAATAAACACTCTTATTCAAAACAACACAAAAATAAAATGCAACTAAAACGGCCAAAAAATAAGAAAAAATTAACAACAGCAAAAAACCCTTGAAAA
>OZ010608.1:73776022-73781022 GCA_963932145.1 Acanthosepion lycidas | reverse complement strand
GATAGATAGATAGATAGATAGATAGATAGATAGATAAAGAACAGACTGAGATAGATAGATAGATAGATAGATAGATAGATAGATAGATAGATAGATAGATAGATAGATAGATAGATAGGAGAAAGGAAATAGATAGATAGACAGATACGAACAGACTATAGATAGATAGATAGATAGATAGATAGATAGATAGATAGATAGATAGATAGATAGATAGATAGATATGAAATCACACAGATAGATAGATAGATAGATAGATAGATAGATAGATAGATAGATATTAAAGCAATTAGATAAGGAGATGTCTTCGTTCTTCGTATGTCTTTTTAATTACCCTCAATAAAAAAAACATCTTCATCAGTTAGTCTTTACGAAGTCAGTTTTTCTTTATCTTTTAAGACCTTGCCAGGGCCATCCGTGCTTTTCCGAGTGCCAAACATGATGGCCACGCCAAACCCTTCCCATCACGTCAGTAATCAATTAATAAAATAACCCCTCTCAGTCGGCTTTGGGTCCCTATAAATGTCAGATTCACATCCATTTTTGATGGAATACGAAGGAAATTGAAAGTGTCTGCATGAATCTGTGCTTTATTAAGCATTCCTTTAATTTACTTTTCCGTATCATCTCAGGACAGTGATTAGGAAATTCTTCTTTTTTTTCATTTAGGAAGAAATTGATGTTTATTTGTTTGCTGCTTTTCTGTATTTGGAAGAGAATTCCACATTAGATGGCCTTTTTGTTGTTGCTATTGTTGTAGCAAGAGAGAAATTATTTTACAAAGAAACATATATATATATATATATATATATATATATATATATATATATATATAGTAAAGTTAAAGGTTTGACTAGGTCTGCTCTACTTATTGTATTGAGTATTTTAGTTATTTTGCTTAATCGTATTGTTTTTTTTCTTTGTACGTTGGAATTGCATGCTAGACGATTATTTTCGGCTAACGTACATGTTCTTCGTGTATATATATATATATATATAAATATATATATATATGTGTGTGTGTGTGTGCGTGTGTGTGTGTATATATATATATATATATATATATATATATATATACCCAAATATATGTGGCCACTTGTTTTTTTTACGTTTGAAAAACACACTTAGATAGGTACATATATATGTATTAAAAGAATGAGATAGTTAAACAGATAAATAGATAGATGTATACATACATACATACATACATATATATATATATATATATAAAGATACTGAGATAATCAAAGTTTTCAGAATAAAACGGATAGATAGATATATACATATATACATATTAACAGAATTAAATAGACAGATTTCAACAGGATAGATAGATAGATAGATGTATAGAGATATAAACAGAGAAAGATAGATTAAATAATATTGAAAATAGAGCATTATTGATAATATGATAAGTATACTTAACTTTTAAATATCAATTTCATCCCGACATCGATGTTTCTTGGTTAAATTTTCTGTCTGTGGTTTTAAATAGTATTTTCATTTTTTTTAAATACCGTTGGAAACCACAGTCCCTGAATACTGGAAACAGCGACGTCGGGATAAAATTGATATTTAAATGTTAACTATATATATATATATATATATATATATATATATATATAGATAGATAGATAGATAGATAGATAGATAGATAGATAGATATAATATCATATATATATATATATATATATATATATATATATATATATATATATATATATATATATTAAAACGAAGAGAGGTACCACAAACGTTTTTCGTTGTAATGTGGATTTTAAAAAAAAATATACTATGCTTTCTTTTCCATAATTTTACTACACACGTTTCTGGTCTCGCGACCGTCTTCAGCTAAAAGCGGAGATCTCCACATATTATTAAAAATAATTATTTTTTTTCTTTTAGTTTTTCAATGTTAAATATTCTCGATATGAGACATTCTCTGTTTTTGTGTTAGTAATCTGAATTTCTTTCTCGAATTCAAGGAATTCAATTCAAGGAAGAAATTCGGATTACTAACACAAAAACAAAGACATTCTCATATCGAGAATATTTAACATTGAAAAGCATAAAGGAGAAAAAAAATGCATTATTTTTTATAATATGCGGAAATCTCCAGCCTTTACCTGATGACGGTCACGAGACCAGAAACACGTGTAGTAAAATTATGGAAAATAAAGCATAATATATATATTTTTTTAAATCCACATTACAACCAAAAACGTTTGCGGCATCTCTTTTCTTTTTAATATACATACTTTTCTCTCGTTGCAACTACTATAACCTCTTCCTTTTATATATATATATATATATATATATATATATATATATATATATATATATATATAACGTCATCCACAGACAGACTGTTTCGCTGTTTCACAGCTCATCAGTGTGGCTAGACATCCGGTTGCCTCTAGCTCGGATCGAAACCCGACTGAATTGGTATCAGCCGGAGATTCTACCACTATATATATCAATTCGTAAGTGGAAAGAATAATGCAAGTAGGTCATTTTAATATAAAATATTAAAAAGATGGATCCATGAAGAGAGCTCAGTGTATTGCATACAGAGCAATATGATATACATCAAAGGAAAAAAAAACGGTAATAAATTTATTTCAGCGGGTAAGTTTTTAATATCAGATCGAAATTACAAAAATGGTTTAAACTTATCCAGACAACATTTAAAAAAAAAAAAAAATAAAGTCATTTTTACAGATATGTACCCCTTAGATACGTTCCCAAACATCTGTCTATCGATAGAAAGGTGGACATCTCTTAAAACGCACGCATTTTATTGCAAAGACTTCTCTGTGGTATTTTGAACTAAAGTAATTTTAGTTTCAATTCAGATTAATTAAACTTTAAATTAGCTAACCCACCTCAGATAAAGATTCACAAAGGTATATTTTATTTTTGAAAGATTTTTTTTTAAAACGAGTATTAGCTTGTTTTGACAGATTTGTCAACATGGAGGGTATTATCGATTTTCTGATAATTAGAAAAAGAAAACATCCCAAACAATTTAAATTCGGTTTGAAATGCAACAAAGTATTGAATTTATTAGTTTGAAATTAAAACTAAAATAAAAGCTTAGATAAAGTTTCTAGCGCGTGTTGAAATTCTCACAGTATTTAGTATTGTTCAAATTATTGCAAGCATTTTGTCGGGATTTACAAACTACGTTTGGTTCAATTTCTCAAACCAGTCGATGAAATTGGAATAAGCTGATTTGTTTGGAAAAATACTTTAGCAAAAATCTTACTTCGCAGTCTATTAATTTCTTTAATTTAATTTAATTTTATAGGACAAATTTACAACATTTTTCTTGCTTGAAATATTTGAATTTTAGCGTTGCGACTTACACGTTCCAACATTATACAACAGTTAATAAATAACACATTCTTGAAAAAAAAACATCTTTCGGTCTACAACACATTTATTTCGTATTTGATTTTTATTTCTAATGAAAAAAATTACAGCCTGGCGATTGCAACGTGAAGTTTTCGAAAGTACTCGCTGCTCTAATAAAAACATCTATCTGACAACAATTTTATACATTAGCATCGTGTCATTCAATGGATTCTTAGTAAGTTAATGCCTTATTAAGTCTGTTAGTGAATAGATTTCCCCATTAATTACATTAATATTACTAATTAATTCTTTGTATGATTACCTCTTTATAATATAAAATATATACTGCCCAATATAATATACATATATAGCAAAGGAACGAACCATATATGGCAGCAATAATCAAAGCATGTATATTTTAAGAACGCGTTTCAATTGTCTTGAATTCCAGATTTGAAGGTAAGTTTTGTTTTTGATTGTTTTCAAACACCAATTCTAGATTAGTCTGAATGCTTTTAATAATTTTACTAAAGGAAGCTTAGGTGTGGCACAAGGTTGAAAGCATGGAACATATAATAAATATTAAAATGCCCAAGTCTCAAGAATTATAAATGGCTTAAACATATTGAAACATAGAGTTTCTAATTGAAAATCCCAGTCTGAAGGCACTTCATTTATTTTTAAAATTTTAGTAAAGCCTATTTTAAATGCATAAACAATCATTTGATTGATTCGTTTTTTACGGTTTATCCACCATTTGGAGGTTATTTAAAGCCAGAAAATACTTTTAAATTGTATGAATAAACGAGTCAGTGGATTGTTACTAAGTTACTGCTTATATTAAGCCTGTTACCGAAGAGGATTCGACATTAATTACATTAATAGTGTTAATTGATTCATTGTATGATTACCTGTTTATAGTATTAAGAGAAGCACACGTAGACACTCTTTCTATATGTATTAATCCAAACAAGTTATAATTTAGAAATGCATTTCTTTCGAAAATAATTTAAAAATAAATATGAATCTTAGAGAGTAAAATATGGATAAAAGTCCTGATGTCATAGATTCCCAAGTTGGCATCTGAGCGGACGACACTACAATTTACTCCTGTCTCAAAAACAAATCTAGTGACGCCGACAAAACTAACCTGGCCGTTTGTCTCGAAAAGGAGCACCAATCGGTTGTGTACTGGTTTTGGCTGGTTAACTTTAATTCTTCAAAAACAAAGCTGCTCTCCAGTGAGAACCATCCCTGCCTCCCATTAGAATGTCTGACGCTCAACTCCACGAGAGCAACTCTTTGCGACTGCAAGGTCTCACATTGTCCGCTGACCTGAGATAGAACAAATACATTGAGTCAATAGCTTCGTCCACCGCAAGGAAAGTTGGCTCCCTGTGCCGCACCAGGAAATTATTCTCGCTGGAGTCAATCCTTCAAATCTACAAATCAACCATTCACCCTTGCATGGAGTATTGCTGCCATATATGGTCTGGAGTCCCTTCTGTTTGTCTCGGAGTTCTTGATAAAATCCAGAGACGATATGCAAGGTAATTGGCCCTGATCTGGCATCTCGTCTGCAGTCACTCTCTCACAGACGTGCCTTCGCCTCTCTCTGGGTTTTTTTTACAAATACTTTCATG
>OZ010608.1:73708522-73768522 GCA_963932145.1 Acanthosepion lycidas | reverse complement strand
ATATATATGTATATATAAAGTAATTTCAATCATTTGTGAATAAATCCTGAAAGTTTCATTAAAATCCAACCGTATTTTTTTTTTTTTTTTTTTTGCAAGATTTTCAAAATTTACCTCTGTCACTGCAAAAAAAAAAGCGCTAAATTTTGCAATGTTATTTACTAATGATACTTTCGCAAAGAGAAATATGATTTTTTAATCGTAAGTTAGAATGTTCTAAAAATGATTCAAAAAAATTAAAAAAAAAATATACTTCGGTCTTTCCTCTTAATAATAGCATAAATACTTAGGCGATAAAATTTCGTTTTCATGAAGTTTAAGACCGTTTTTATTATGCTAAGCTCATTTTTTTAGCAATTTCATGAAGGTACCTTCTCTGATAAAACTGGACAATCCATATTATAAAAGTAGAATTTATTCTCTGTCCATCAAACGTTTGTGTGCGTGTATGTATTCTATAAGCGTATATCTATGGTGTGTCTGAGTGACTTGCATGTGCTTTTGTCATAATTTACTATACAAAACATTAAGTTTAGTATAAAATACATTTCCTTCCCATTCAATATGAACAACCCCTAACCTACTCAGAGAAATAAAATTTAGAAAACAAAAAAATATAAACGTTAATTTTTAAACACTAAAAAAATCAGATTGTGATAAAATTTTATTGCACTTTTCGACAATGACTAAGAATTAAATAAAATTATATATATTTTTAAAATTTTTAGTAATTTAGTTTTGTCATTATCGAGGGCGTGCTGAAACGTTCATAGGCTGACTATGAAGGAGTGATGCTGGAGCTGTGAAATCTTGCATGCATTAATGTCTTCTTATAAAGAACAGCATTGTTTCTCCCAGATATAATGGAGGGCTGAAAAGTTCATAGGCTGACTATGAAGGGGTGATGCTAGAGCTGTGAAATCTTGCATGCATTAATCTTTTCTTATTAAGAACAGCATTGTTTCTCCCAGATATAATGGAGGACTGAAAAGTTCATAGGCTGACTATGAAGGAGTGATGCTGGAGCTGTGAAATCTTGCATGCATTAATGTCTTCTTATAAAGAACAGCATTGTTTCTCCCAGGTATAATGGAGGACTGAAAAGTTCATAGGCTGATTATGAAGGGGTGATGCTAGAACTGTGAAATCTTGCATGCATTCATTTCAACTCTTCTTATTAATAACTGCATGGTTTCTTTCCACGTAAGAGGATGGGCTGAAACGTTCACAGGCTGACTATGAAGGGGTGATGCTAGAACTGTGAAATCTTGCTTGCATTTATTTCAACTCTTCTTATTAATAACTGCATTGTTTCTTTCAAGGTACGAGACTGGGCTGAAAAGTTCATAGGCTGACTATGAAGGGGTGATGCTAGAGCTGTGAAATCTTGCATGCATTAATCTTTTTTTATTAAGAACAGCAATGTTTCTTCCCAGGTATAATGGATGGCTGAAAAGTTCATAGGCTGACTATGAAGGGGTGATGCTAGAGCTGTGAAATCTTGCATGCATTAATCTTTTTTTATTAAGAACAGCAATGTTTCTTCCCAGGTATAATGGATGGCTGAAAAGTTCATAGGCTGACTATGAAGGGGTGATGCTAGAGCTGTGAAATCTTGCATGCATTCATTTCAACTCTTCTTATTAAAAAGTGCATTATTTCTTCCCAGGTAAACTAACATCTGACTGCTCAAAGAAAACTGTTTATCTGTTGGTCAAAAAAGACATCAACAGTAGATATGAAATCATCAGCACGACGATAATGGTTGCTAAGATTTTTTCATGTTTTGGTGCAGTTGATAGACAGATAGGGAAGGTGATCAACCTGTTAATTGCTACAGTGACGCACGAAACCAAGAAATTGTGTGATGGAGCAATTGTGTGTGAGTTTCAATATATAACCGAAATCTGAAAGCGATTGAAGACTATTTTTTATTTAGGTACTTTCTAAAATACGCGATATTTAAATTAAAAACGCATTTAAAGATGAAAAATCTTTCTTGAAGCTTTAATTTTAGTTTTAATTCTAATATAATATATTAAATTTAATATTCTCAAAAGGCAAAATAGTTTTTTGGATTTCAAACCGAATTTTAAGCTATTGGAATTTTTTGTTTTTGTTTTTAAATTTATCAGTAAAATCTGTAACTTCGTTCATATTGACAGATTTGTCAACACAAAATAATTCTGTTTAATAAAAAAAATCTTTCAGAAATATATTATGCTTTACTCAAACATTATTTGCTAATTTAAAGTTTAGATTAAAGTTTTAATTTAAATTTTAAATTTAATTAATCTGAACTGAAAGTCGCCATGAAAGTGCACCATGCTCAAGGCCTGGGGTCCACTGGAGGTAGAGGGTGACGCTGAGGGGTAGTTTACATGGATAAGAGGGAAGAGGTTAAGATTGTAGTGATCGGGGAAGCATCCTCTTGGGAGCCTGTTCCACAGGGAATTATTAGGTTGGCGCAAAAATAATGACGTATTAATGTCGTTTTTTGATGTTAAAAAATACGTCAAAAAACGACATTACTACGTCATTATTTTGCACTAACCTAATAGTTCTCAGGAAGAAGCTGTTTTAACGGAACTTATTTCTCTCCCATGTTATACGGTAGGAATATGGATGTTTTGTTACGGTGTAAGGGTTATGGCTGGTTCTAGCCAAGAAGGTCACACCTGGTGGTCTCAAGGAATGTAGTTCATAGCAATAGCGATAGAGAGGTTCACCACATCCCGCCTTTGAGAGAGAGAGAGTTTGAAGGGGGAAAATAATTCTTCCCCGACAAGGACTCGGAGGCGCTTTTCAACTATATGACGCCGGGAAAGTGAGGATTGGGCAGTTCCCGCTCAAATATGGCAATAATCGTAAAGAGAATTTTTTTTAACACAGAATAGGTC
Source organism: Acanthosepion lycidas (assembly GCA_963932145.1). NCBI lineage: Eukaryota > Metazoa > Mollusca > Cephalopoda > Sepiida > Sepiidae > Acanthosepion > Acanthosepion lycidas. Next base: position 73,765,622 of record OZ010608.1, on the reverse strand, counting down.
TTTCATAAACATGTTGATTGATTTATTGGCAGCTTTAGGTTTTGAAAAGTGGGGCAGAATTGAAAAATGTTTTCTAGAAATACGATATGATTTCTTTTTTTTTTAAATATGTTTTATCTAATCAATAATCTTAAAAATTTAGGAAAATACTAGCAGCATGGCCCGTCGTTGCCCGTGCTTGATTCAAAAATCGTACGACTCATACAGCAATCGCTATCATTTGACTTAAAATATTTTTGCCCTTCCTTGCCTTTAAAGGAGTGCCCTTTGCCGTGTTGATGTTACTACATGCCTTACTTCTTGCCTATTTTACACTGAGAATTTTTTCTTAGCTCTATACTAAACATTAAATCTGTTACGAAAAAAGAACTAAACAAAATGAACACAAAACGATCAGCTTTAAAAAAAGGACTCGTAACTGGAAAAACCGAATGAAAAAAGAATGTTAACAACAAATACTTTTTCACATCCAACCCAGTGTTGCTGAATCAGAATCAACATTGAGTTTAAGCAAGCGAATGAGCCAATTGGAGTAAAGTACCATGGAGATTTAAATTTTTCCCACTTGTGACGAATGCCGCTATCAATTTGTTTGCATACTAGCATGCTACTTAACATTCGTGTCTGTTAGCTGTTGGCTCTCACGCTGGCCAATAGAATCTTCCTGCCTATTCGTGGCAGCCAGTTATAGGCTCTCACACTGGCCAGTAGAAAATGGCCGCAAACTACATGAAAACTGCCGTAGAAGTATGAACAAATCGATTATTTCCACTATCGATGGGAGTTGGGAAGTGCAAAGTCAGTCTTGGCCTTCCCGCAAACTTGGAGCATGTGCATGTAAATTTTGGTGCAAATCCGTCGAAAATTGTGGCCGTGCATTCGTTACACACACACACAAACATCCTGCCTTTTATAGATAGAGATTTTAAGCAATATAATATTTTGCGAACCCCTGGTTTCTAGGTACATCTAAATTTCGTTGAAAAAATGACCCGAAGTTTATGTTAATATTAAGAGGAGAGACCAAAGCATTTACATATTATTTTATTAAATTATTTAATCCTTTCTAGCAAATTCGAAATTTCGGGGAAAAATGCTGTTGACTTAATATTTATGATTAGTGTTTTAGCGCTTCTTTCCGGAGAAAAACACATTGATTTGGACATTCTTACAAAGATCAAATAATTGTCGGATTTTAATGAAACTTTCAGAAATTATTCACAAATGAATGAAATTATTTTTGAATTTCTTTTTTTCAGAAAATCTTGGTAAATTTTTTTTTTACATTTGTTACACCCACTTACTTAATATTATGAAATTTCGAGAAATTAAATTTTCATCAAATTTTTTTTTATTAGCTAAAAGCAGGACTCCTTGGAAAATGTAAATCATAAATTCTTTTTTTTTTTTTCTGTTTTTTGGAAACCGCTAGTAATTTCCTGAAAATAAGCCCCGAATCTTAAAATAAAAATAAAATACATTAAAACTATAACATGACTTAATTAGAAAAGCTTTTAATTGCTTTATAAACAAGATTTATTATGGACAATATTGTCTTGAGAAAAAGAACTTTTTCGATGAATAATTAATTTTTACAACAATTGTTTTTCACTTTTTTCAAATTTGTTGTAATAATTTATAATATATAAATCTTTTAGAAAATTCTGCATTATATTTATCTGGTTAGGTGATTATGTTATTAAATGAAAAACTATATTTACAAATTAAAATTGAAAAGATTAATAAAAGATTCCGTTTTATTGGTTGCTGGGAGGGAATGAGTGTGTGTTCAGTGTATGTTACGTTTTTAATTCTTTAGGGGTGTGCATGATGTAAGTCCATACATTAGTATGAATGTGTCTATAAGTGTGAAACATCAACACCTCAAATATATATATATATATATATATATATATATATATATATATATATATATATATATATATATATATATATAAGTATATGTAGGAGAAAGAATATACAGAAATTCACGAAAAAATTGTACGTACGTATAAATATATTTCCCAAGAGTTATAAACACGGCGTTCAATGTTGTGAGAGAGTGCTATAAATATAAACTAGTAAATATACATCGTCCATAGCACGGATCGGATTGCATTTGTAAATGAAGATTGCAGCAATTGCATGAAATTCCTAGTTGTGCTACCGACATTCGATATTATGCATATTCACTAATATATATATATATATATATATATATATATATATATATATATATATATATATATATATATATATTAGGTTGGTGCAAATATAAGGACGTAATAATGTCGTTTTTTGACGTATTTTTTAACGTCAAAAAACGACATTATTACGTCATTATTTTTGCACCAACCTAATATATATATATATGTAAGAAACAATTTATACATATATATATATATATATATATATATATATATATATATATATATTAGGTTGGTGCAAAAATAATGAGGTAATAATGTCGTTTTTTGACGTATTTCTTAACGTATTTTTATATATATATATATATATATATATATATATGTAAGAAACAATTTATACATATATATATATATATATATATATATATATATAGAGAGAGAGAGAGAGAGAGAGAGACATATCTTTGTATAAATTGTTTCTTATACATATATATATATATATTGGGGAAATTATATAAATAAACAAATATATATATATATATATATATATATATATATCTTTGTATAAATTTTTTCTTATACATATACATATATATATATATATATATATATATATATATATATATATATATATATGAGAAACAATTTGTATATATATATATATATATATATAAGAAACAATTTATACAAAGAATTAAATAGCAATGTTAATTGAATTAATGGCGAAATTACTTCGCTAATATGGCTTAATGAAGCATTAACTTACTATAAATTCCTTGAATAATAATGTCCTTATACTGGAGTTGCTGTCAGATGGAAATACACGCCAAGTACTTTCGACAATTTCAAATTTTTCTCTTCAGGGCGCAATTTTTTCCACAGATAATCAAACACTACGAGAAAATATGTGTACAACGAATGATTTTTCTTTTATATTATGGTATTTATTGAGATGAATATATATATATATATATATATATATATATATATATATATATATATATATATATATATAAAACACATACACACACACACCCATATATATATATATATATATATATATATATATATATATATATATGGGTATGTGTGTGTATTTGTTATATATATATATATATATATATAATTATTTATTTTTAAAGAAAAAAAAAATTTATAACATAAATATGTTATAAAATCACTACAAAAATAGCCATTTTGTTTCAACACCTGAAACAAAATGGCTATTTTTGTAGTGATTTTATAACATATTTATGTTATAAATTTTTTTTTTCTTTAAAAATAAATAATTATATCTGCTCTACTTTGTATTGAGCACTCTTTTAAGAATAGTAATTGTTGGTTATTGGAATTCATTCCATATACACCAATCATATACTTGCATATATATATATATATATATATATATACTGAACAATAAAAATATTTAAAAATTAAAATCTTAAGACACACTGGGTTGTATATTAGTATTCCTTCGTTTTTATCATTATTTCATTTAGATTCCTCGACTAGTTTCGGCCAACATGGCCATCATCAGGAGAAAATCATTTCCTGCTTGCTGGTACCCGTGAACTAGAAAAATGAATGTCTTGATGGAGAAAATGAACTTTTGTCTGTAGTTTTCATTTGTTTATATATATATATATATATATATATATATATATATATATATACATGTATATGACTCGGGATGACTGTCGACCAAACGACTTCCATTTCATAATATATATATATATATATATATATATATATATATATATTATAATAATATTTTTTGTTTAAAAATATGATTCCTTCGCTACATAAGAGTTCTCATGTTTCAAAAACGAGAGCCGAAATCATCCAAATAATGAATAAAATTAAGTTGGATTGTGGTGTTTAGTCACGTTTCATCTTCAAGCGAAATTTTAGGAATATTAATTCCTAAAATTATTCCTAAAATTATTCCTAAAAGTTCTTGCGTGTCTATTTTTAGAATTTCTAGAAAGTGACTCATTCAAAAATATTCTTCCTACAAACTCTTCATATTTCAGATACATAGACGACTCATTATTAATCATTCCAAAAAACACCAATTTAACGGATCTTCTCTCCAAACTTAACAACATTGAACCTACAATAAACTTCACTTTCGAAACTGAAACCAACCACACTCTTCCGTTCCTGGACATTTTGTTAATGAGAAATAATAACGAACTCAATTTTGACGTTTACAGAAAGGCTACAAACAAAAATGATCTGATCAGCTTCTACTCAAACCACCCTTCAAAAATTAAATCTGGAATTATTATAGGTTTCTATCTAAGAGCATTAAGAATCTGTAGTCCCCAATATTTACTTAAAGAATAAACATACATAGAAAACACATTCAAAAACCTACAATACCCATATCATTTCATCCACAACGTTAGAAGAAAGACATACAAAATATACTACCGCAACAAGACTAATAACATAATCCGCAATAGTAAATCACATGAAAACAGATACATAATACTACCGACCAATTCTGTTACGTCCACTATCCGGAATAACCTATCCCATCTAAATAATCTTGAAATAGTCACAAACACTTCCAAAACCATTATGGATATACTAAGATCTTCAAACAATAATAGCACTAATATTTCTGAAGCAGGCATTTATAGAATAAATTGCCAAAACTGTTCCTCTCAATATATTGGAGAAACAAGTAGAAGTTTGAGAAAACGCATTTATGAGCACAAAAGAGACCTCACAAAAAACAACTTAGCTAATGCACTAGTCATACATAGAAATAAATTCAACCATAATTTTGATTTTAAAAATGCTACACTCATAAAAAAAGAAAATAACTCACTCAGAAGGAAAATTCTGGAGAGTGCCGCCATAGTAAACTACCCAAATATTAATCTACGCCCAGGTTTTTTCCATATTTCACCTTTCTTAACAAAATTAATGCTCTTACAAACAAATATACACAACAGATTCATAAAATCAAAAGAAAATGATTGAATACATCAACACAATTATAATTACAATATTCTCCACACGTGACAATTACTGACGTTATTTTTCAGTTAAAAATATGAAAATAGCGTTTCTCTACATTCCAGTTGCTAGGAACATTCTGTTTTTGTTTTTATTAGTTACTTTGTTCATTTAATTTCATTTTCGTATTTTGCTTTGATAAAGTCCACATTGGACGAAACGCGTCAGCAATTACCAGTTTTCCTATTGCCATTTTTATTCATAAATATTGTCTCTCTACTGATTAATTCGGAGAAATTTTCATATATATATATATGTATATATATATATATATATATATATATATACATATATATATATATATATATATATATATATATATATATATATATACACATATATATACATATATATATATATATGTATGTGTCTATGTATATGTATATGTATATATATATATATATATATATATATATGTATGTGTGTATGTATATACATATATATATATATATATATATATATATATATATATATATGTATGTGTGTATGTATATACATACATACATATATATATATATATATATATATATATATATATAGTACACGTGCCGGAGTTCAATAAAACTGACGAATTTTTCGTCAACTGAAATAAGCATATTCATCATATGAGGTAATTTTGGATTTTATGTACTAATTATTTGCTCTGTAATAATAAATACATTTGGCTCTTTTTATGGACCAGTTTTAATATTTTATAATTTTTCTAGGATCCACTTGCATTCTCTACCAACGGATTTATTACCTTTAATATATATATATATATGTGTGTGTGTGTCTGAGTGTGCGTGTGTAGAATGAGCCAGACAGAGAGGGGGACATGTCCTTGGAGGGTATAGGCGCCTTTAAAGGCCTCCATCCACATATTTATGTACAATTGAAGTTTTCGTCCATGCATTGATGTTATAGAATTTTCAAACAATGAGGTTAAATTTTCGGTTGTAATGGATTTTTGCCCTGTTTTGATGATTAGTGCTTTTTTTTTTATTTTTGTTTTTGTTGTTTTGTTTTTGTTGTTTTTTTCTCTTCCTTCTTTTCTTTTTATTCTTTCCTTTTTAAAGTCAACATTATGTTCGAAGTGATAAAAACATATGCGTTCAGTTTTGTACTCATTAACCCTCACACCCGGCCACTTCTCGTCTAAAAATTACCAATTTGCCTCCTTCATAGCCTCCATTAAAATAGTAATATATATCCCTACTTTTTTTTTTTGTTGTTGTCTTTCGAGACAAAGATATGTTCCTTAGTGAACATCAGAGCAGATCTTTAAATAAATAGAATCCACGTTGGGGGGGGGATTTAGCATAGGTAATGTGATTAAAAAGAATAGTTTATCCCGAAATTATTTTTATATAACTGAACAAAAACAGATCGAGACTATGATATTTGTTATAAAAGGGGGTCCAGTTTTCTATGCAAATTCATTGTAAATTAATCCCGCTATGGGAACCAAAAGATATACTCGCTCTTTCCAAGCAGTTGCGAAATTTTTATTAAACATCTATTTTAAAAAGTTTTTTCTTTTCTTTATAAATATCGATTAAACATTTCATAATTTATTTTTATTTTTGGGCTTCCGTACTGGGATCGATTTGTAATGATTTTACTTATAAAGCTGGAAAAACCTATTTTAAAAATCTTATAAAACCATATATATATATATATATATATATATATATATATATATATATATATATATATATATATATATATATATATATATATATATATATATATATATATATATATATATATATATATATATATATATATATATATATATAACACCAAATCGGTTGGGTTTCGATCCTAGCTTCAGGCATTCGGATGTCTAGTCACACTGAGGAGCTGAGGTACAGCAAAACATTACTCTCTGCGAATGATACACACACACACACACACACACATATATATATACATATATATATATATATATATATATATATATATATATATATATAGGCTTCAACCACGGCCTCTAGACGACTTCGCAATCTTCTGCAATTGGAGGGGCTCCTTGTTAAAATTGATGAATGCTGCCATGATGCATACCTTCAGTTCATGCTGGTTTGTTACAACTGCGCCCTCCACATATAATTTAAATCTCATCCAAGATCTTTTTTACTACTTAGGAAAATAAAAGAAAAAACGACTTTCTTCATGAATTTAATATCAACATTAAGAAGTTGATTCGAGAATTGGAGAGGATTAAAATAAAAATAAATAGACATATGTCTAGATTATTCTACCAAACATGCTTAAATAAAGATATGCTATATATATATATATATATATATATATATATATATATATATGTGTGTGTATGTATACTCGACTATATGTATATATATATTCTCGACTATATATATATATATATATATATATATATATATATATATATATATATATATATATATATACTCGACTCTCCCGTCGAATACAACATATGACGATCAAGCATATCAGTTCCTAGGAAACTGACAGGCCGACACTAGCCCATACGATTTGATTATAGTGGTGAAGGTTTCGTGCAGGGCCATCCACACTTTTTGAAGGGCCGAATACAGGGACCTGGTGCACTACGTGACACAAGGTCCCAAAACGACCTTCCGCAGTTTTTGAATTCAGAGTTGTCTTTCTCCTAGACTAGTTGCCATACAAGGCTATAGAACCCTGTCTGTCCTGCTATTTACCCATATAAATATATATGTATTTCGGTAGTAGCATGTATTTTCCATCTGATAACATCTCGAATATAAGGATCTTATTATTCAAGGAATTGATAGTAATTTAATCTTTCATTAAGTCATGTTAGCGATGTGATTTTGCCATTAATTACATTAATATTGCTAATTAATTCTTTGTATAAATTGTTTCTTTATGATATAAAATATAAGCTGCACAATGTAATATATTTACGACATCAGGTTCGCAGCACAGTCGTAATCAGAATTTTAAATTTTGTGGAAAACTACGAAGATATTTTTACTCTAGCAATTGGAATATACTAAGTTCATTTCAGTAATGCGACGCTTCCTCTGTAGCTAAATGGTATAGCCCGTCAGGCGATATGACGGTTCTGTGTAGGATACAGGTTCGATTCCTGTCGGAGGAAACATATTTTTTATGAAATTTCTCGGATATTCAGAGCGGTAAATGTAGTTAATACTGTTTATTATAAGCAGAGCATTTACTTAAATATTTGTATGTATAAAAAAAAATAACATATAAACAGAAAATATATTAAAATAATTGTCGGACTCACTCCATTTTATAACACACGCGCATATATATATATATATATATATATATATATATATATATATATAGATAGATAGATAGATAGATAGATAGATAGATATTCCCAGATCAATTCTGTGGACAAGACAGATTGGTATAAATAAAATGACAATTGGAAAAAAGATCTTAGATTTTGCCGACGCGTTTCGTCTTCCGACTTTTTCAAGGCAAAAATGAAATCGAAATGTTCTTGTTGTTATTGTTACATTAAAAAATCCAAATTTAAAAAGATAGACGCTTCTGTCTAAGCCTTTTTTCTGGTTAATGTAAATTACATTTATACTAAGAGATGTATATATATATATATATGTATATATATATATATGTATATATATATATATATATATATATATATATATATATATATATATATGTATGTATATATATATATATATATATATATATATATATTTAAAATATATATATATATATATATATATATATACACGTTTATCTCGCTCCAAATCTACCGTTCTCTCACTCTTTCTCTCTTACACTTATTCTCTCTCTCTCCCCCTCTCTCTCTCTCTCTCTTATTCACTTTCACTTTCACTTTGTTTCTCTCTCTGTTTATGTCCATCTCGTTGCAAATTTACTGCTCTCTTCTCTCTCTCGTAATCTTCCCCCGTCTCTCTCTCTCTCTCATACACATTCTTTTTATCCCTCGCACCCCCTCTCTCTCTCTCTGTATTTTTATCTCACTTTCAATCTACTATTCCCACTCTCTGATTATCTTTCTCTTTCTTCCTCCCACCCTCTTCTCTCGGTGTATCTATCGCTTCAAATCTACCGTTCTCTTTCTCTCTCTTTCTCTCTCTCTCTCTCTCTCTCTCTCTCGTTCCTTTTCTCTTTCTTTCTTTCGTCCTCTTTCTCTCTGTGTATCTATCGCCCCAGATCAACCATTCTCTCTCTTTCTCTCTCTTTCTCTCTCTCTCTCTCTTCTTTATTTCACTCTTTCTTTTTTTATTTCTCGGATGCTCACTTCTCTTTCTTACAATGGTTTTGATGTACGCTATTCTCTATTTGGCTATATCCAACTTCCTTTCTTTTTCTTTCTTTCCTTCTTTCTTTCTTTCTTTCTTTTTCTTTCTTTCGTTTTTCGTTCATTCATTTAAATTTTATTATCTATCTCGCAACATCCAACTCCCTCACTTTCTGTATTCCCTTTCTCTCTCTCTCTCTCTTTATATTTCTCTTTCTTTCTTTACTCTCTTTATTCATCGGTCACCCTCTCATTCTATCCTTGTCTTTCTATGTTTCTCATCTCTGCTATGAACTCTTTCTGCTCCTATCTAATTTTTTTCTCTCTCTCTCTCCCTTTCTCTCGGTTCTGATTTCTCTTTCTCTTTTCTTTTTTATTCTATCACTTTCTCTTTTTCTTTCTTTCGTTTTTTTCTTAGTCTTGCTCTCTCTCTCTCTTGCTTTCTCCATCGTTCTATCTCTCTCTTTCTCCCTCTCTCTTGCTTTCTCCATCGTTCTATCTGTCTCTTTCTCCCTCTCTCTTGCTTTCTCCATCTTACTATCTTCCTCTTTGTCTTTCTATGTCTCTTCTCTATCCTATCATCACTTTCTACCCCTACCCAAATTTCTTTCTCTCTCTCTCTTTCTCTCTCTGTCCCTTTTTCTCTTCTATCTCACTTTTTCTTTCTTTCTTTCTTTCTTTCTTTCTTTCTTTCTTTCTTTCTTTCTTTCTTTCAAGATCTCTTTTTTATACGATTTTTTTATCTCGTTATGTCCAAATCTCTTTCGTCTTAATCTCTCTCCCCCCTCTCTTTCTCTCTCTCTCTCTCTTGCTTTCTCCATCTTACTATCTTCTTCATTGTCTTTCTGTCTCTTCTCTATCCTATCATCACTTTCTACCCCTACCTAAAATTTCTCTCTCTCTCTCTCTCTCTCTCTCTCTCTCTCACTTTTTCTTTCTTTCTTTCTTTCAAGATCTCTTTTTTTATACGATTTTTTTATCTTGTTATGTCCAAATCTCTTTCGTCTTAATCTCTCGCCCCACCTTTCTCTCTCCCTTGCTTTCTCCATCTTACTATCTTCCTCTTTGTCTTTCTATGTCTCTTCTCTATCCTATCATCACATTCTACCCCTACTCAAAATTTCTTTCTCTCTCTCTCTCTCCCCCTTTTTCTCTTCTGCCTCACTTTTTCTTTCTTTCTTTCTTTCAAGATCTCTTTTTTATACGATTTTTTTATCTCGTTATGTCCAAATCTCTTTCGTCATAATCTCTCTCCCCCCTCTCTTTATCTCTCCTTTGCTTTCTCCATCTTACTATCTTCTTCATTGTCTTTCTGTCTCTTCTCTATCCTTATCATCACTTTCTACCCCTACCCCAAATTTCTCTCTCTCTCTCTCTCTCTCTCCCTCCCTTTTTCTCTTCTGTCGCACTTTTTCTTTCTTTCTTTCTTTCTTTCTTTCTTTCTTTCTTTCTTTCAAGATCTCTTTTTTATACGATTTTTTATCTCGTTATGTCCAAATCTCTTTCGTCTTAATCTCTCTCCCTCTCCATCTCCCTCTCTCTCTCTTGCTTTCTCCATCTTACTATCTTCCTCTTTGTCTTTCTATTTCTCTTCTCTATGCTATCATCATTTTCTACCCTTACCCAAAATTTCTCTCTCTTTCCGAATGCTAATATCTATCGATAAACCTCTTTACGAATGTCAAAAGATTCCTACTTACCTTCACCCTTAATCGATCACCATATTTCGGTCTCCTTAACCTGGCGATAAAAATTACGACCCGTAAAGTCCATGAATTTTTAGATTTCTTCCGAGCAGACTTCCGTTGTATTTCTCGCCACCCCTAATGATCGCAACGATACCTGTCAGAAGTCTGCAGTCACAGGTGAGCAATTTACACCTGTTGACACTAAATATGAATGAAGAACAACGGATAGAAGCTGTGACATTGTAAGCAATCCCATGGATGTTTTATAAGCTTTGCAGTAAGTCGAATGAAAAAAACATGGAAATCGTACTTTAAAGTTTAAAGGGAAAGAAAGCAAACAAAAAACAAAAAAAAAAAAAAGAAATCAGAACGAGGCAATGTTTGTTTCTGAAGAGGTTCAGAATCTAATAAAATTGGAGACGTGCTGGACAAAGCTGGATAGTTAGCGGGGTAGGAATAATGATAGATAGATAGATAGATAGATAGATAGATAGATAGATAGATAGATAGATAGATAGATAGATAGATAGATAGCCTCTGATCTATTTTTCTAGGTAGCCAATAGGATAGATAGATAGATAGATAGAAAGATGCCTCTGATCTATTTTTCGAGTTAGCCAATAGGATAGATATATAGATAGATAGATAGATAGATAGATAGATAGATAGATAGATGCCTCTGGTCTATTTTTCGAGTTAGCCAATAGGATAGATAGATAGATAGATAGATAGATAGATAAGAGAAAGAAAATAGATAGATAGATAGATAGATAGAAAGGAGATAGATAGATAGATAGATAGATAGATAGATAGATAGATAGATAGATGCCTCTGATCTATTTTTCTAGTTAGCCAATATCTATCTATCTATCTATCTATCTATCTATCTATCTATTTCCTTTCTGTTTATCTATCTATCTATCTATCTATCTATCTATCTATCTACCCTATTGGCTAACTAAAAAATAGATTAGAGGCATCTATCTATCTATCTATCTATCTATCTATGTATCTATCTATCTATTTTCTTTCTCTTATCTATCTATCTATCTATCTATCTATCTGTCACATTCTTTTCATATCTATCTATTTATCTATCTATCTATCTATCTATCTATCTATCACATTCTTTTCATATCTATCTATCTATCTATCTATCTATCTATCTATTAAATTAGTATAAAACATCTGTGTATATGTTTATCCATCTATCTAATTTAAGACAATTTTCTTTTCTTTCGTGTGCTTACAAACACATTGGTGCACATGTCTAAATTCTCTTCGCGCCGTATAATAATAATTAATCATCACAATCGCCAAAATCGTAACTTTGAAAATAAGCAAATGATTTTTTAGAAGTTTAAAAATAAAGCCTTGAAGCGTCGTGATCGCCGGCGCTCTTTTAAGACGCCATTCATGAATATAATGTTTTATGGAAGAGTTTCCCGACCTGGGCGATATCGCTCTCCAGTGGCCGATTTAAACTGTTGGCCGAGCGATGTACAACTGAACAAAACTTATGGGTGAATGGAAATTTTGGAAGGCGATGTAGGATTTTGTGTATTAAAAGATAGTTCTACATATGCTGCATGAAAAAAATATTCAAAGTAGCTATGCACAGAATATGTATAACACACACACACACATATATATATATATATATATATATATATATATATATATATATATATATATGAACAAAACTACAGGAGGCTAACTGGGAATAACTGTGTCACATTCCTAGATATGCTGTAAATATCCCTCGCAAACAAGGAATATTTATAGTATAATTTTCATATTCAAAGGAAACTAGTTTGTAAATAACTGAACTACATTCAAAATTCAAAGTTAGCTTTAAGTGTATTTCTACAAATCCCTAACCAGCAGGATTCTTTTATTTTAATGGGTGTGCTGATTGATAACACTTGAATCTTCATAACTTAACATTTTATTCACCACAATATTTCGTCAGTTATTCTCAGCTAATATTACGCCGTTTCTAAAACGTTGCAAAGAACTTTTTCTTTTGTAGACTCCCCAGAATTTGCCGTGTTGTGCCAGTAAAATTACACTGAACATTGCAAATACGTTGCTCTGTCATTTATATTAACAGAAAATGGATAAAAAAAATTCCATGAAGAACGTGTATTCTTCATCTACATTTGTGATTATCAAAAAAAAAAAAAATATTACGAAAATACATATTGTTAAACTGTGGAAAAAATTCGTATTCGTTTCGTTCTTTATGACATCAACGCCAATCTGACTTTCATTTGCGCATAAAGAATATTTTTCCATTTTGTTATAGATTTTCCTAAAATTGTTCTGATACATAAAAGTATATCTATCTTTTTCACATAAAGTTAATGTCCCTAGCATATGTCCGTTTAATTTTTTTTTAAGCAATATATTTATTTCCGTCTACCGACATGAATATTTGAGAATATTCATCGAATCTGCGTTCTCCTTTGCACAAGAAAACCAATTAGATCCGACGTGCTTTTATCCGACGCGGCCACAAAAAGTGACGGATTGGCTTTTGGAATGATTTCATTGATTCGTTTTCTTCGTTTTATCAACAAACAAGAAATTATAATGTGCATATAAAGCGGGGGATTAATTCTATATTAAAATCGACATGTGAACTGATCCTTTACTTTGTGGCCACGGTAGGTTTCTATATATTTCTGTTGCAGAGAATGTAAATAAATCTAAATGACATGCCTGTGTAGCTAATCAGGATTTCATGGATTGTCTGATTCGTTTTCTAAGGCTTATCAACAAGCAAGAAATTATAATGCAGATATGAAGTGGGGGATCAATTCTATATTATAATCAATATATAAACTGATCCCTCACTTTACGTCCATAGTAGTTTCTCTACATTTATATTCCAGAGAAGGTAAATAAATCTAAATGACATGCCTGTGTAGCTAATCAGGATTTCATGGATTGTTTGATTCGTTTTCTAAGGCTTATCAACAAGCAAGAAATTATAATGCAGATATGAAGTGGGGGATCAATTCTATATTATAATCAATTATAAACTGGTCCCTCACTTTATGGCCATAGTAGTTTCTCTACATTTATATTCCAGAGAAGGTAAATAAATCTAAATGACATGCCTGTGTAGCTAATCAGGATTTCATGGATTGTTTGATTCGTTTTCTAAGGCTTATCAACAAGCAAGAAATTATAATGCAGATATGAAGTGGGGGATCAATTCTATATTATAATCAATATATAAACTGATCCCTCACTTTATGGCCATAGTAGTTAACATTTATATTCCAGAGAAGGTAAATAAATCTAAATGACATGCCTGTGTAGCTAATCAGGATTTCATGGATTGTCTGATTCGTTTTCTAAGGCTTATCAACAAGCAAGAAATTATAATGCAGATATGAAGTGGGGGATCAATTCTGTATTATAATCAATATATAAACTGATCCCTCACTTTACGTCCATATTAGTTTCTCTACATTTATATTCCAGAGAAGGTAAATAAATCTAAAAGACACGCCTGTGTAGCTAATCAGGATTTCATGGATTGTCTGATTCGTTTTCTAAGGCTTATCAACAAGCAAGAAATTATAATGCAGACATGAAGTGGGGGATCAATTCTATATTATAATCAATATATAAACTGATCCCTCACTTTATGGTCATAGTAGTTTCTCTACATTTATATTCCAGAGAAGGTAAATAAATCTAAATGACATGCCTGTGTAGCTAATCAGGATTTCATGGATTGTTTGATTCGTTTTCTAAGGCTTATCAACAAGCAAGAAATTATAATGCAGATATGAAGTGGGGGATCAATTCTATATTATAATCAATATATAAACTGATCCCTCACTTTATGGCCATAGTTTCTCTACATTTATATTCCAGAGAAGGTAAATAAATCTAAATGACATGCCTGTGTAGCTAATCAAGATTTCATAGATTGTTTGATTCGTTTTCTAAGGCTTATCAACAAGCAAGAAATTATAATGCAGATATGAAGTGGGGGATCAATTCTATATTATAATCAATATATAAACTGATCCCTCACTTTACGTCCATAGTAGTTTCTCTACATTTATATTCCAGAGAAGGTAAATAAATCTAAATGACATTTCTGTGTAGCTAATCAGGATATCATGGATTGTTTGATTCGTTTTCTAAGGCTTATCAACAAGCAAGAAATTATAATGCAGATATGAAGTGGGGGATCAATTCTATATTATAATCAATATATAAACTGATCCCTCACTTTATGGCCATAGTAGTTTACATTTATATTCCAGAGAAGGTAAATAAATCTAAATGACATGCCTGTGTAGCTAATCAGGATTTCATAGATTGTCTGATTCGTTTTCTAAGGCTTATCAACAAGCAAGAAATTATAATGCAGATATGAAGTGGGGGATCAATTATATATTATAATCAATATATAAACTGATCCCTCACTTTATGGTCATAGTAGTTTCTCTACATTTATATTCCAGAGAAGGTAAATAAATCTAAAAGACATTTCTGTGTAGCTAATCAGGATTTCATAGATTGATTCGTTTTCTACGGCTTATCAACAAACAAGAAATTATAATTTTTTTTTAAGTATTTCACACCAAGCATGGCGGGAAGCCACTAGCACGCAAGGGGTTACAGAGAGTTGGAGCGAGAGCAAAGTGGAGTGATAGAGGAAAGGATGAAGAGAAGGATAGGGGATAGATCAAGGCATCTGGAGACGTCGATTGACATTACATTTGAATAGTTGGAGATTATAGCCATCAGGGAAACAGGAAAAGGGGTGGGAGTTCCACAGGCGAGAAGTGCGATACATGAAGCTATTGGAGTAGAAGAGACGGCTGTATTTAACAGTTTCGACAGTGAAAAGGTGTGAGCGAGATGCCAGCCTAGTTGAACGCTTAACTTCATTAAGTCTGGGAACCAGCGAAAGCAGCTCATCGGAGCATTTACCGTGAAAGTATCTGTAAGACAGAGGGAGGCAACAGCACGTCTCTGAGAGAGCGACTGCAGACGTGATGCCAGATCAGGACCAATTACATTGGATTTTATCAGGGACCTTGAGACAAACAGAAGGGGCTCTAGACCATGTATGGCAGCAATACTCCTTGCAAGGATGTAGATATAAAGTGGGGGGGTCAATTATATATTATAATCAATAAGTAAACTGATCCCTCACTTTGTGTCCACTGCAGTTTCTAAACACATATTCTAGAGAATGTAAATAAATCTAAAAGACATGCCTGTGTAGCAACTCCCATCCAAAGACGACAAGAGTACTCCATTTTCAGCCTGAACTGGCTCTCATAAAGTTAGAGGATAACATGAGGAGTCAGGTACTTGCTGGAGTGGTAAAGTGGTCATTTTTCCTGCATCTTTTGCGATGTATGCACGTGTTCCACTTGAAGTATGGTGTGTGTCTAAGGCCCAAAAGTCGCTCAAGGCACGGGGCCCTCCTGAGGGGATATGTATTCATCGTGACTGGTGGTAGTTCGGGGTCCGATAGACGATGATGGCTGTTTGGTTGCTTTGTTTTATGGCATATCAAAACCTCAGTGGGTCATTTAATGCCATCAAAATTTTTTTAGTAGATTCATAGCGATAGTTTGGTAAAAAATGGTGTGTATGTATATATATATATTTGAACCACTTTTCAATTAATCATATTTTTGAGTATAATCCAACTTCTTTTAGGAAATTTACAATCTTGGATGGTTTTATTTTTGTAAAAAGTTGATTTTTTTTAAATTACTCACTTAGTAATATTTTGTTCGCACTAGATCAAAATCTTCACACTCTAACAGTATATGTTGCACTGTAAATTTGAATTATTGCTAATAATTTTTCCTTCAAAAATTATTGCTGGTAACAATTTTTTTTTTTATTACAAAGTATTTCTGGTATTAAAACCTATTTTTACTCAAGTTTGGGTGTTAACTATTTGCCCATAGCTAGGACCCTAACAGGTGCAACCACCTTGGGTCAGGGTTGACCTGGGAACACCAGCAATTAAAAGGTGGTTCCACGCTCCTCAAAACGTCCTGATCAGGGACCTTGCTGCTGGACGTAGTTTATCGTCTTACCCAGGACGGGGACGATGATGGAATGTACCTAGTTAGTTTTTCAAAGAATTCAGTGTAACAAATTCCCCACCATCCTTGATTTTTAAACTGGGTAAATGTAACCGCTACTTCTACTCCAACAATTTCATTTCTTAAACTTCCCACCTGTGGAACTCCCCTCCGCTTACTTGCTTCGCTGATAAACTATTGGGTTGGTGCATAATATACAGGCGGTTTTTAAACAAGATTTATTATGAAAAAGAGACATAAAAATTCGAATACAACATTTGCAAAATGATTTTTCCGGATCGTATGATTATCGACACTCACTTTTGTAACTTCAAAATAAAATATTTTTTATTAAAAAAAAGTAAGCAAAACAGCAATTTTTATTAGCAAATAACTCGCCCGTAAAAACGCCTGACAATTATGCACCAATCCAATACAATCTTAAAAAATTTAAATGCAATGTCAATCGTCATATCTTGAATCTTCTTAAATCCTGTTTGGCTTTTAACCTTACCTCAATCCCGCTATATCGAGTTTTTTCTCTCACCTTCGCTCTCTGTAACAAACTGCGTACTAGTGGCATTCCCATCTTTCTTGGAGTGAAATGATTAACAAAAAGAAAAGGAAAAAAGACAAAGATTTTGTTAGGGGCCCCTAAATCTTTTTCATTCTTTTTTTCTCTCTTCTTTTTAAAGTTTCTGTTTCCAAAAAATCTTATTTCTTATTCAAAGTGTTCCATCGCGTACCGAAATTTATAGGAATCAAAAACCTTCCCAGAACTTTCTCTCAGCCATGTTACTTAGGCTGGTTATTCCTTCGCCAAGAAGAATTTCAGCTTACAAGAAAATTCTGAACTTTTTCGACCTTTCTACGAAACATTCCAATCCGTGATACGAAAAGCCTTTTCCATGACGACCTTGACCCTTCATTAAATAATCTTTCCTGCAAGGTTTCTGACTCTGTTTCCACTCCACCTTCCCAATATCTTACAATCTCTCTCTCTTTCTTTCTATCTCTCTCTCTGTCACACACACAATCACACTCTCTCTCTCTCACACACACACACACAAACAGTTTCTCTCACTCTCTCTGTCACACACACACACAAACACTTTCTCTCTCTCTCACACGCACAAACACTTTCTCTCTCTCACTCACATACACACACACAAACACTTTCTCTCTCTCACTCACACACCAAAAACACTTTCTCTCTCTGTCACACACACACAAACACTTTCTCTCACCCTCTCTCTCTGTCACACACACACACAAACACTTTCTCTCTCTCTCACACACACACACACATACACAAACACTTTCTCTCTCTCACACACACACACAAACACTTTCTCTCTCTCTCTCACACACGCACAAACACTTTCTCTCTCTCTCACACACACACAAACACTTTCTCTCTCTCTCTCTCACGTATACACAAACACTTTCTCTTTCTTACATACACACACACACACACTTTCTCTCTCTCTCTCACATATACACAAACACTTTCTCTTTCTCACATACACACACACACAGAAATACTTTCTCTCTCACACACACAAACACTTTCTCTTTCTCTCTCTCTCTCAAACACACAAATACAAACACACACACACACAGAGACACGCACACTTTCTCTCTCACGCACATACACAAACACTTTCTCTCACACACACACGCAAATACTTTCTCTATCTCTCACACACACACAAATACTTTCTCTATCTCTCACTTTCTCTCTCTCTCTCTCTCTCTCTCTCTTAAACACACGCACAAACACGTTCTCTCTCTTTTCCAGGATTTAAGCATTACCAAAATTTTTTTCATTCTTTCCCTGATTAAATTTGTCGTTTTTTTTTTTACATTTTTTTCTTTGCCAGTGTCCATTTCACGTCTTTCCCGCTTTTAAAAAGGGATGAGCCCAAAATGTAAATTATGAATCGGGGATACTAAAATCAAATACGTAAGGAAATTTAAATATCTAAGAAGTGTTCTAACAGAGGACACAGAGATCTAAAGACGCCTTAGAATGGCCAAAGATGCCTTCCAAAAGGTAAGTAGAGTATTAAGAGACAGGGAAATTTCGTTGGAAACAAAGAAGTTAGTACTGAAATGTTACCTGATGTCTGTCCTATATGCAGTGGATAGTGGGCAATCTCCTCACTGATGAAGAAGAGACTTGAATCAAAAGAAACAAAGAAAAGTGTACTGAACTGTTATGCAATATCAGTCCTCCTATATGACAATGAATATTGGACAATCTCCTCACAGATGAAGAAGAAACTTGAAGCAAGAGAAACAAAGAAAATATTATTGAACTGTTATGTAATATCAGTCCTCCTATATGGCAATGAATGCTGGACAATCTCCTCACGGATGAAGAAGAGATCTGAAGCAAGAGAAACAAAGAGTACTTAATTGTTATGTAATATCTGTCCTCCTATATGGCAGGGAATGCTGAACAATCTGCACAAAAATGAAGGGACTTAAAGCAAAAGAAACAAAGGAAAGAGTACTGACCTCTTATGTAATATCAGTATTTCTGTATGGCAGTAAATACTGGAGATTCTCCTAAGATATGAAGAAGAATCTTGAAGCAAGAGAAACAAAGAAAAGAGTACTGAACTGTTATGCAATATCAGTCATCCCATATCGCAGTGGATGTTGAACAATCTCTTCACGGATGAAGATGAGAGTGGAGCCACAGAAACAAAGAAAAGAGTACTGAACTGTTACGTAATATCAGTCTTCCCATGTGGCAGTGAATGCTGGACAATCTTCTCAAAAATGAAGAAGAGACTTGAAGCAACAGAAACAAAGAAAAGCGTATTGAAGATTTACGTGATATCTGTCCTCCCGTATGTTAACGCATGCTGGATAATCTCCTCAAGAATGAAAATGAGACTTGAAGCAACAGAAATGCGGTTCTACAGAAGGATGCTGAGGATACTATGGTCGGTTTTGGAGAGAATGGAAAGAAAAAGGAATATTATACTTAACATCAGAATGAGACAGTTGAAATTTCTGTGGCACGTAGTGAGGAAGACGGGCTTGGAAAATCTGATACTCTCAAGACAGATTGAGAGAAATAGGGACAGGGGTGAGTAGCGCGTAACATAGTTGATGTGCTTGAGCAAATGGATGGCAAAACAGGCTTTGGGAGAAATAAGAAAAAGTTTGTTCTGTTTTACGGCATATCAACCTCAATGCCAAGATTTTTATTGACGGTCATATTTTTTTTCTTCAAAAATGTATTGCTGGTATTAAAACCTATTTTTACACCTTCAGTGTTTTGACCCTAGTTTGGAGGTTAAATACTTGCCCATAGCTGGGACCCTAACAGTGTTCAGTGTAGACCTTAGAACACCAGCAATCAAGAGGTGGTTACATGCTCCTCAAAACCTCCTGATCAAAGGCCTTACTTCCGGATGGGGTTTATCGTCATAGCCAGGCACAATGACAACAACAAAAATTTATTAAGAACAAAAAAGAACAAGAAGTTGTGGAGGGCCATAATCACCTACGTCTTGAAGGGACATGGCACATAAAATAAGTTAGGGCAGATGGTTAGCAGGTTTGATGTTATTCTGGGGTCCTTTTTATTTTCTCCCAAATTCCTGAATTTATTTTGCTCATGCTCGAAAAGGAAAACATTTTTTTCTATAAGGTTGAATGTGTCAAAATTATGCAACATTTTAACAAGAAAAATCTCCCGATATATTCCTATCTCTTAATACTTTTCTCCTGAAAGACATTTTTCGCCATTCTTAGAATTTCTTCTCTCTGTGTCTGATTGCTAACATCAGTTTCTTTATAGTCCTTAAACTGTTCTCGTTGCTCACATACCCATTCAGTTGTATTTTCGGCATTTGTTTATAGAACCACGTCTTTATTTCTTCAAGACTATTGTTCAAATGTGGAGAAATTGTCCAGTATTCACTTCCATAGAAGAGATTATGCATTAAAACGCAGTTGTTACACAAAAGTAGAAAGGAGTATAAGACAAGGAGGAAACGTCTCACCAGATTTATTTAACCTTTATCGCTAGGAGATATTAAGTTTGTTTTTTATTTTATTTTCGTCTAAATCCGTGAAATTGTTTTGTTCGTTCCAAGTCTCGAAAAATCCTTTTTTCTCTATAATGTTGAATGTGTTAAAATTATTCAAATCTGAAGTTGATGTTAAAAATTACCGCAAAATATTGATGATTTTTTTAACATGGAATGATCTATTATTCCTCCCGACATATTCCGATCTCTTAATACTTTGCTTTTGGAAGACATTTTTAGCCATTCTTATGCACCTTAGAATTTCATCTCTCTCTTTCTGATTGCTACCAACAGTTTCTTTATAGTCCTTAAACTGTTCTCGTTGCTCACATACCCATTCCGTTGTATTTTCGGCATTTGTTTATAGAACCACGTCTTTATTTCTTCAAGACTATTGTTCAGATGTGAAGAAATTGTCCAGTATTCACTTCCATATAAGTGATTAGATATTACAACTCAGTTGTTACACAGCAATAAAAAGGAGCATAAGACAAGGAGGAAACGTCTCACCAGATTTATTTAACCTTTAATGCTAGTAGATATTTAGAAAACAAGAAATTCGACTGTTTTTTTTTTTGGGGGGGGGGGGTCATTTTATTTTCGTCTAAATCCGTGAATGTGTTTCGTTCATTCTAAGTCTCGAAAAATTCTTTTTTTTTATCCATAATGTTGAATGTGTTAAAATTATTCAACTTTTTAGTAAGAACAATCTCAAGTTGATATTAAAAATTGCCGCAAAATATTGTTGATTTATTTAAGATGGAATGATCTATTATGACATGTCTCTAATTTGTATTTAGATACATTGGATTTATTTTCAATTTTTCTAGTGGAATTGTTCGCCTATATTGCATAGGATTCATTATAAAATTTGTATTTGATATGAAGACTACCTTATGAAAGATGGAGGTGTAGCTGAGTGTAGAGTTGGTATCATAGATTCAGGGCTGAGGAACGAGACCTTTGGGCCAGCCCTACCAAGATCCACAGGAGGAAGTTGTCTGTTTTCTGTTCATAGCCCCCACCACCCACGACGCTTGAAGCAGTAAAGGGATATGATGATGATGATGATGATGATGATGATGATGATGATGATGATGATGATCGATTATGACAGGTCTCTAATTTGTATTTAGATACATTGGATTTATTTTCAATTTTTCGAGTTGAATTGTTTACTTATATTGCATAGGATCCATTATTGTACATAATTTGGTTACAATAAAATTTGTATCTTATATGAATACTATCTTATGAAAATTGAGATGTTGTCGAGTGGGGGGGGCTCCGTATAATAGACTCGGCTGGGATCCGCGAGACACTTGCACCGGTCTTGACTGACGCAACACACTCTTTCAAGGTTCTGCTCCCATTTTGCTTCGTTTAACAATTTCAAAAATGTATCGGACTCCTCTAAGCTAAGAAACACATATGGAATCCTTACTATGTCGAACACTGTATGTTCATACGACCTCCTCTGCTACGAAAGACGTCAGATTTTTCCCACTAAGAAGGCGAGGATCAACAGTATTGGGTTCTGACATCTAAGTAAAATGGTCAGAAGTGAGTGACGTGTGAAAGTAGAGAAGAACTAGGTGCAACCCCGACGAGTGTGACTTGAAATTACGAGTCGGAGAGCGATGCCTTTGACGGTCCGAGATCAAAGGAAGAGCTAACATTAAAAAAAAATGGTGAATGGTGATGTTTGTTGCTTGCTTGCTTCGTAATTATATTCCTTACTCTCCTACACCAATTCTTTATCATATTCCACTCACTTATTTGTGTATTACTCTCTCTTTTTTTTTTTTTCGCTTTCTTGGTGTAGAGAAAATCTTCAGTTTTTCTTTCTTTCTTTCTTTCTTTCTCGACGCCCACCGACCTTTTTTTTTTTTTTTTTTTTTGAATTCTCTCATATTCTGCGTAATATTGAATCGGTTAAGTTTCAATGCTATTTTAAAAGCTACAAAGTTTCTGATCGCCTTAGTCTATCTCCGTGGACCCTAATGTGGGATGCACCGTTGCGGGGGGAGGGAGGAATTTAATTTGTAAGTGGGGCTATTCGAGAATAGATTATTAATATATAAAGTTATTATTATTATTTTCTAGTGAATTTGTATGAGTGTGAGTGTGTGTGCAAGTTAATACAGACGATGTATCATTGCGTATACAGTGTAACCCGGATAAAAGAGAGTTGTCGGGACCGGAGAAGAAATCTCTTATATCCGGGGTTTTTCTTATATCCGGGGTTTTTCTTATATCCGGGTTTGGTCTATTTTGTTTAGGTAGGCATGTTTCCAATTTGGGACCAGATAAAATCTCTCTTATATCCGGGTTTCTCTTATATCAGGGTATCTTATATCCGGGTTACACTGTATATATATATATGTGTGTGTCTCCCTCTCTCTGTATGTGTGGCAGTCTGTTCATATCTATCTATTTATCTTATTCTCTTAATATATGTCTTCTTTTGTCAATATCTATCTTATTTTGTCAATATCTATCTTATTTTATTGATATCTATCTATCTATCTATTAGAGAATGAGAGCTACTCGTCGTGTTTCACGACTGATTCGTTTTCTCTTTTGCATATGGGTACGTCCAAGCGCCATTTGCAAGTGTTAGAAGCCGTTCGTCTTAAATTGCAGCGGCCAACTTTTGCATTTTCCATTTATCTATCTATCTATCTATCTATCTATCTATCTATCTATCTGTCATTCGGTTAATTTTGTCTTAAAATGCAGCGGCAATCTCTTTGCAGTTTCTATCTATCTTATTCTGTTAATTATGTCTTAAATTGCAGTGGCCATCTCTTTGCAGATTCTATCTATCTATCTATCTATCTATCTATCTATCTATCTATCGATCAATCTATCACACTTATTCGATTAATTTTGTCTTAAATTGCAGTGGCCATCTCTTTGCAGATTCTATCTATCTATCTATCTATCTATCTATCTATCTATCTATCTATCTATCTATCTGCCTATCTATCTATCTATCTATCACTCTTATTCGGTTAATTTTGTCTTAAAATGCAGCGGCCATCTCTTTGAAGTTTCTATCTATCTTATTCTGTTAATTTTGCCTTAAATTGCAGTGGCCATCTCTTTGCAGATTCTATCTATCTATCTATCTATCGATCACTCTTATTCGGTTAATTTTGTCTTAAAATGCAGCGGCCATCTCTTTGCAGTTTCTATCTATCTATCTATCTTATTCTGTTAATTTTGCCTTAAATTGCAATGGCCATCTCCTTACTGATTCTATCTATCTATCTACCTATCTATCTATCTATCTATCTATTTTATTCTGTTAATTTTGTCTTAAATTGCAGCAGCCATCTTTTTGCAGATTCTATCTATCTATCTATCTATCTATCTATCTATCTATCTATCTATCTATCTATCACTCTTATTCGGTTAATTTTGTCTTAAAATGCAGGGGCCATCTCTTTGCAGATTCTATCTATCTTATTCTGTTAATTTTGCCTTAAATTGCAGTAGCCATCTCTTTGCAGATTCTATCTATCTATCTATCTATCTATCTATCTATCTATCTATCACTCTTATTCGGTTAATTTTGTCTTAAATTGCAGTGGCCATCTCTTTGCAGATTCTATCTATCTATCTATCTATCAATCTATCTATCACTCTTATTCGGTTAATTTTGTCTTAAAATACAGTGGCCATCTCTTTGCAGATTCTATCTATCTATCTATCTATCTATCTATCTATCTATCTATCACTCTTATTCGGTTAATTTTGTCTTAAATTGCCGCGGCCATCTCTTTGCAGATTCTATCTATCTATCTATCTATCTATCACTCTTATTCGGTTAATTTTGTCTTAAATTGCAGTGGCCATCTCTTTGCAGATTCTATCTATCTATCTATCTATCTATCTATCTATCTATCTATCTATCACTCTTATTCGGTTAATTTTGTCTTAAAATGCAGCTGCCATCTCTTTGCAGTTTTTATCTATCTATCTATCTATCTATCTATCTATCTATCTGTCTATCTGTCTATCTATCACTCTTATTCGGTTAATTTTGTCTCAAATTGCAGTGGCCATCTCTTTGCAGATTCTATCTATCTATCTATCTATCTATCTATCTATCTTATTCTGTAATTTTTGTCTTAAATTGCAGTGGCCATCTCTTTGCAGATTCTATCTATGTATCTATCTATCTATCTATCTATCTATCTATCTATCTATCACTCATATTCGGTTAATTTTGTCTGAAATTGCAGTGGCCATCTCTTTGCAGATTCTATCTATCTATCTATCTATCTATCTATCGATCACTCTTATTCGGTTAATTTTGTCTTAAAATGCAGCGGCCAACTCTTTGCAGTTTCTATCTATCTATCTATCTATCTATCACTCTTATTCGGTTAATTTTGACTCAAATTGAAGTGGCCATCTCTTTGCAGATTCTATTTATCTATCTATCTATCTATCTATCTATCTATCACTCTTATTCGGTTAATTTTTTCTTAAAATGCAGCGGCCATCTCTTTGCAGTTTCTATATATCTATCTATCTATCTATCTATCTATCTATCTATCTATCTATCTATCTATCTATCTATCACTCTTATTCGGTTAATTTTGTCTTAAAATGCAGAGGCCATTTCATTGCAGTTTCTATCTATCTATCTATCTATCTATCTATCTTATTCTGTTATTTTTGTCTTAAATTGCAGTGGCCATCTCTTTGCAGTTTCTATATATCTATCTATCTATCTATCTATCTATCTATCTATCTATCTATCTTATTCGGTTAATGTTCTCTCAAATTGCAGTGGCCATCTCTTTGCAGTTTCTATCTATCTATCTATCTATCTATCACTCTTATTCGGTTAATTTTGTCTCAAATTGCAGTGGCCATCTCTTTGCAGATTCTATCTATCTATCTATCTATCTATCTATCTATCACTCTTATTCGGTTAATTTTGTCTTAAAATGCAGCGGCAATCTCTTTGCAGTTTCTATATATCTATCTATCTATCTATCTATCTATCTATCTATCTATCTATCTATCTGCCTATCTATCTATCTATCTATCACTCTTATTCTGTTAATTTTGCCTTAAATTGCAGTGGCCATCTCTTTGCAGATTCTATCTATCTATCTATCTATCGATCACTCTTATTCGGTTAATTTTGTCTTAAAATGCAGCGGCCATCTCTTTGCAGTTTCTATCTATCTATCTATCTTATTCTGTTAATTTTGCCTTAAATTGCAATGGCCATCTCCTTACTGATTCTATCTATCTATCTACCTATCTATCTATCTATCTATCTATCTATTTTATTCTGTTAATTTTGTCTTAAATTGCAGCAGCCATCTTTTTGCAGATTCTATCTATCTATCTATGTATCTATCTATCTATCTATCTATCTATCTATCTATCTATCACTCTTATTCGGTTAATTTTGTCTTAAAATGCAGCGGCCATCTCTTTGCAGTTTTTATCTATCTATCTATCTATCTATCTATCTATCTATCTGTCGATCACACTTATTCGGTTAATTTTGTCTTAAAAAGCAGCGGCCATCTCTTTGCAGTTTCTATCTATCTTATTCTGTTAATTTTGTCTCAAATTGCAGTGGCCATCACTTTGCAGATTCTGTCTATCTATCTATCTATCTATCTATCTATCTATCTATCTATCTATCTATGTATCACTCTTATTCGGTTAATTTTGTCTTAAATTGCAGTAGCCATCTCTTTACTGATTCTATCTATCTATCTATCTATCTATCGATCACTCTTATTCGGTTAATTTTGTCTTAAATTGCAGTGGCCATCTCTTTGCAGTTTCTATCTATCTATCTATCTATCTATCTATCTATCTATCTATCTATCTTATTCTGTTATTTTTGGCTTAAATTGCAGTGGCCATCTCTTTGCAGATTCAATCTATCTATCTATCTATCTATCTATCGATCACACTTATTCGGTTAATTTTGTCTTAAAATGCAGCGGCCATCTCTCTGCAGTTTCTATCTATCTATCTATCTATCTATCTATCTATCTATCTATCTATCTATTTTATTCTGTTAATTTTGTCTTAAATTGCAGCGGCCATTTTTTTGCAGATTCTATCTATCTATCTATCTATCTATCTATCTATCGATCACTCTTATTCTGTTAACTTTGTCTTAAATTGCAGTGGCCATCTCTTTGCAGATTCTATCTATCTATCTATCTATCTATCTATCTATCTGTCCCTCTTATTCTGTTAATTTTGCCTTAAATTGCAATGGCCATCTCTTTACTGATTCTATCTATCTATCTATCTATCTATCTATCTATCTATCTATCTTATTGTGTTAATTTTGCCTTAAATTGCAATGGCCGTCTCTTTACTGATTCTATCTATCTATCTATCTATCTATCTATCTATCTTATTCTGTTAATTTTGCCTTAAATTGCAATGGCCATCTCTTTACTGATTCTATCTATCTATCTATCTATCTATCTTAATGTGTTAATTTTGCCTTAAATTGCAATGGCCATCTCTTTACTGATTCTATTTATCTATCTATCTATCTATGTATGCTAGATTATATGTCTCTCCTTCTCACTCACTCTCTTTTTCCCTTTCTATGTTTGTTCATATCTATCTATCTATCTATCTTATTGTGTTAATTTTGTCTTAAATTGCTGTGGCCATCTCTTTACTGATTCTATCTATCTATCTATCTATCTATCTATCTATCTATCTATCTATCTATCCATCCATCTATCTTATTCTGTTAATTTTGTCTTAAATTGCAATGTCCATGTCTTTACTGATTCTATCTATCTATCTATCTATCTATCTATCTATCTATCTATCTATCTTATTCTGTTAATTTTGCCTTAAATTGCAATGGCCATCTCTTTACTGATTCTATCTATCTATCTATCTATCTATCTATCTATCTATCTATCACTCTTATTCGGTTAATTTTGTCTTAAAATGCAGCGGCCATCACTTTGCAGTTTCTATCTATCATATTCTGTTAATTTTGCCTTACATTGCAATGGCCATCTCTTTACTGATTCTATCTATCTATCTATCTATCTATCTATCTATCTATCTATTTTGTTCTGTTAATTTTGTCTTAAAATGCAGCGGCCATCTCATTGCAGTTTCTATCTATCTTATTCTGTTAATTTTGTCTCAAATTGCAGTGGCCATCTCTTTGCAGATTCTATCTATCTATCTATCTATCTATCTATCTATCTATCTATCACTCTTATTCTGTTATTTTTGTCTTAAATTGCAGTGGCCGTCTCTTTGCAGATTCAATCTATCTATCTATCTATCTATCGATCACACTTATTCGGTTAATTTTGTCTTAAAATGCAGCGGCCATCTCTTTGCAGTTTCTATCTATCTATCTATCTATCTATCTATCTATCTATCTATCTATCTATTTTATTCAGTTTATTTTGTCTTAAATTATCTATCTATCTATCTATCTATCTATCTATTTTATTCAGTTTATTTTGTCTTAAATTGCAGCGGCCATTTTTTTGCAGATTCTATCTATCTATCTATCTATCTATCTATCTATCTATCTATCGATCACTCTTATTCTGTTAACTTTGTCTTAAATTGCAGTGGCCATCTCTTTGCAGATTCTTTCTATCTATCTATCTATCTATCTATCTATCTATCTATCTATCACTCTTATTCAGTTAATTTTGTCTTAAAATGCAGCGGACATCTCTTTGCAGATTCTATCTATCTATCTTATTCTGTTAATTTTGCCTTAAATTGCAATGGCCATCTCTTTACTGATTCTATCTATCTATCTATCTATCTATCTATCTATCTATCTTATTGTGTTAATTTTGCCTTAAATTGCAATGGCCATCTCTTTACTGATTCTATCTATCTATCTATCTATTTTGTCTTAAGTTACAGAGGGTATTAATTTGCAGGCAAAAGAAGAATTTTTTGCGGTCCCTTTACTGATTTGAAGTTTAGTCAGTGATTCTTAGTTTTTATCTTTTTATCACTCATCGTTTTTATCTATCTATCACTCTTATTCCGTTAATTTTGTCTTAAATTGCAGAGGCCATCTCTTTGCAGTTTCTATCTATCTATCTATCTCTCTATCTATCTATCTATCTATCTATCTATCTTATTCTGTTAATTTTGTCTTAAGTTGCAGCAGCCATCTTTTTTGCAGGTTTAATCTACGTATCTATCTATTTTGTCTCAAGTTACAGTGGGCATCAATTTGCAGGTAAAAGAAGAACTTTTTGCGGTCCCTTCACTGATTTGAAGGATAGTCAGCGATTATTCGTTTTCTGTTTTATGCTCTTGTTGGTGCATTTACATTAGTTCTTAAATTTACGTACTTATGTTAATCGTGAATTTGTCTGAGACGTGCTGTAACTTTACCTACAACTTCTGCATATTTTCAGACTAATTTTGTTACGTTAGCTCTTCCAACGTTAGCTCTAAAGAAACGTTGTCCGTGCTCTGTAAAGGGAAAAAAATGAGCACGAAAGTGTGTATATTCAGATTTGTTTATTTATTCTGTGGCGCCAAAACATTTTTCATATATATATATATATATATAGATTGATAGATAGATAGATAGATAGATAGATAGATAGATAAACCTAGTGAGCCAGACAAACCTACCCAGGTTTCACCTAAGCGAATCGTCAGGGAAAGCTGGCGAAAGTGCCAAAAGCGAACCGCATATTTATTGGTGATAATCAAAATATTTATAGGTGATAAAAACCTTTTTTTAAAAGCTTTTTTTACTTCGAGATTGACTTGATTATTGGCAAATCAAAAATTCTAAGGTTTTTCGAAACGAGTATAGTTACCTATATATATTAGGTTGGTGCAAAAATAATGTCGTTTTCTCACATAGTGAAATATATGAGAAAACGACATTATTATTGCGCCAACCTAATATATATATATATATATATATATATATATATATATATATATATATATATATATATATATATATTTTTAAATAAATAATTATATATACATTAAGAAATGGACAAAGTCCGACAATTTTTATTTATTAAAGACATTTTTATGTTTAACGTTCTTTTTATAGATACAAGTATTTAAGTAAATGCTCTGTTTATAATGAACAGTATTAAATAACATTTACCGGCCTGAATGTAGCCACATTAGATTCGGACTTGAGTAGTATTTGATTTACTTATTTTGTTCTGTGCTATGTAAGAGTATTGAATGAAACACTTCTTTATTTTTCCTATCTAGGCTTCTTTTCCTTCGATAACTACGTCCTTATTAATTCTCGGCTGCATATTTGCTGGTTTGGAAAGTTTTATCTTGAATACTATTTCTTGGAATAATCTATTTTCTGTTCAAGATCATTCTTATCCTAACTATGTATACTTATGTCATCAGCATAATTCTCCCTTCATCTTCAGGAGAGAAAAGCAGGATCGTTGTCATCTATAGGTAGAATTGTTTGCGATGCGGTATACGCAGTGCCTATCTAGTCCCATATGTGTTTGTACCCTACAGTTCAAAGGTTTGAGGTGACCCTTTGTGATTTTTAAATTAGCCCGAAATGTACTTGTTTTATAGTCCTTAAGTGATGTGGTTTCTATTATTGAGTTTGCTTCTTTGATTGTGAATCTGTAGCACCAGTCTACAATGTTCAATGAAGTCTCGTTAAGTCTCTAAAGCTTCAAAGGACTTTTTCCACTATAGATCTTAGGAATCGGTTGAATACAACTGACAATTTAGATATTTCTGAATGTTTTTGGTGCCATGCATGGTATGGATATCAATGTCCAGTTATTGGAGAGTTTATTTACGAATACGACTCGAGTTTTCAGGGTGACGTTTTTTTTTTTTGTTTTTTTTGACGAAACTACCCCAGCTCTAACTATTCCCTGTTTAATTTTAGTTTCTCCGATACAACACTTGCTATAACTGATCCATAACCCTTGATACTTTGAAGTGTTTAATATTTATTAATTTCACATTCTGAATTTTTAGGATAGATTCAGTGTAGATGCCATCATGGACGTTTATAAAGAAAGTGTACTTTATCTGTAGTTTTCATTTGTTTTTTTATCGTTATTCTTAGTCGGTCCTTGTGTTGGTCAAACGGCTTCTTTCGAGTAGTTTTTAAGAAAATAGGGTGGGGAGATTCATGAATTGAAGAATTCCCTTTTTGGTCATTTTGACAGTTCTGTTGGTTAGTGGGGAGTGTGCGTTAAGTGTATGTTATCTTTTAATTCTTTGGTAGTGTGCATGATGTATGATTTCTCTCTCTCTCTCTCCCTCCCTCTCTCTCTATAAATAAATACATACATATATATATATATATATATATATATATATATATATATATAATCATTTATTCGAAAATTATAACATAAATATGTTATAAAATCACTACAAAATAGCCATTTTGTTTCAACACTTCTAGTGTCTTATCAAGTGATGGTGCTGAATATAGAATAAAGGGTTTATTATATTATTACACATTCAACAACATCACTTGATAAGACACCAAAAGTGTTTTTGTAGTGATTTTATAACATACTTATGTTATGATTTTCGAATAGATTATTATATTTGCTCTACTCTGTATTGAGCACTCTTTTAAGAATCGTATTTTTTGGTTACTGGAATTTATTCCGTATATACCAAATCTATAATTGTCTATATATATATATATATATATATATATATATATATATAGTACAGGTAATCGATCCGTTGGTATATAATCTACGTGGATCCTAGTAATATAATTATTAAAATGGATCCACAGAGAGAGAGATATATTTATTATAACAGAGCATACGTATTTTTTACAGCAAAAACTAAAATAAAAATTACTTCAACATAGAAGTCTATTTCAAACCGTTCTGTACGCGGCTATCATCAGCCCTTAAGTGTCTGTCTCGAAGCATTGTTTTAAAATTATTTTCAATGTCATTCCTTCTCTAGTAGACGCCTTGTTAAAGAGAATGGCTTTGTGTTATCAACCGGTTGGAGCGTAAGTTATCTTAACCCGGAGTGGGGGCGTTCTGGGGTTGGAGTTTATTTATCGCCAGGAACTTTCGTTATTTTTTTTTTAATATCAGTTTCTACGATTTGGCGTTTCTTATACGATCCCCAAGTGTGTTTTTCTGGGATTCACACTAAATAGTTTTTGTACTACAGGTGTCCAATATTATCAATAAGCGATTGGGGGTTTTAACTTAAACCCGTTAAGATTAATGTAAATTACTTTGGTTATAGATTTATAGATTGTGGGTAATACCAGAGCACCCAATGGAATAAATCATACTTATATGCGTACATATCTTCATATATATATATATATATATATATATATATATATATATATATATATTTACACAGGGCATAAAAATTACATACAATATGAGTTAAGATTATATATGGGTTATGAACATTTCACTGTCCAATTTAAGATAATTTGCAAGGATTTTCAAACTGGTCGCGTTAACAAGAGAAATGAAATGAAACTGACTTAAAACGAATTTTAAAAACCAGATAGAGACAAAGAAAGAAAGAAAACTGGAAAAAAAAGAAGGAGCAAAAGAAATAGGAGGAAACAAAATAGTAAGAGGAAAAAGTGAGAAATAAGTGTGTAGAGAGAGTAGTATTGCCTAGACATGGGGATTAGTGGGAGGAGATATAAAATGTGGTCGTCATCTGAATGAAATTAGAATTTTATTAAATTAAAATATAAAATTCGTTTTTAACCAGTTTCACATTATTTTTATTTTTAACATGACCGGTTTGAAAAATCCTTGCACATTATCTTAAATTGGACGGTGATATGATCATAATCGATATGTAATCTTAATTTATATTGCATGTAATATATATATATATATATATATATATATATATATATATATATATATATATAAAAGTGAACATAGAAGTCAACACTTAGAGGCGACAGTCTGTTTCATGCTACATGCAATCGTCAGGCCAGACGATTGCATCTAGCATGAAACAGACTGTCGCCTCTAAGTGTTGACTTCTATGTTCACTTTTATATTTACACACGCTCTATCTCTGATATTGATCACTTTATTCCATAAATATAGCACACCTTAAGACTATATTTCTTTATATATATATATATATATATATATATATATATATATATATATTAGGTTGTGCAAAAATAATGACGTATTAATGTCGTTTTTTGACGTATGTCAATAAACGACATTATTACGTCATTATTTTTGCACCAACCTACTATATGTGTGTGTGTGTGTGTGTTGACATTCCTGTAATAGAAAAGAACAGTTAGATTAATGATCCAATGCTCTTTGGTATTTATGTTTTTATTTAAAAAAAAAACAGTGCTCGAAATAAAAGTAGAGCATAAATTTAAGTTTAATATTAAAATTAAACTTTATGATTTCAGTCAAGTCTCGAAACAGTAATTTCTGTGTCGCGATGGAATCATATTTTTAAAAAGTAATAATTATATATATATATATATATATATATATATATATATATATATATATATATATATATATATTTAAATATAAATGACAATAGGAAATCTGTAGTAGTTGCTGATGTGTTTCGTCCAAAGTGAACTTTCTCAAAGCAGAAAGGGAAATGAATTTATTTAAACAAAGTAACTAATAATAACAAAAACAAAATGTCTTTAGCAACTGGAATAATTTAGAGAATGGTATTGTTTTTGTTATTCAGCAACCACTACAGTTTACCTAGTTATTTATATTTTAAAAAATTGTCTTTTCTACAGGTTAACTCTGAGAAATTTTCATATATATATATATATATACATATATATATATATATATATATATATATATATATATATATATATATATATGTATATATGTATGTATGTATGTATATTCGGTGATTTTTATTTATAATATATGGATTTGTTGATAAAAATGTTTCCTTATTAATCCGCCTTTGTTCAGTGGCGGATTAATAAGGAAACATTTTTATCAACAATTTCAAACCCATACTTAATTCATTGCATAAATAGATTCTACCAGATTCCCCTAACTATAAACGACATATATAGCCAGTTACGACTCTTGATTTTTCATTTTTTTTGGGGGGGGGGGGGTAAAAAACGTAAGTATCAACACGTGGAGATAGAAACAGTCAAAAACTTTTTGAAAAGCTAAGCGGAAAATGTTTAAAAAACGGAAAATAACAAATTATTTTTCTACGAAAAAAACACTAAAAATCCAGTTGTAGGCAAACAAAGTTTTAATTCTTCTCTGTAAAAATTCATATTTTATAAATAATTATCACTATATTAAATATTACCTGACTTTTTTTCCAGTCCTCATTTTAGTCTATAATTTTTTACACAGAATCTTTCTAACAAAATATTTTTATCAATATATATATATATATATATATATATATATATATATATATATATATATATATATATATATATATTATCATTATATTTCAATTAAAAGGTGCAATTATAATTTATAAATTCATGAATCATTCATACAAAAAAGAAATATAGAGGTTAATGATTTAAATGGCAAGAATACATCTTCGCAAACAATATAAATAATTTCA
Organism: Acanthosepion lycidas; assembly: GCA_963932145.1. NCBI lineage: Eukaryota > Metazoa > Mollusca > Cephalopoda > Sepiida > Sepiidae > Acanthosepion > Acanthosepion lycidas. Next base: position 73,730,732 of record OZ010608.1, on the reverse strand, counting down.
GACAATAAGTGTGACATTACTGTAATTATTGAACAATATAATTCATGCCATATTGACGTAAAATCTACCAGTGAAAAACAATTCTCTATTGCTATATTTGTACAAAAACGTACAACCTTAAAATTTAAATTCAAACTCAGCGTTGCGACCGCACGTTCCAAAACAATAACACATTTCTCATAGCATTTTTCGGATTACATCTCTATTTTCGTTCTCCTCTTATAACCGAGAAGTAAAAACAAGAACAAAATCTATTTCCATACCTGATGATCTGTAGGAACAGACGAAAGCTTGTAAAAAATTAAAAAGACCTTATGCAACTGGAATTTATAAACGGGGATCATATCATTCATATACAGGTTCGGGGTTGGTGTATATTATTTATATTGTTTGCGACGATGTATTCTCGACATTTAAATCATTAACCTCTATATTTCTTTTTTCTATGAATGATTTAAGAATTTATGATTATATCTATATATATATATATATTAGGTTGGTGCAAAAATAATGCCGTAATATTGTCGTTTTTTGACGTATTTGTTAACGTCAAAAAACGACATTATTTTTGCACTAACCTAATATATATATATATATATATATATATATATATATATATATATATATATATAAGTGTATATATATATATATATATATATATATATATATATATATATATATATATATATATATATATATATATATATATATATATATTAACGATATGTTTAGTGGTACAAAAATTAATTTTATTATTACCACTCATGATAATAAAAAGTAAAAATGAAAAGCCAGCAAGCTAACCGGTTTCGTACGTCGCTCAATAGAGCTAAATTGAGGTAAATAGAGTAAATTATATAATAAAAAAAACAATGGATAAATTATATTGGTGGGAGAAAATAAATCCTTCTGTTTACAAAGAGAAGGCTTTCCAATATATATATATATATATATATATATATATATATATATATATATATATATATATATATATAAAGAAATAATGCGGCTTCATTAACATGATAAAATAGTCATTCAAAGAATAAATCAATAAATTTAATGTAATTAATGGCGAATTCATTTCGCTAACAGATTAAGAAGACATTAACTTAGTGACCAATCGATGAACTTCACGAGCCTTGTTTTTATTTATTGTACTATGGATTAGAAGTTCGGTCCATATAGTTTGAAAGAGGTTTCGATGCATACAAGCTTTATCTTCAGGAATAGTTGTTATTTTTTTTTTACTCAATTTCAGGTAATTACAAGTAAAAAAATTATTCCTAAACGAAAATGAATGTGTTACTTGTCGAAAGATGTTTCATTAAAAAAAGTGTATTTTGAACGTGTGTGTGTTTGTGTGGGTAAATGAAAAAATATTGACCAGAAAAAACCCTTCCTGTCTTCTATCAAAATAGCTGATACTAACCCCTATGAGTGTAAATCGTTGTGCTAAAATTCTTGGCTGATATGAAGTGGAAAGATTATATTGAAACAATGGCGAGCTCTGTTTCTACGAAAGTTGCCACACTGTGTCGTGCGAAACAATTTTTCCCTTCTGAATTTAGCTTACAAATTTATACGTTTGCATTTCGTTCATGCATTGGATTTTGCTGCCACATATGGTCTGGAGCTCCTGCTATATAATTAGAGATAATTGATAAAATCCAAAGAAGAATCTGCAATATTACCAATCCTGATCTGGCAACTCGGCTTCAGACACTTTCCCAGAGCCGTAAAGTTGCTTCCCTAGGCCTTTTCTATAAATACACTCATGGTAACGGTCCGGACAAACTCATCGCTATGGGACCTAGACTTTATGAATATGAACGCAGTACTAGATTGGCGGAAAGGTCTCATCAATTTACAGTTGAATTCGGTAGATGTAACAGTTACTTCTATGCTAAGAATTTCTTCTCGCGCACTTCTCGCTTGTGGAACTCTTTTTCAATTCCATGCTTTCTAGCCAACTTTGATCTTAAAAAATTTAAAAACGATATCAATCGATAACTTCTGTATTCCTAAGTACTCTTCTATTGTTGTTGCTCCTTAAAAATGTTTCTCTTTTTTTCTTATTCTTTCACACTTAGTAACACCTTGTGTCTTAGTGGCTTTACTGCCTTGCATGGGGTGAAATGACTAGAACACAAATTAAAAATGCAATGGCAATCGTTATCTACTGTCTTCTTGATTACTCTTCTATTGTTCTCACTCCTTAATAATGTTTCTCTTTTTTTTTTTTCTTATTCTTTCACACTTAGTAACCCCTTATGTCTTAGTGGCTTTACTGCCTTGCATGGGGTGAAATGATTAGAAAACAAATTTAAATGCAATGTCAATCGTTATCTACTGTCTTCTTGATTACTCTTCTATTATTCTCGCTCCTTAATAATATTTCTCTTTTTCTTCTTCTTTCACACTTAGTAACCCCTTATGTCTTAGTGGCTTTACTGCCTTGCATGGGGTGAAATGATTAGAAAACAAATTTAAATGCAATGTCAATCGTTATCTACTGTCTTCTTGATTACTCTTCTATTATTCTCACTCCTTAATAATGTTTCTCTTTTTTTTTCTTCTTCTTTCACACTTAGTAACCCCTTATGTCTTAGTGGCTTTACTGCCTTGCATGGGGTGAATGATTAGAAAACAAATTTAAATGCAATGTCAATCGTTATCTACTGTCTTCTTGATTACTCTTCTATTATTCTCGCTCCTTAATAATGTTTCTCTTTTTTTTGTTATTCTTTCACACTTCGTAACCCCTTTCGTCTCAGTAGCTTTACTGCCTTACATTGGGGTGATATGTTTAATATATATATATATATATGTGTGTGTGTGTGTGTGTGTGTCAGAAAGTATGCGTGTACTCGCCTGTGTCTGATGGAGAGAGAGAGAGAGAGAGAGACAATATGTGTGCATGTGTGTGAGCGCGTTTGCGATGACATCTGTTTATATACACACATATTTCCAGGCCCTCATACTTACTGACGTAGAAAGAAGCCTTGATCTGTTTCAACAAACCCGCTTCTCTCGTTGTTTATCTCGAGGTGTACATGTACTTCTTCTCTTCCTAAACTCCAGCTTCTCTTCTACACAGACCCGCACGGGCGTCAGTGTAGGCCATGTGCGTACTCGTCGGGCAGCTCCAGCAGAAAATGTATCTGATCCGAGAATTTTCTGCTAACCCAGAACATTCTGCTTGCTGCCGATGCAAATCGACATATTTACGGAGATCGTAAAAAATGCAAAAATTTATTTTATTTATTTATTTTTTGCAGAGTGTGGTAAGAAGGTGTTGCTTCAGCATGACAAATGCAAAGAGAATTTTTAACAAAATATCAAATGTTTTGTTTTTCCTTTTCTGCGCCAATTATTTTCGGAAAAACGTTTCATTTACAGGTGATTTTTTTTATTTGATTTTAATGTAGAAACGAAGAAACTGAGGTACCTTGAAGTAACCGAGCGGCGACTAACAGCTCTACCAGACGTATGAGTTGACAATTGGATTCGTTTCAAGCTCAGAAGGGCCTAAAAAGAAACAAGATCGACTATAAAGAGAGGCACCATGAAGTACCCGAGCGGTGGCTATCACCTGTACGAGACGTATGAACTGACATTTGGACTGGTTTCAAGCTCAGAAGGGGTTAAAAAGAATCAAGATAGACTATGAACAGAGGTACCTTCAATTATCCGAACGGTCGCTAACACCTCTACCAGACATATGACTTGACAATTGGATTCGTTTCAAGCTCAGAAAGGCATAAAAAGAATCAAGATCGACTCTGAACAGAGGTAACTAGAAGTACCCGAGCGGTGGCTAACAACTGTACCAGACGTATATAAGTTGACAATTGGTCTCGTTTCAAGCTCAGAAGGGCATAAAAAGAATCAAGATCGAGTCTTAACAGAGGTACCTTGAAGTACCCAAGCGATGGCTAACACCTCTACCAGGCGTATATAAGCTGACAATTGGACTCGTTTCAAGCTCAGAAGAATATAAAAAAAATGAATATCGACATTGAACAGAGGTAACTTGAAGTACCCGACCGGTGGCTAACACCTCTACCAGGCGTATATAAGTTGACAATTGGACTCATTTCAAGCTCAGAAGGGGATAAAAAGAATCAAGATCGTCTCTAAACAGAGGTACCTTGAAGTACCCGAGCGGTGGCTAACAGCTCTACCAGGCGTATATAAGTTGACAATTGGACTCGTTTCAAGCTCAGAAGGGCCTAAAAAGAAACAAGATCGACTATGAACAGACGTACCTTGAAGTACCCGAGCGGTGGCTAACACCTCAAATAGACGTATATAAGTTGACAATTGGACTCGTTTCAATCTCAGAAGGCATATAAAGAATCAAGATCGACTCTGAACAGAGGTACCTTCAAGTACCCGAGCTATGGCTAACACGTCTATCAGGCGTATATAAGTTGACAATCGGACTCGTCTCAAGCTCAGAAGGGCCTAAAAAGAAACAAGATCGACTATGAACAGAGGCACCTTGAAGTACCCGAGCAGTGGCTAACACCTGTACCAGACGTATATAAGTTGACAATTGCACTCGCTTCAAGCGCAGAAGGCCATAAAAAAATCAAGATAGCCTCTGAACAGAGGTAACTTGAAGTACCTGTGCGGTGGCTAACACCTCTACCAGGCGTATATAAGTTGACAATTGAACTCGTTTCAAGCTCAGAAAGGAATAAGAAGAATCAAGATCGACTCTGAACAGAGGTAACTTGAAGTACCCGAGCGGTGGTTAACAACTGTTCCAGACGTATATAAGTTGACAATTGGACTCGTTTCAAGCTCAGAAGGGGATAAAAAGAATCAAGATCGTCTCTAAACAGAGGTACCTTGAAGTACCCGAGCGGTGGCTAACAGCTCTACCAGGCGTATATAAGTTGACAATTTGACTAGTTTCAAGCTCAGAAAGGCCTAAAAAGAAACAAGATCGGCTCTGAACAGAGGCACTTTGAAGTACCCGAGCGGTGGCTATCACCTCTACGCGACGTATGAACTGACATTTGGACTGGTTTCAAGCTCAGAAGGGGTTAAAAATATCAAGATGGACTATGACCAGAGGTACGTTTAATTATCCGAGCGGTGGCTAACAGCTCTACCAGACATATGACTTGACAATTGGACTCAGTTCAAGCTCAGAAGGGCATAAAAAGAATCAAGATCGACTCTGAACAGAGGTACCTTGAAGTACCCGAGCGGTGGCTAACACCTCTACCAGACCTATATAAATTGACAATTGGACTCGCTTCAAGCTCAGTATGTGTCAAAAAGAATCAAGATCTATGTATATACATCTCTCTAGCTGGTTTTTGAACCTTGTTTTGAACGTCTTTATTCGTGTGTGTCTGCTAAAAACGTTTATACACGTCTACGCCGAAGGAGGACCCTATATATACTAAAAGTTTCTTGTATTATGGGGTACAAATATACAAATCCTAATTTATCAGCCATGTTACACTATTTAGGATGAATAAACTGGGCACACGTACCTCAATGGGATTAGAAAAGATAGAACACTAAGACGAGGAAGGGGTTTAAACAAAATCACCTGTATAAGGAAATATTCTTTAAAATAATATATATATATATATATATATATATATATATATATATATATATATATATATTTCAAAATACGTTATACCGAAAATCGCTTGAAAATGAAACAGTAATAAGTCTTTTAATTTAATTCTAAAATTAAATTTAGAGTTTTTAGTTTTTGTTTTTGAAACATGGTAATTCCTACGTAGCGATGGGAAGATATTTTTAAACTATTTCCGTATTTTTCATATTTTGTGGTATTATATATATATATATATATATATATATATATATATATATGGAAAACACCATGAACCGACAAAAATAAATCCCACAATCGTTATCACCTTCTCAGAAAAAGGAAACCCCAAATTTTCAGCCTTCAGACTGGTACGTTATGGCTTTAAATGTAACCAGAAACCAAATCGTTAACCGGGAAACAAACGATAAACCTATCGAATGATGATTTTCTAGGTAGATATTCCCCGGCTTATCTAAAATTTGGCGCTAAAACATCTAAGAATTTTTTTTTCAATTAGAAGCACCGTTTTTCGACTTGTAAACGAATTCGAAAGATGACCGAATTGTATGCAATGGGCTCATTATTAATTTCATCTGGAACATCCTGAAACTGTTTTGATATTTAAGGTTACTGGTTCCTCACAAGAATCATGCAACCCTCCTCCCATCTATAAAAAAAAAATTTAAAAAAATAAAAAAATTGGAAGGTCGTGTTGACCGCATTTCACATTAATATTGTCAACATGTTTACACAAAACGAGTGTCATACCAGAGTACTAACACCCCACAGAGCAACCTATGTACTAATCTAGCTACTTATTTAATTACCTCCCCACACACTGATGATACTAATAATATGTTTATATATCTACAGTGCTACATCATTTATATGTATCCAAATTTGCCTTTGTCTTCATACAGACTAACGTAAAAAAAAACAAGGACACATGGCACAGTGGATAAAGGCGTTAGTTAGATCCAGTAACAGGACCCAAAGAGTGTGAGTTCAATACCCGTTTAAAGCAGTGGAGATCTTGGAGAGGGGAATTAAAAGGATAACTGACATCCATTAAACAGGGCACGTGGTAACTAGAACAGTCTACCCCAGTGAGCGAAATAAATAGTTCAGTTTGACATTACAACCGCCTGAAGAAGGCCGGAGCGTACAAGGGCCGAAACGTTGTAATAAATATGGCGACAAAGATGAGGACAATAGTCCGAATAATGTAAATAGTGAAAAAAAAAACACTTATATATATATAAATGGACATATTTTATACACACAGACATAACTATAAAATTTAGTGACCTCTACAAAGAACTCGTTTTTTTTTCTGTTAACTAACCCCAAAATAAAATGAATTTATATTTACAAGAATTCAAATCAAAACGAGTCCCTTCTAACTGGTGTCTGCATTCACGCACACCACGAAAAACACACCCAAAACGGATTTTTTAAGTTGTAAATGATTCCTTGTAAGTACCTCGAATATCTTCCTCACTTAAGAAATGTGAATAACTCCTTGACTTTTGATAATTTTTCATTCTGATGGTGGGATTGTTGCGAGGAAAGCTAAACAAATTGATTCATTTGCAGTGTAACACCCCTACTCAGTTGGCACTAAAAATTTCCAAAAATACTTACATTTATGTCTAATTGTACATGCTCCATTCGAATCAGGCTTGATAAATTTGATAAATTATACCGATTTAAAGTTATCGACAGTGAAAGTTTGGATTCAATCGCATCGTTGGCGGCCGCCATTAGACGCGTTGTTTTCATACATTCGCTGCGGAAAGCAAAACGCAGAAGACTACGGAAACCTAAGCTCGGAACTGATCTTTCTTGTCTTAATTTGTCGCAATTACTGCGCACGAGAACTATTTACGGAGACACGTTCACTATGCGCAATGATACCTATACTGATAGCTATTCTGAAGCGAATGTATACAAACAACGCCAGTAATGGCTGCTCGAGACGCGAATGAATCCAAACTTTCACTGTTGATAACTCCAAAAGGGTAGATTTTATCAAATTTATCAAGCCAGATTCGAATGGAGCGTATACAATTACACATAAATGTAAGTATTTTGGAAATTTTTAATGCGAACTGATGTGACGTCCCCAGGGTGTCGCTGCGCCAAATGTGACGTCTGCCTAGGCGCGTCCGTCGTGCTATCCTGTTCTGTGACGACCAAGTGACATGGTATTGGTCGCGGCACCAAATGTGACGTTATAACCTTTTGGTGATTCGGATAAGAATCGGGTTAGATTCGGTATCAGCCTTGTCGCTCCCAGCTCGCCTCCAACGTCTGGTTACCAAAGTAACTGTTTTGATTTCCAGTCTAACCTATCCACGTTGTGAATTGATCTTAGGCAGACGAAACCAATCAGTCGCCGGGCCGTAATGCAAGCCGAGCTCGATCAAGGGTAACATCACACATGTATATGTAAAAGAAAAAAACATAATAACTCGAAAAGTTCAAATGTGTTAAAAAAAGGATAACAATATTTTATATCTGGTTTCTGAATACAGGACTGCGTCTTCTTCCCAACCCGCTATATGGATTCGTGACACTTTGTGTTTGTTAGGCGAGTCTTAACATCTTAAGTTGTTTGTTCTTTAAGAAACTGGTTCTTGGTGTATCTTCAGGCGATATTCGTAAAACTTGTTTTGGTCGTGTGAGTCTAAGTCGTTCTTCAAAAATAAATTGTTCTTGGCTAGAAGTTGAGTTCGGAATTGCGTGAATCTTAGTCAGCTTCTGCGAGGCGGGTCTTCAGAGCTCTCAGCTCACTGCAACTGCTTGCCTGCCTGTCTCCAACCCCAACTTCGAAGTTCACTCAACTTAACTGGAACTCGAACTGATACTGAACTCGCTGCGAATCTGCTTATATGGACGCCGACCAAAACCGGGGTGGGCTTGTCGGGGTTTGAGGTTCCTTGATAATTCTAAACCCACAATCCACTTCTTTGTTTTCGGTCAGGAAAATTTTATTATTTTCCATTTTTAGAAGTCTTTCGTCTTCCCACCTTCTACTGTTCTGATATTGGTATCTCACCATGCTCTCAGAGGGTGTCAACGGGTTTCCACTCTCTCTCACAGTGGCATCTCACACCTATCCCTTCAGGGGGGGGGCGCAACAGGCCTCCCCTCCTTCTTCACATGATTACCTCCGCCTAACGCTCATGCCATCATTCAGCCAATGGGCGCTCAGCAGCGTGGGTGAGGCCAGACTATCCTCGGTTTAAAAAAGCTTGCTCAAAGAAAAAAAAAATTTTCTTCCCTTTTTTTTTCCTTTTCTTCCTTTTCTTCGAGGAGACCTCACACCCTAGACTCTTAACCGAATCACCTGGAATTCGTCAATCAGATTTTCGCCAGCATCAAGTGGGTGGCCATTTGGACGTATTTGCATTCTTGGTGCCAATTACTGATCCGATAAAATAGTTTCGCTATCATAGCCAGCCCTAACGATAAACAGATGCTCCTCTCAATGATATTCTGCATATAGACAAAAGCTTAACCTTTCCTTCATGGTAGTCAGCGGCCTCTTTTTTTTTCTCCGACAGTGCGTGCTTAATTAATTTTTATTTTTATCTCTTTAGAATTCTGCGGGAGGTAACTTGTCCAACTTGAAAATTCCCTTTTACCATTGCCATGGGCAGATTGGACATATCTTACTCTCCGTCCCGTAACATAAATCAGATTAAATTCTGGGATTTACTTTCTCGACAATGAAAATAAAAATCTTACCACTTTTCCTTGTCAGAAAAATAACACCGCTTAGTGTCCTTTTCATGATGGCTTCTTATCACTTAAATTTAATTCTCCCCTTTCTTTTTTTTCTTTCTTTCTAGCGACGTAAATAGTGTCACAAACCTCCCCTAACCTATTTGTCATTTACTCGTAAATGACACCGAAAGCCAAATACACTATTTAGCATGCATCATGCATCTGTCCCATGCAATTCTATTCTTCTTTTCTTTTTTACGGTTTTACATGCAAGGTGATGTACTTTTCATCTTCTGCTGTTCTACATGCAAATATAATGTTCTTTTCATCTTCTGTTCTACATGCAAATGTAATGTTCTTTTCATCTTCTTCTGTGCTACATGCAAATGTAATGTTCCTTTCATCTTCTTCGGTTTTACATGCAAATGTAATGTTCTTTTCATCTTCTTCTCTTCTACATGCAAATGTAATGTTCTTTTTATCTTCTGTTCTACATGCAAATGTAATGTTCTTTTCATCTTCTGTTTCTCATGCAATTTAAAGTGTGCGTGTGCCTGTGGGTGCATGTGTGTGGTTACTATGGCTTGTTCTTGGTCAATGTTTTTCTCTCTGCTGTAGGAGGTTTTTCCGCCACACGTGTCGGTTTCACGTCAGCCTCCTCCGCCAGTCTTTCTGCAATTTCTTCGCCGATTCTGTATGAGTAAGGAACACTGCTCGGCATTTCACTCTCGAGATGCTGCATGCTCATTTGATTATCGCTAGTTAATTCCTTCTTACTTCTAATCTTCCATAATGCCATACCCTCTATGGCTATAATTATGAATGTACCCATCATTGCCGACCAACTTATCGCGATCTGCTCATTATCTTCCCAAGCCATCTCTTCATTTCCCAACGCACTTAACTTGTTCCTCAATTGATCCATATCGATCTTTTCTATCAGCTTCATTAGTACTGGCATTTTATTCAAGGTAACATTGGGGAATCCCCTCACTATTGGCTCCCACAACTCTGTACAATTGACTAAGCTTCTGCCAATCATTTCTATGATTGAATCTTTCTCTTCATATCTTTCTTCTTCCTGTTAATAGGTGGTAAGGAAATAGATATCCCAAATGCCGAACATCCCATGGGTAACTTTAACAGGGATAATGGTGGCCTTGCTCTTAATGTCCATGTGGACTCTCCTCCACATACCCTAGACAAGCTGATGGGTTTCTGCCCACACCCCGTCTGAAACACTGATAGCTTGTGGTAATGCCGTGTTTGCTAATACCTCTACTTGACAAGTTCTCTTAATTCCCTCTTTCTTCCCTTCAAACAATTCTAGTATGCACATTTTGTGGTTACCGGCTATATAGATAGGGCTTAACGATGTACAAGTCCCTAGAGCATCATTTCTACACTTTCTAGCTTCTTCAGCTGTTAACAACATGAATTTTGTTCTATCCGAATTTAAAGCTATGTATTGTGTTTCCATCTTGTACCTTGCTACCATTCGTGTGGCTACCATCATCATCATCATCATCATCATTAACCCTTCCATTTTGTTCATTCCTGCAAGGCAACAACATTCTCTTGTTCTTATTCTTCATAACCATTCGGTCTTGTTCAATTCTTCACTCAATTATTCCATAATTTCCTTATAAGTTTGTAATAACTCAGCTCATCCCTCCCCTAACTAACTCCTAGCAGACAGAACGGTCCGGGTAGGTGCGTGGCGCTCCCACTTCAAAGGTCGTACTTCATGACACCACTGATGGCCAGTTAGCAATGCCAATAATCTTCTTCCGTCATTCGTGAGGTGCGGCTCGCGACTCTATCCCCTCCATCCACATCCATCACAGTCATCCAGTAGGTTTTTGGATGAGCCAGTGTCGTTATCTGTCGACACCGAATGCTTCTATTCTGCACCGCTTTCTTTGTTCCACTGAGACTTGGGGTTCTTCACCCTTCTCAATCTCATCTTCAGAGGTAGTTCTTGCCCGACCTCTAACCTTCCCTCTGTGTTTAATTCCCGTTCAGGAGGTGTTTTGTCCTCTTCTTCTTCTCCTGATTCTTCCTTCTGTTTCGAGTCCGCGCCCTGGACGTCTTCATTACTTCTTGACTCAATGTCTAATTCTCTGCTGTTTTTTTAGTCTTTCTCTGAGTTGGTAAAGGGGTATTTGATCCTCTTCCTCCCACTCGCTGAACTCTTCGTCTTGTTTAGGGTGCCTCTTTTTTTCTTCCTTTTCTTTGGGCATGGGGGTGCGATGGTGACATCACAGGGTCTTCTCTGCACTGATTCAGGCAACGACTGAAAGCCGCTGATCCCCGCCGAGGGTTCCAACTCCGTCACTCGGATCGCTTCGTCTATCTGGCTAAGTCGATCTATCTCTTCATTTTCCTCGGAATGTTCCTCCGTCTTCATTTCTTCCGGCTCAACCAGAGTCAGCGTCCTTGTCCTTGTCTTCTTAGGCCTCGGCTGGCTCATTTCTAGGTTAGCTATTTCAGCCTTCTTCAGATCGTTGGCATGGACCCTCCTTGCTCGTCCTGCCACTTGATCCCATATTACATATGATACTGGACTCGTCTGCTCTACTATCCGGTAGTATGGTTTCCATCTTTGATCCAGCTTTCCTTCTCTCTGTAGGATTTTATAGCAGACAGGGTCTCCATCCTTAAATTCTACTACCTTTCTTTCAGCATTGACTCTCATTTCTTCTCTTCTGTGCCTTCTTTATTCTTCTTCTAGCCTGTACAAATATTTTATGTTGTTGTTCCAGCAACAGCTGAGGATGATCTTTTCTCTCAACCTTTATCATAATGGGCACTAATTCATCTGCCTCCACTACTGCTTCACACAGAGTTACCTCGTTTTCTTCTAGGTCCTTCCCTTCTACATGGGACCAATTGCATGGTTCCTTTTCCTATTTTCTTCCCTGTCATTAGCCTATCCTTTCCTGACACCGCCGTTCTGGGGGGTAGCTTTACATCTTCCCCCACCACTATTGTTATATCTTCTTCCGGTGGGCATCCCAATGGCATTCTCTCGCCATTCACTACCAGCACAGTGGGGTTGAACTCTGTCCAAACCATCTGGCCCTGAAGCCAATCTTCTCCCAAGATTGCTTCCGTACACAGTTTAGGAGTTACGTAGAAGTTCTGGGTGCTTCTTAATTTCCCAATCCTCACAGGGAGCCTCGCCATCCCTTTTATCTCCAGGGGGGGGAGGGCTCCATCTGCCTGCGTGACCTCTATGTTCGCTTCCTGCAACCCATTCTTCTGTTTCACCCGTCTGTATGCTTCCCCTCTCAGCAATGAAACAGACGCTCCTGTGTCTATCAGGGCTTTCATTGCCTTACCTCCTATCTCTGCCCTACAAGATAGCTCTTTCTCTTGCGTCAGCGAAGAGAATACTTGGGCTTTCCTTTTCCAGGGTTCCCATTCTTGGGTCATCCCAACCATAGGCACCGGTAGCAACAAATTCTTTTCATTCTTCTCATATGGGGGAGTTCTGCGTTTTCTGCACCTGGGCGGTCCCGGCTCCACCTCTCCAAGTCTCTTGCGGCTGTTCCTAAGAATACAATTCCTCTTCAGGTGCCCTGGTCTCCTACAAAACCAGCACCTTCTTATTGGACAGTTTGCCGCAAAGTGGCCCACCTCACCACATATCCAACATTTTACTCTTCCTCTTTTCAACTGGACCACCCTCTCCCTTATTCCTGGGGGGACCTGCCCTCTACCTAAGTGGCTCTCCTGATCACATGTCCAACGTTTTACTTTCCTTCTTTTTAACTGGGCCACCCTCCCTCTTAATTCCGGGGTGGCCCGCTGGCTTTCCCCTCGTTTTGTCTCTTGGGCTCGGCCTTTTTTATCAATATCGGTGGTGCACCTTTTTCTCAACCCGTACCACTTGGCTAGGTGTCCCTTCTTCCCACACCTAGTACACTTATCCCGCTCAAAGTCTGGGGGCAAACCCCACTTCGTCGGACATTCCGCTGCTCTGTGGTCCTCATGTCCACATGTCCAGCAGACCAGCCCGTATCGACCCGGCGTGGGCCTATAGAACACGTACCTTGTTGACCAAGCCTTTCTTTTGGGATTTTCTTCCCACACCTCAGGCTCGTCCACCTCTAGCTTGACCTTCCGATTCCACGCAGGGGGTCTCCCTCCTTCCCCCTTTCTTCCGACCTCTTGACTTAGCTCTTGCTTCTTCCCACCTCTTTTTACCTTCTCCCAAACACCCTGGCTCTCTTTGGCCAGCTCTACTGCTGTCGATAACCTTAGCGGTCCTTCCTTCAAAACATCGTGACGAACACGCTCGTCAATGAGCGCTTCCACATACAGATCAGCCAACTGGGCCTGAATGACCGCATTATTTCTCACTACCTCTGGGAAAGCTAATGACGACAGTTTCTCCGCTCGGGCCCCCAATTCTCGAGGGGTTTCAGCTGCGTCATCTTTAGGAGGGCTCTCATGGCCTCTATCGCCGGCCCCTTGTCAGCGAACTCCCGAGTTAATAATTCTTCCAACCTTTCCCATGTCAAGTAGGGTTCACTGGCTAAGAGTCATTTTATAAACTCAGACGCTTTCCCTCTGGCGGCATCATACGCCAAATATAGGGCCTCTTGGTCTGAGAGTCTATATATTACTCGGCTCTTATCCAAGACTGCCAGCCAGTCCCCAAAATCCCTTGAACTCCTATCAAAGGCTGGGACCCTCGGTCCACCCAACAATCCTCTCAGGTCTGCTGGCAATCCCTGTTCAACCCCCTCTTCCTCTATGTCTACCCTATCTGGCTCGTAGTCAGACATATTTAACACAGCAAAAGAAAAACTATCTGAGCAGCAACAATCGAAATTGGGAGATCAACCGAAAATAAAGTGTCCTACCTGACAGACGATTTCCAGCTCGTTTTTCCGGGTTGTCGTACTAGTGTGTCTGGAACCGTATGGTTATAGCCAACCAAAGTCCTTTGGTTCCCACTCTAGTCTGTTTCAATTTGAGTCCTTGAGACGCCGTTCGTTGTCCTGGTCGATTTTTTTTTTTTTTGCAACTCCTGTGGCAGCGGCTGATCCGGGTTCTTATCCTGTTGTTAAGTGGGAGTAACGGATGTAAAAAATTAACTGGGAGCAACAGATGTAAAAAAAAATCTGACAAGATTTTCTAAAAGAAAATTAAAATATTGAACATTATATTAAAATCCGTCAATTATTAGAATTTTGCAAGAATTTTCAAATCAATGCGTTTTAAACGGCAAAATCGCTAAAACTCCCGTAGTAATCTCTAACCCAGACGCTGAAACAAAAAAAAAAAAAATTAACCAAATTTTCGGACATCCTAGAAAGGATTAAAAAAAAATCAAGTAATCAAAGAAAATTTATTGGAGAAAATTCTGCCCACTATTTCACGAATATTCAGGCCGTTTGACGAAAATAAATAAATATACAGTTTAATAAATAAACGGAGCGTCTGCTCAAATACAAATATTCACTAAAAAGAACTCTTTAGTAATATGTCCAATTAACAAATAATAAAAAAATTATATATATATATATATATATATATATATATATATATATATATATATATATATATATATTATATTTTATACTCGGAAATATTTATATTTTCCATTCGTAAATTATTTTACAAATAAATTATATTTTAATCGTCTTGCATAATTTTCTTTCATCAAGTCTTTCTTTTCTTTCATTAATGCTTGAATTAACTTTTTCTTTTTTGTCGTCGCCATCTTTTTTCATTCCGACGAACGTCTTTGCAAATACGAGTATCCACTAAAAATAACGTTTTAGTAATAAAAAATTTTAGTAACAAAAAAACATTTCATTAAAATCCGTCAATTATTAGATTTTTGCAAGAATTTTCCAAATCAATGCGTTTTTAACGGCAAAATCGCTAAAACTCTCTGTAGTAATCTCTAACCCAGATGCTGAAAGAAGAAAAAAAAATTAACCAAATTTTCGGACCTTCTAGAAAGGATTAAAAAAAATCAAGTAATCAAAGAAGATTTATTGGAGAAAATTCTGCCCACTATTTCTCGAATATTCAGGCTGTTTGACGAAAATAAATATATAGTTTAATAAATAAACGGAGCGTCTGCTCAAATACAAATATTCACTAAAAAGAACTTTTTAGTAATATGTCGGATTTTTTTTTTTTTGTTCATAATTAAAATGCCACCTTCCTTTTCAGGGGGAGTAATGTGAATATCCTTATTTCTCGCTCGGTTTTTTAGTGCAGTTAGGTGCCCCAATGATAATGCATTATCGTTGCTGATTTTTAGAGTAGTGAGTGATTATCTCTTGAATAAAAGCTTTGGTGAACTCGGACTCATTCTGCTTGGGATTTTTTATTTTAGCGTCTCTTATGTCTCCTTTAAGTATTCCGTTTGCAAATTTTAAACCGAAGCTGAGGGCTTCTCATTTTGTATTTATTTTTTTTTTTTTTCCTTTGCTGTAGTCAGTGCCATTCGTCTTTACGGAATCTATTTATACAGCCTTGTGCCAGATTATGATAATCTCAATATATACATTAAAACTCTGTCTATATTTCTGAGATGAGGTATTTAACTATTTGCACTAATTACATTGTTCGGATTGTTGTCTTCATCTTTATTGTCATATTTACGACATTTCGGTCGTTGTACGCTTCGGCCTTCTTCAGGTGATATACGTTAAAGGTGAGAAATGGTTCGGTTCGAAATTCCAACCTATATCACCTGTATATTCATAATTAAGAGTTTTTAGCATTTCTTTTAAACGGCCAAAACGTCGTGAATATATCAATAAAGATGAAGAGAAGAATCCGAAAAATGTAAATAGTGTAAATAGTTACAATACCTCAGCTCAGAAATATAGACATATCCTGAAGAGAGTCGGAAGATACAACCGCCGAAACATGATGAACATAACAATAAAGATGAGGACAACAGTCTGAACAATGTAAATAGTGTAAATAGATATATTTTAAGTTAAACATCTAGATACAAGCATAACACAATTCGTCTTATCTAAATGTCGTCTTATATGCGGAAATAAAACGGTATTTACATTGAAAATGAACCTGGAAACGGTATTATTTTTTTAGCCCTCATGGCAGATAAGCACCGTTGTCGAAGCTGAGACATACCCCCCCCACGAAATGTTGCCCCCTTTTTACGTGTCTCTCAGTGTTTGTATCTGTCTTATTTTATACGGTTTATCTTCGAAACCAGATGATAGAAATCGGTGCTCACTCGGCCAGAACACGGGAAGATACCCTAAGACTGTAGTCTAAATCGGCTTCTTTGCGGCAATATATGAGGAATAGTCGTACGACGATGCTATATATACTGGTGCTTTCATGCCGTTCACAGAAATGAAACCTTCGAAGAAAAATCGTGTGGATTTTGAAATCTACATCAGGTGAAATCATGCGTTAGTTGTTGACGGACTTGTACTTGCCGGGAAATTCTGTTTAAACATCGCCTTTTTAATGCTTTTTTTCTTCTTCGTGCTGTGTCTTTTCAGGCCGTGGGCGATTATGGCTCTCCACATTTGCCTGCCCTTTGCAGTGCTTGGTAAATTTTTATTTTCGCTATCTCTCCAAATCACTGACCTGCCAACCATTTAAACAAGCTCTTACTCCTTCTCCCCCTTCCTCATTCTAACCATCCTTCTTCGTTTCTTCTTCTTCATCGTCTTTCATGTACCGTGTCCATTCGGTATCTACAGGATCATGGCTCTCCACACTTGCCTGTTCTTTGTAGCTCTTAGTAAATTTTGCTTTTCGCTAACTCTGCTAAACCATCTTTTGCCAACCATTTACACTAGTTCATCATCCTTCTTCTTTTTCTTCATCATCATCATCATCATCATCATCATCATCATCATCTTCTTCTTCATCATCATCATCTTCATCATCATCATCATCATCATCTTCTCATTATTCAGCATCATCGTCACCATCATCATCTTCTTCATTATCATCATCTTCTTCTTCATCATCACTGTGACGTCCCCCGGGTATCGCTCGCCAAATGTGACGTCTGCCTAGCCGCGTCCGTCGTGCTATCCTGTCCTGTGACGACCAACTGGCTTGGTATTGGTCGCGGCACCAAATGTGACGTTCTAACCTTTTGGTGATTCAGATGGGAATCTGGTTAGATTCGGTATCAGCCTTGTCGTTCCCAGCTCGCCTCCTACGTCTGGTTACCGAAGTAACTATTTTGATTTCTAGTCTAACCTACCCACATTGTGATTTGATCTTAGGCAGACGAAATCAATCAGTCGCCGAGCCGTAATGCAAGCCGAGTTTGAACAAGGGTGACACCGCTCAAGTATATGTAAAAGAAAAGAAAATAATAACTCGAAAAGTTCAAATGTGTTAAAAAAGGATAACAATATTTTATATATGGTTGCTGAATACAGGACTGCGTCTTTCTCCCAAACCCGCTATATGGATTCGTGACACTTTGTGTTTGTTAGGCGAGTCTTAACATCTTAAGTTGTTTGTTCTTTAAGAAACTGGTTCTTGGTGTATCTTCAGGCAATATTCGTAAAACTTGGTGGTATGAGTCTAAGTCGTTCTTCAAAAATAAATTGTTCTTGGCTAGAAGTTGAGGTCGTGATGCCTGGAATCTTTCAAGTCAGCTATCTGCGAGGCGGGTGCAACTCCAACTGCAAACTTCACTCAACTGCCTCTCAACTGGAACTCGAACTGGTACTGCTTTTCACTCGCTACGACTCTGCTTATATGGACGCCGACCAAACCCGGGGTGGGCCTGTCGGGGTTTGAGGTTCCTTGATAATTCTAAATCCACAATCCACTTCTTTGTTTTCGGTCAGGAAAATTTATTATTTTCCATTTTTGGAAGTCTTTCGTCTTCCCACCTTCTTCTGTTCTCATATTGGTATCTCACCATGGCCTCAGAGGGTGTCAACGGTTTTCCCTTCTCTCTCACAGTGGCATCTCACCCTATCCCTTCCGGGGGGCGCAACAGGCCTCCCCTCTTTCTTCGCATGATTATCTCCGCCTAACGCTCATACCACCATTCAGCCAATGGGCGCTCGGCGGCGTGGGTGTGGCCATTTAGCCTCAGTTTAAAAAATCTTGCTGAAAGAAAAAAAAAAAATTTTCCTTATTCTTTTTTTCTTCTTTTTCTTTTCTTTCTCTTTCTTTCCTTCTGTCCGACAACAAACCTTAGACTCTTATCTTAGTCAAATGTCACTTTGACTTTATCAAACAAGTGGGTGGTCAATTGGACGTATTTGCATTCTGTTGTTAATTAACTATTCTGATAAAATAATTTCGCTATCATAGCTAGCCCTGACGATAAACAGGTGTTTTTCCCAAATGACATGGAGGTGGTTCCACGGACATTTTGGTTTCGGTCAAGCTTGACCTAATTAAATTTTATCTCCAAGCACCCTGCGGAGGTCGCGCGGGCATTTTGTTAATTCGGTCAGTGCGTGCTTGATTAATTTTTATCTCTTTAGAATTCTGTCTCGCAGACCATTTGACCAGCCTGTAATTTTCACCATTGCCATCGGCAGATTGGCTATATCTTATTCTCCGCCCCGTAACATAAATCAGATTAAATCCACTATCTTCCTTTCTCGACAATAAAATTTTACCACTTTTCTTTGTTAGAAAAATAACATCGCTTAGTGTCCTGTTCGTAATGGCTTCTTATCATCTTCTTCTTCTTCTTCACCATCGTCATTTTCTCCTTCATCATCATCATCTTCTTCTTCACCATCAACATTTTCTTCTTCATCATCTTCTTCTTCACCATCATCATTTTCTTCTTCATCATCTTCTTCTTCTTCACCATCATCATTTTCTTCTTCATCATCATCATCTTCTTCTTCATCATCATCATCATCATCATCATCATCATCATTTCCTTCTTGTTCTTCTTCTTGCTCTTCTTGTTCTTCTTCCCTGTGCCGTGTCCCTTCAGGACATGTGCGATCATGACTTTCTAAAATTTTCCGTTTTCTATAGCTTTTAATACATTTTGACTTTTCCTATCTCTCCTAATACTTCTTCCGCTAACCATTTACCCAAATTTCATCTTCTTCTTCTTCTTCTTCTTCTTCTTCTTCTTCTTTAAGTCGTGTCCCTTCAGGATATGGGTGATCATGATTGTTGTTGTTGTTCTTCTTCTTCTATGTGCCGTTTCTTCTCAGCATGTGGGCGATTATGGATCACCACATTTGCCTGTCCTAATTCTTGTTCTTAATGTTTTTCTTTTTCCTTTGATCCTTTTGATCTCAGTAACCCCTTGCTTCTTAGTCCCTTTATTGTCATGTTTGGGGTTAAATGATTAAAATATTTGTTCTATATACAACGTGTTAAAGCACGTGCGATAACCTACCCTCGTCAGTCACCAACCAGGGGAGGTAACACAGTTTCGGTGGTTAAGGCGGTACTGCCACCCCTGGCGCCACCAGTAACTTTTGCCACTGGACAGGGTATTGCTCTTTGTATAGGGTTAGTGTTAGTACTCCTGCCATGTTTCATCTTTACTAAAGTTAAGTGTAACAATGGAGAATTGTTGATATTTCAGGTTTGGAGTTGCTCTAGTACAGGAAGCGATGGTAAGGAGAGAAGCGTTGCTTTAGACTAGAAAAGATAGGTTGCTGCGTAGAGCCATGATCTTCCATAATCTCAAAGAATACGGTACATAGAACACTTTACTCAAACAAAGGAATGTTTAGTTTTTTCGTTAAGATGAATATGTCATCAATATTCTTCAGCGTATCGTGTCACTACAGGGTGTGTGCGTTCAAGGCTCTCCACAATTTCCTGTCCTTTGTAGCTCTTAGTAATTTTTCTCTTTTTGCTATTTCTTTTAAACCTTGTTCCCCCAACCAATCGTAAGGTTATATATGCGTTGTTTTCCTCCGCCCCCACATACCTTCAATCTGGCGTGTATCAAATTCTCTAAGTCCCTTTTCCTCATTAAGTGCTCTAGAAATTTCAACTTTACAATACTTATGTTAAGTATAAGTGCCATTTTTGTTCACATTTTCTCGAAAATTCGTCGCCGCTCACGTGTCCGTCTATCTACATTTCCGCATATATACATATATATATATGTGTGTATGTGTGTGTCTGTGTGTGTGTGTGCAAATATATAGAAAATTAGTATAGTTGTTTTTATTTAAAAAAACACGAAAGTAAGGAATATTTTGATACAAATTGTTGACACTTAAGCCTCTTACGCCGTTTCCATAGTAATTAATTTTACGAATGAATATGCTTATAAAGCTGCGTAAATTTGAAGATTAGTTATTCCAAAAATTTGGTTTGAGGATGAAACAGAGCTTGATACTTTAATTCAAATTAATTTTAAAAATTATATTGAAGTTTTTGACTCCTGATTTTGAAACATGGTAACACTTATGTAACGAAGGAATCATATTTTTAATATATATATATATATATATATATTATTATTATTATTATTATTATTATTTTATATACGCAGTACTGGAAAGTGCTCAACATCAGTGATAGAGCTACCATATTCAGTGGTATGGATATGTATGAGTTTGTGACCCAGAGTCACAACCTCATGTCCATGCAACTGAAGATCTCTCTCTCTCTCTCTCTCTCTCTCTATCTATCTATCTATCTATCTATCTATATATATATATATATATATATATATATATACGTGTGTGTGTGTGTGTGCGCGCGCGCGCGTATTGATTTTCTAAGCGTTGCTTAGATGTTACACAAGGCCGAAAGTTTGGGGCACCCAGTGAGGATAGAACTCACTATTCAGTTGTAACTGTTTTAGCGAGACAAGCTTACTAACCATTACACCACGCTGAGGTGCCACACATACACACACACACACACATATATATATATATATATATATATATATATATATATATATATATATATATATATATATATATATATATATATATATATATATATATATATATATGCTCTACTTTCGTATCGAGCACTATTTTTTAAAAATAATAACAAAAATACTAAGGAACTTTGGATTATTTACCAAACCAGTTTCTTTCCTATTTTCTATAATATTTTCACACACACACACATATATATATATATATATATATATATATATATATATATATATATATATAAACATCTAACAGGTTCATCTAGAAATATATATATATATATAAATATAAATGTATATGTAGATTTATAAATATATATGCGTCTATATCTTTAAAATTTTCAGAGTATATTTTTAAAAAGATAATATATATATATATATATATATATATATATATATATATATATATATATATATATATATATGTACACGAGCAAAGTTGTTGCTGTTTGTTCCAAATTTTTAGATATAGCTCATTAATATTTATCAGGATAATGAAAACGTTAGTCAAGTTCATGAACATGATGTGATATAGGTTAATGTCTCATAAACTAAAGTTAGTAGATGAAGTTTAATATATATATATATATATATATATATATATAGAGAGAGAGAGAGAGGGGGGGAGGGTGTTACAGCAAAATCCGACTCTTGACAAATGAGATAGGCAATAAAAACAAAAGTTGTATATGCAGAGACCCGACAGTTTGACAACTAACTAACATTTTCCTCACTACCCTTTTCTAGGATGGAAAATGAGCATAGAGAAGCGGTAGTAGCTTCTTTTCGCGCCGGGAAAAGAAGCTACGGAAGGGATAGCCTGGTCTGGGTTCAAGAGGACCATGTTCATAGACATTTGGAAGACGGGGAAGGCGTGTGAGAACAAGGATGAGTTTACTGCCAAACGAAAGTCCTACAACGTCCGTTCTTCGGCTGTTAGGACCGACGAGTTCGTCGCCGCCGTCAAGGAGACAGTCAACAATGATGTAAGCCAAAGGTACACCAAGATCGCC
>OZ010608.1:73691022-73706022 GCA_963932145.1 Acanthosepion lycidas | reverse complement strand
TACCAGACTGATAGATATATAGAAATAAACTGAAATAGATAGATAGATAGATAGATATTACCAGACTGATAGATAGATAGATAGATAGATAGATAGATAGATAGATATGAATAGACTGATGTA
The DNA here is from genome assembly GCA_963932145.1 of Acanthosepion lycidas. Classification (NCBI taxonomy): domain Eukaryota; kingdom Metazoa; phylum Mollusca; class Cephalopoda; order Sepiida; family Sepiidae; genus Acanthosepion; species Acanthosepion lycidas. The sequence continues at coordinate 73,705,899 of OZ010608.1, read as the reverse complement.
TATATAGATATAGTATATATTAAGAAATACACATATACTTACATTTTCAGTACAACTCAGTGTTTCATGGTTATACAATTCATTATATATATATATATATATATATATATATATATATATATATATATATATATACATACATAGAAAGGTAGATAGATAGTTATGAACAAACTGATGTATACATAGATATAGTATATATTAAGAAATACATATATACCTACATTTTCAGTGCAACTCAGTGTTTCATGGTTACCCAATTCATTATATATACATATATATATACACATACACATAGATAGATAGATAGATAGATAGATAGATCTGAACCGAGACGGTCTGCATGTCCCTAACTACCCACATCTTTCTCAGCCTTTTAGAGCACATGTAGATATTTTGTATGCTTAATAGCGTATCACTTGCCAATCTGCCGCCGATACAAGGCAAGATTTTTCTAGAACGCACGTGCATTAATTTCGACATCAAAAGATTTGACAGCGGTAAGCAATTAATTAACACTTGGCTTGTTATTTTTAGCCAAAGATGCACACACAGACGCCAAAGCATGAACACCCCCTCCGCACTTACGCCAGAAAGGTGTGTACTGACACACCCAATTACAGGCCTAAGAAATTATGCATTTGTATAGAGAGAGAGATAAGCGCTGAAAAGTTCTGAGCCTGACTATGCCACCTTCACCGTTACCCACGTTCTAATATTTCGATCCCGAATTTTTCATTAGCTTCTACCGTAATTTCTCGAAAATAATACGCATTTTTTTAGAGTAAATTACAGGTGATAGTAGGGGTGCGTATTATAAATAGGTTTAAACAAAAATATTTTTTTCGTTATTGATTTATAATAATAAATACGTACTTGTTGTTCTAAAATAAGAAATGTATTATCCCAATTTTCGTTTTAAATCCAACAAAAATAATTGTAACATTTTTTTGTCAATAAATTTATGTTTCTCAGTAACCGCATGTTTTATTTAGCTAAGAAATAAAAATCTATAAAAGGGCCAGTTTGGAAGAAAAGATGATATCAAATTAACAATTTAATGAAATTTTAATTTTCATAATCATCATCACCATTTTCTATTATAGAATCAATATCTAAATTGTCATTAAACAAATTATCATTCACAATATTATCTTCGTCCTGTTCAAAATTATCTTCGGCCTCTTCATTCTCTTGACAAAGGATGTCATCTTCAGAGCCATCCATGGCTGTCGTGAGACAACACTTCTTGAAAAACCTCTCTTTATAAAATCCTCACTGACGGAATTCCAAGATTCCTGAAGTTCCAATTTTGGCTTTTTCCTGTTGCCACCCGTAAAACTGCGAACACCCGAAAACATCCAGTCATTTCAATTTTTACGCATCTCTTGTTTAAATGGACGGTTGCAGACAACATCCATTACTTGAAGTTGGCCAGTCATCCCCCCCCCCCACCACCGGTATAAGAACAAGATCAGTCCTCTTCTTCTGAAGTATATTATTCATGCAAAATAACAAAGCGCTGAAAATTCAAAAGCTTATCTTCGTATTCATCAGGCAAACGCTGGGCTATGGATGTTCTTCTAATTGATATATCAAATCTCTTCATAAAAAGAAAACACCAGTTTGTTGAAGCTTTAAATGTATTTCCAGGATACAATGGTTTTCTTTTGCCTTCATCCTTATTTCCACAGTACTTATGGAACATCCACATTGATCGTCTTTCTTTCACAAATTCAACTAAACTTTGTTCCATATCTGGATATTGAGCTTTTCTTCCTCTACGTATAACTTTGACCCTTGATTTACACATTTTTAGTTCATTTTTATTCTTTCTCCATAAACGTATGTTTAACCTCATTCAACTCCTATTCTCTAGTTGCAGTTCTGTTTCCTGTTCTTTCTACTAATTCTGTTACTTTTTGGTTTGCACATTTTCACGACATTTTAGTGGTAAAATAAAATGTTATATTTATCAGGAAAACCGTACGGTAAGTGTTACCAGGGATTAATGAATAGCGGCTCAGATTGAGGAATCGGAGAGCCGAGTTCGAATTCCAGTCGAATCCATTACATTCACTTACATGCTAATAATGCCCTTGGGAAAAATATGAATCCTCTTCTTCTCCCCTCAACTATGGGTAAATAGTAGGAGAGACTGGGTTCTATAGCTTTGGATGGCAACTGGTCTACCGCATAAAAAATGGCAACCTACTGCGGAAAAAATCTGCCTCGTCATTCATGTATCGAGAGATACATGATCGCCTAAGTATGTATCATGCATGGCACATAACTGACTAAGTGGATGGCGGATCGGATTGAGGAATTGGAGAGCCGAGTTCGAATTCCAGTCGAATCCATTGCATTCACTTACGTTCTAATACCCTCGGGAAAGGTAATGAATCCTCATCTTCTTCCCCAGCTATGCGTAAATAGCAGGAATGATTAGGTTCTATAGCCTTGGATGGCAACTGGTCTACCGTATAAAGAAATAGCAACCTACTGCGAAAAAAAAAAATCTGCCTCGTCCGTCATGTATCGAGAGATACATGATCGCCAGAGTGTATATCACGCATGGCGCAAAACTGAGTTTAGCCGCTTCGTTTCCATCTTATTTTTAATGTCAAGGTCGACAAAATGTCTTCGTAATTAATTTTTTTGATAAAATTTATAGCTGCGTATTATACATAGAGATACATATATTTCTTAATTTTTGGGTCATTTGTTGGGGTGAATATTACATATGGGTGCGTATTATTTTCAAGAAATTATCGTAATATAAATCATATATTTGGGCAACAACCTTTTATAGATGTTTAATTGAATGTGAGAAATAAGAAAAGGAGCCTAAGGCAAGGATGCGTCTTCTCACCGGACTTATTCAACCTATAGATCGCAATGGATTCAATATAGTCCTTACACTAAATTGGCATATTGCGTGAAACATGGATGGCATAAAAATATCTTTAAAGTCGAAGGATTTCTTTATTTTTTTAAATCATTTCACCCCATGCAAGGCAGTAAAGTCACTAAGACTAAATGGTTACTTCGTGTAAAGGGATAAGGAAAAAGGGAAATATTATTTAGGAGCGAGAACAATAGAAGAGTAATCAGGAAGACAGTAGATATCGATTGATATTGCATTTAAATGTTTGAAGATCAAAGTTGGCCGGAAAGCATGAAACCGGAAGAGAATTCCACAAGCGAGAAGTACGAGAAAGAAACTGCTGCCATAGAACTTTCGGTTATTTCTAGTCGAGTCAGTCGTAAATTAATGAGACCTAGCTGCCAATCTAGTACTGCGTTTAAATTCATAGCGAAGAACCGGTATTTATCCGACCTCCCGACGAGGCAGGACGTGGCACATAATTTCTTGCGATTTTCTCGATTTCTTCTTTTGCCAATATCTCCGACCTTCTTCAGGTGACAGGAATTTTTCTTCTTTATCTGTTTATATCTCTGAGATGAAGTATTATGATTACTTGTATTATTTACATTATTCGGAGTGTTATCCCCATCTTCATTGCTATATTCACAACGTTTCAGCCTCTATATCTCTGAGATGAGGCATTATGATTACTTGCATTATTTACATTATTCGGACTGTTATCCTCATCTTCATTGCCATATTTACAACGTTTCTGCCTCTGCATTTTCGGTCATCGTACGCTCCGGTCTTCTTCAGGTGATTGAAATTTCGAACCGAGACCTTTCGTTCATCAGGGTAGATTGTTCTAGTTCCAAGTGCCATGCTTCTTCCGGGTGTCTCAGTTACTTCCCTTTTAACTCAACTCTCCAAGTTTTTGGTTCACCACTGCTGGGATCTGATATTGAACTCCTAACTCTTGGATCTAACCAACGTCATTATCCACTGAGTCATTTGTTATTTAGATCCAGTGACTAGATTTTGTGCTTTCAATGCATACACAAGTATGATGGATATGTTGGAAAGCTTTCCTTTCATGTTAACGACAAAAATTCTTTCGTATAACTGACAGTATCCCAGAGTGTATTTTTTCATATCTTGATCTAGTATCAATCCTACTTCTCTTTCATTTTTCTCCCGGCCTACATATATGATCCCGTATTTGCCACTGACAAAACCTCCATTATTTGGCCACCTCGTTTCTCATACTCCTAAAGTGTTGACATTTAACCTGCTTATTCCTCGTGTTATACTTCCCAGCTGGCCACAGTTGCTCAATGCGCTAACATCGCGTATCCGGTGAATTATTTGTTGTTTGACGTGAACAGTCGTTTGATGATGGTCAAGTGATACCAGTCGATCATGTCACGATATATTGATCATTTCATGATCATACGCGTTGGCATAAATGTTTTTCCTTTTTTATTTTATTTTATTTTTATATTATAATAGTATATATACATACATAAAGAAAACTGAAGTTGTGCACTAACCTTGTCCTACTCCGAAGCAATTCTGTGGTGAGAAACAAAAACCACTAATCTCCAAATTTCCAGAGTGACCATTGAAAGTAGAAGACAAAGCCCTGAACTAGGTAAAGTTTTTCACTTATCTTGGTAGCAAAGTCAACTACAGTGGAACTTTAGATGATGAAATCATGCAACTGATTGCTAAGGCTACACTGCTTTCGGTAAACTTTGCCATCGCTTGTGGAATGAGCGGGGTATTCAACTGATAACGAAAATTCGGGTTTACAGAGCTGTTGTACTTGCCATCCTTTTGTACGGCTCAGAGTCGTAGACTCCATACAAGTACCATATATGCCTGCTGGATATTTTTCATAAAAACTGTCTGCGTGTGATCTGTGAAGTTAACTTTCAAGATAAGACATCTAACATAGACCTGTTTAACAGGTGTACTATTGGAGAAATGGAGACTTTTATCATACAGTCTCAGTCATGTCTTGAGAATGCCTGATGGCAGGATACCCAAGATCCTAATGTACAGCCAGATAGATCAGGGCTACAGGAATGTAGGACGTCCATGGCTAAGATACAAAGTCAAGCTCAAAAGCAACTTGTCAGCTGTCAATATACCACATAACACCCTCGAGCGCTTGGCCTTGGAGCGGGTAAATTAGAGATCAACGTGTTTTAGTGGGCTTGCCACTGACAAGAGCAAGAACTAAAAGGTCAGCCAATCTAAGAGTGATCTCATTTCACAATCCTCACACTTGCCCCATATTTGGCCTCCTTTGTAAATCACTAGCAGGTCTTAAATGCCACTTAAGATTATCGTACAAAATTTCATAACTGATTCAACTAAGCTGTCAGATCCTCATACGTCAAAACCGACGGGAGAGCCCATTATATATATATATATATATATATATATATATATATATATATATATATATATATATATAGGAAGAGGTTATAGTAGTTCCAAAGAGAGAAAAGTGTGTATATTAAAAAGAAGAGAGATACCGCAAACGTTTTCGGTTTTAGTGTGGATTTCAAAAAAAATATTATGCTTTATTTTCCATAATTTTACTACACGTGTTTCTGTCCTCGCGACCGTCATCAGGTAAAGGGTGGAAATTTCCACATATTATTGAAAATAATTCATTTTTTCTCCTTTATCTTTTTCGATGATAAATATTCTCGATATGAGACATTCTCTTTTTATGTTAGTAATCCGAACGTGTTTCTTGAACTGGCAGTGAAGAGTTCTGCGCGAAGGCTCATAAAACAATTCAAATTGGTCCGAGAGAAATGATGAATTACTTATCGGTATTTTATCTTTTAATGTTAGAAACATTAAAAGATAAGATACTGATAACTAATTCATATATATATATATATATATATATATATATATATATATATATATATATATATTATATTTGCTACACTGGTTTCCGGTCTCGCGACCTTCATCAGGCAAAGAATAGTTATTACCAGATATTATTAAAAGGAATTAATTTTAATGTTTTCCGATGATCATCCTTTAATTTTCAATGTTTTCCGATGATCATCCTTTACCTTTTGTGTACAGCAGTAATGCAATTTTTTCTTGGATTTGTGGAGAAAATATTCTTCTGCTTAACCGGTAATAAAACACTTAAGTCAGAGAAAGGGCGACGGAATGAAATCTTTGTTCTCATCTTTTTATGACACCTGTATCTTTTTAAACCTATCTTCCTTTTTGTGATTATATATATATATATATATATATATATATATATATATATATATATATATATATATATATATATAGCTAACTATACTCGTTTCGAAAAACCCTCGAATTTTTGATTTGCTAATAATCAGATCAATCCCGGGGCAAAAAAGTTTTTAAAAAAGAAAGGGCTAGAAACATGAAAGTCTGTCGAAAAAAATTGCACAGATACAGGTTTAAAGCCCAAAGAAAAAACCCGACACAAGTAAACAACTTACTAAAAAGAGCTCAATACAACCGTAGAGCAGACCTAGATAAACCTAGTGAGCCAGACAAACCTACCCAGGTTTCACCTAGTGCTCTGTATTGAGCACTCTTTTAAAAATAGCATTTTTGGGTTATTGGAACTTATTCCGCATGTTTATATATATATATATATATTTCCCTAACGATCCGCTTAGGTGAAACCTGGGTAGGTTTGTCTGGCTCACTAGGTTTATCTATATATATATATATATATATATATATATATATATATATATATATGTTGCGATGGTTAAATTGTCTCCATTTTATATTTTTAATTTTGCGTGTTGTTTTATTTTGTAGACTGTACAATATAGTAGGCGCAGAATTGGGCGCCGTCTGTCAGATAAAGAGCATCATGACGCAATTCACTCCGCCAGAAATTTGTAAACGGTATGCTGTACTGCTTGGCATTCGCACCGGAAACTCCAATATGAATATTTGAATGCAGTCAACTGTTTAGATATTTCTAAATAAGTTTGGCGCCATATGCATAACATCCCTATGACAGTTTCAATCTGATGAAACTATTTTAAAACAAGACTCGAATTGTTCCGTTTTTTTTTTGTTTTTTTTTTTTGTTTTTTAGCAACTTGCGCTGTTGGGAGAGACTGCATCAGGCAGTCTCTCCCAACAGTCTCTCCTGTATTTATTCTATGTTCATTTTTCTTTTTTTCCTCAACTAAATTTGTTACAAATGATCCAAACGCCGAGATATTTTTACGTGTTTAGTATTAGGTTGGTGCAAAAATAATGACGTAATAATGTCGTTTTTTGACGTAAAAAAATACGTCAAAAAACGACATTATTACGTCGTTATTTTTGCACTTACCTAATATTTACTAATTCCACCTCAAGCTACATGGCAAACTACATGAATAAATTTGAACAAATTTATGGATTATATATCACGTATATAATGCGTTAAAAGATTCCCTTTTCGCTGCCGTAAGACGAAAACTTAGGAATAGAGGATCCCAAATCGGTCGAGTTTCGATCTCGGCTTGAAGCAGTCGGATGTATAGCAATACTGATGAGCTGTGATACAGCGAAACAGGCTGTGGATATATATATATATATATATATATATATATATATATATGAATAAAAATGACAATAGGAAAACTGGTAATTGCTGACGCGTTTCGTCCAACGTGGACTTTATCAAAGCAAAATACGAAAATGAAATTAAATGAACAAAGTAACTAATAAAAACAAAAACAGAATGTACCTAGCAACTGGAATGGAGAGAAACGCTATTTTCATATTTTTAACTGAAAAATAACGTCAGTAATTGTCACGTGTGGAGAATATTGTAATTATAATTGTGTTGATGTATTGTCTCTCTACTGATTAATTCGGAGAAATTTTCATATATATATATATATATATAGATATATATATATCTTTGAGACACCAGAAGTTTTGAAACAAAATGGCTATTTTTGTAGTGATTTTATAACATATTTATGTTATAATTTTCGAATAAATTATAGCCGCACTACTCTGTATTGAGCACTCTTTTAAGAATACTATTTTTTGGTCATTGTAATTTATTCGGTATGCTTATATATATATATATATATATATATATATATATATATATATATATATATATATATATATGGGAAAATGTATGAAAAAATGGAAAAATTTAGTATGATACGTTTCGACTTCATCGGTTTAAATTTGTTAAGTTGGTTCAACTACATATGCAAGATGCGAACTACATATGCGCACGAACGAGAGGTGCTGGGAATTTAACATTTTTTTTGTTATATAATCTAGTGGATTTAATTTAGAATTTTTCGCTTTTTGCTTCCATCACTTTTGTTATTAGATATCGCACATTGTGATAATAGAAGTTCTGTTAGATTATATTGTGTTGTAAGAACCACGACGCAAATTTGCTATGGATGACCTTCCAATCATGTCAATCTATAAACACTTTAGATATAATGAATTGTTTTTCTCCTTTGATCAGAGTTGGATAACTCTGTAAATTTTATATATCAAGAACAATATTGTGTGAAGATATATATATATATATATATATATATATATATATATATAGGATTTGGCGCGTGGAGATTTACGGGATGAGTGAAGACAGATGGAAATTTAGCTAATATATGGATATATCTGTTGCCCGTCCATCTTAATAATAAAAACAGCAGCCGAGCAACAAAGGTACTACTTCTACCCAATGACACCTACACGCATAGAACATACGCTGGATGTCGGATGGTTTGGTTGGTTGGTTGGGTTTTATGGCATATCAACCACTGTAGGTCATTTAATGCCAAATTAAGTTTATATATATATATATATATATAGTACAATTAAACGTATAGCTGGCGACATTATTTCTTTCCAAAAAACGTATACCTGGCAACATTATTTCTTTCCAAAAAACGTATAGCCTGGCAAAATTATCGTATCAAAAACGTACAGCTGGCAACATTATTTTTCTGAAAACACTATCTGAGGCCTTCCTTGCTGTTGGACGTAGTTTATCATCATACCCATGACGCGGATGTAGTTTATCATCATACCCATGACGCGGATGTAGTTCATCGTCATACCCAGGACGTGCTGGATGTCGGAGTAAACAGTTCGTCATCAAGGTGCAATATATTGCTACAAAGTATAAATTATTATAAAGGATAGAAGAATTTTTTTTTAATTATTATTATTGTTATTGTTGTTTAAAAAATTGAAATTGCAAGAATTAAAATCCCTCAATCTCCACGCGCCAAATCCTGTACACCCCGCTTCAGCAGGCAAGCTAAACCACCTGAAATTCCCGTTGAAAGGGGATGAACTCTTCTGTGCACTGGCACTACCCGAGAGGTATAACCCCGTGATAATAAAACCTGAGGGGTGTTGTTCATTGTGTTCGTGGCAAATATTTGCACTAACTCCTTGTTATCAGCACGTCCAATATGTGTGGCTGGTTCTACACAAGCCTTAACCACTCTAAACGAATCTTTTGTGTGGATAGTCTGCAGTTCAGTTGTGGGTTCCTTCTTTGCTATTCCACCTGAGCAACAAGTCCACAGGCGAATGAGTTAAGCCGACGGTGATAAGTACAGGTTTAAAAACTGAACTGAAAGACACTGATACGTAAAAAACGTAAAAAAGACTGCTTCTTGCATGAAACTCTGACGATGAAGGAATGATTCTTCGAAAGTACTTGCTTAACTTAAAAAAATATACACTAGAAACATCTGACAATAGTTTTATAAATGAGGATCACATCATTCAATGGATTAACAGTATTTTAATGCATACATTATATTCTACAAGCGAAGTGATTTCGCCATTAATCGCATTAATATTGCTGATTGATTCTATGTTTGATTATTTCTTTATATATATATATATATATATATATATATATATATATATATATATATATATATATATATTTGTATGTATGTATGTGTGTGTGTGTGTATCTTTCCCTTTTCCTCTCTTTTTAAAAAATAATAATAATGATAATTTTTCTAACACCAGCGTCACTTCTACGATGACGATGACTGTACAGTCTTTCTCCTGTCCTCTCTTTGCGTAATAATAATAATAATAATATAGAATACCAGCCATAAACACCTTGGTTATCCCTGTGGTGCAAAACGGTTTCAACATTCTTAATTGGACTATAGTGACATTAAGTGAACGGAAGTCGAACCGAGAAAGCTTCACACTTGCCATTGCATGTATCGCCCTACGGTTGAACCGAATGAGGCAAAGGATTAGTTCAACTAGAATTGTCTTATAAAACCACAATAATCGGTTTTGAAAGATACCTGGAAACTGCAGAAGATTGGACGATGATCTGTGTCAAAGAACACGAAAGAAATAAGAATCTTTAATAGATAATAAAGGAAGCAAACAAATTCAAAAGTTTATTTCAACGGTCCTACAAAAAAAATAAAAAATAAGCGCAATGTACTAATTAGAAAAATGATGATAATAATAACAGTAATGATAATAATAATATAGTTTGAGGAAATTATATGATGATGAAATCGGGTTAAATAGAAATGAACGTATATAAGACCCAGGGAGATTTTTACAGTCATTTTTGGCTGCGTCTTACATGCCGATAAAAGGGGCGGGCAATTTGTCCCTGACCCTGGCGCTGAGATGCCGTGGAAGAATACAACCTAATGTTTAATCGATCGCTTTTCGATCACGATAAAGAATTCTGTTAAAAAACTGTCAAGGTAACTGGCTAACAAAAACAAAAAAAAATTGCCGTGTCATTCAGCCACACCCCGAAACTAATTAATCGCCAGAATATTGATCTACGCATGCTCAGTAAATGATATCACGTTTCAAATTCGCGCGGAGTATGTTAATGGTAACGCTGCTATTAACCGTTTTCATACAATCGTAATGGTAACTGCAAAATTATCCATTTTCAGACGATGTTTCTTTTCGATACATGGTTGGAGAATTCCCGCAGGAAGCTGCTGTTGTTATCGGTGCTAGACTAGTTACCAATCAAGGCTATAGCCAACCGGTCTGCCCTACTATTTGATCCAACGCTTGGGGGAGAAGAGATGGATTGTCCGACTGTAAATAATGATAACTCATTATCAATAATAAAAAAAAAAATAGATAGAGAAATATTTTTAAACGTATCATCTTCAAAGTTTTCATGCAAAAAAACAATGACGATCTAAACATTGTCGAAACCAGCTAAAAAAGTGACAATTTAAATTTGCTACCACCTCAGTTAGGTCACATGGCACAGTGGATAAAGGCGTTTGTTAGATCCAGTGACAAAGAATGTGAGTTCAATACCCGGTTAAGGTAGTGGAGAACTTTCAGAGGGGAATTAGCAGGAGATAACTGATAACTGACATCCATTAGACATTGCATGTGGAACTAGAACAGTCTACCCCAGTGAGCGAAATAAAGGGTTCAGTTAGACATTGCAAACACCTGAAGAAGGCCGGAGCGTACAACGGCCGAAACGTTATCATAAATATGGTGACAAAGATGAGGACAATAGTCCGAATAATGTAAATAGTGTACATAATACATCATTTCAGAAATACAGAGAGATACTGAAAGGCCGAAACGTTGTGATAAATATGGCGACAAAGATGAGGACAATAGTCTAAATAATGTAAATAATGTACATAATACCTCATCTCAGAAATATAGACAGATACTGAAAGGCCGAAACGTTGTGATAAATATGGCAACAAAGATGAGGACAATAGACTGAATAATGTAAATAATGTACATAATACCTCATCTCAGAAATATAGACAGATACTGAAGGGCCGAAACGTTGTGATAAATATGGCAACAAAGATGAGAACAATAGTCCGAATAATGTAAATAATGTACATAATACCTCATCTCAGAAATATAGACAGATACTGAAAGGCCGAAACTTTGTGATAAATATGGCGACAAAGATAAGGACAATAGTCCGAATAATGTAAATAGTGTACATAATACCTCACCTCAGAAATATAGACAGATACTGAAAGGCCATAACGTTGTGATAAATATGGCGACAAAGATGAGGGCAATAGTCCGAATAATGTAAATAGATTGATATTGCATTTAAATTTTTCAATGTTATACAAATCTGAATGTAATTTTCTTTATTAAAACATATTCTAAAAATGTAATATACTTTCCTGAAACTTCTTTTGAGGAAGATTAGCCGATTTAAAGTTTAATTAATCTGATTTGAAACATATATTATTCAACTGAAGTTTGATATATCGCATAAATGCATTTTTCAACACGGTGGTAGCTGTATTCGTGGTTGACATCTCGACATCTTAATGACAAATGGAACTTTAGCTAATCTTTTTCTACGGTGGATATATCTGAAAAAACTAATTGAAGACTATTACGTGATTCTTTTTTTTATATAATTTTAATTATTAAGTAATCTTAACAATTTAGGAAAATATTCTATATAAACTAATAATTTAAATTTACTACAGTTATCGCTCTTATTTTCTGATAATGTCATAATTGGACTACCGTATTTACAAAAATCGGCACGTTTATACACATAAAAAATCTGTGTTTTAAATACTAGGGTTAATTAATTGCAATAAGCTTTTCGATTTATGACTAGTATAGTTTTTATGGGTAGATAGCAGGACTGACCGGGTTTTATAGGCTTGGATAGCAACTGATCTACTGCAGAAAGAAATGGAAACCTACTGTGGGTAAAATTTTACCTTCTCAGTCATGTATCGAAAGATACATGATCGTCTAAGCATGTATCACGCATGGCACATAACTGACTGATAGTTTTTTAGACAATATCCCCTAACCGTTACAAATTTATACAGACTTTCAAAAGATTTAAAAATGTATAAATTATTTTAATTCAAGTTTTAAACAGATGAAAACAATTCTTGTAAGAATTCATTATTCATCAAAATCTTTTTTCTTAAAACATTAATACTTCTTCAAGTCTCTTTTTCATCTCTGAGGAGATTGCCTAGCATTCATTGCCATATAGGAGAATAGATATCACGTAACAATTTAGTACTCTTTTCTTTGCTGCTAACGAAGTTTTTTCTGTCTCTTAATACTCTGCTTAGCTTTTGGAAGGCATCTTTGTCTATCCCTCACATATCTTATACATAAAAGGAAATAAAATCTTTTCAAATTAAATAATATGTCAGTTTTATTTCGTTTTTTTTTTTTTTTTTACGATTCAGAGCTGATTGTCGGTAACTTGGGTGCCTTTCTACAAAAAGAAATTGGCGATTTAAATTCTCCAGATACTTGTGCTTATAACTAGTATAAACATTAAACCCTAAGAAATGTGAATTTATCTAAAAAACAGATGGAAAAAAAATATTCCCAAGTGCTCACCCGTCTACGTGGTGACCAGGATCGAACTAGAACCGGTGTTTCAACGTGATATAGCTTTAAGTGTTCATCTCTGGGAAATGGTCGATGGAGTGGAAATAATTCATCACCCACAAGGCCGCGTAAACGATTACGAAATCTATCAAAGCCGGAAAGCGAGGGTTGGGCAGTTTCTATTCTGAACAACTTGTGATTTTAGGGGGGTTAATATTTTATTTCATATTATGTTCGATTTGCTGGTCTGTATTTTACCGCCCACTGGAGAACTTTGCCAAACTATTTCTCGTTATTTCGACGCGAAAGGCGACTATTTTTTGCCATATTTTCGTTCTGATTATGAGCATTTAAACTCATCGTGGCAAACGACATCGTTCAGTTCGCTTCGGGGAGAAATCATGCCTCTGTGAGACGCAGAATTGAGTGACATTAAGCATTACGAAGTTGATTTTGATGACAATGACTCAGTCGTTGCATACATAATGCAACGAACGTAGGTCAGACTAGTCGCTGGGATAGTAATGACCACGGATTTTAGAAGCTTAGTAATGATTATGACAATTGTATTCTCATCTGGTGTCCTGCTTGAAATAATATCAGGTTGGTGCAAAAATAATGTCGTTTTCTCACATATGTTACTATGTGAGAAAACGACATTATTTTTGCATCAACCTAATAACAATAAAGTTTGACCGCCCAGATTACCTCTTTCTCGGAATACAATCGTGTATAAATTCACCGACCCCTGACTAATCCGGGGTGGGGATTGGTGCTGGCCTACTTCAGAAGAATGAAATAGTCTTGAAAAACGCCCAAAATACGAACTGCAATTTCCAGAAACCAATATCAAACAAGGAAAGACGTTTAAATCTCTGGGAAGCGTTTAATAAAGCCAAAATCCGAACACGTCTTTGATTAGCAAAAGACACATTCCTAAAACTAAACAAATGACTTCGTTTTTATATGCCGTGACCCTTCACTACGTAGGCGGTTATGGCTCTCCATAACATCCCCTTCTTTGTAGCTCTTAATAAATGTTGTCGTTTTGTTATTTCTCCTAAACCCTATTCTGCCATCCATTTACTCAAACCCATTCTTCTTTTTCTATGCCCGTCAGTAAGTAAAGATCATGGCTCTCCACAACTTCCCCTTCTTTGTAGCTCTTAATAAATGTTGTTTTGTTATCTCTCCTAAACCCTATTCTGCCATCCATTTACTCAAACCCATTCTTCTATATAAAAATATAAGTACTGAACTGTTATGTAATATCAGTCCTCCTATCTGGTAGTGAATGCTGGACAATCTCTTCACAGATGGAGAAGAGACTTGAAGCAAGAGAAACAAAGAAAAGAGTACTGAACTGTTACGTGATATCTGTCCTCCTATATGGCAGTGAATGCTGGACAATCTCCATAACAACACGCAAAACAACAGTGGCCAATTGCAGAAATGAACACTCTTGAAGATCGACTGAATGAATTGAAGCGTGCTACTAGATTGGCAATTAGGTCTCACTGTTTTATTGTATGACTACCTAGATACAACAGCCACTTCCTTTCTAACAGTTTCTTTTCTCACAATTCTGACTTATGGAACTCCCT
>OZ010608.1:73658522-73681022 GCA_963932145.1 Acanthosepion lycidas | reverse complement strand
CGCAGAGGAAAATCATGAAATCAAGAGTGTGGGTCACTTTTTAGCGAGTTGAGGCCCACTTTAAACAAATTCACGCTATCAACATTTTCTCCAATTCTGACATTCTTTCACCTACAAACTACACTTGCAAAGCCAAACGGCAATAGGGAATGGATGACGGGAGAAGGTCTTGGTAAAACTAGAAGCTTCTAGTCCTGAACCTTCATATTGGCGGTGAATATGGTCATCAACGCCAGTATCGTTAAGGAAGCGATCAGCAAAGAAGAAATTAAATTTTTGAATACCGAATGAAGACAACGACTACAAATATCTTGGTGTATAGATAAGTTATAACAAATTTAGGACCCCCACTCGCGGATAAAGACGTTGGTTACATCCCGTGACTAGACCTAAAGAGTTGTGAGTTCAATACCAGGCTACAGCAATGGTGAACCAAAAAGCTTGGAGAATTGAGTCAAAGGGAAATAACTGAGATATACACGAGGGGCATGGCATGTAGAACAAGAACAATCTACACCGATGGTTCGGTTCGAAATTCCAATCAGCTGAAGACGGTCGGAGAGTATAACGACCGAAATACTGCGAATATGACAATGAAGATGAGGATAACAGTCCGAAAAATGTAAATAATGCAAGTAATCATAATACCTCATCTCAGAGATATAGACAGATATTGAAGAAAATTCCAATCACATGAAGAAGGCCGGAGCTTACAACAACCGAAACGTTGTGAATATAGCAAGGAAGATGAGGATAACAGTCCGAATAATGTAAATAATGCAAGTAATCATAATACCTCATCTCAGAGATATAGGCAGATAACAAATTTAGCATAGAAGAGAATGACTTTGAACATACAATAGGCTGCGCTAGAGATAGTTTCTCCCAATACCGCAAGTTTCTACATAACGAAACATTAACATGAAAAATCGAGTAATGTTCTTAAATAATCTTATCAGATCGATACTTTCCTATCGATGTTATGAATCGCACCAAACTCGTTCAGAAATAACTAAAATGTCAGCTGTATACAGCCAATTTCTCAGATGATTTGTTTGAATTGTTTTTAGCGAGTGAAGCCTACGGGCCTCGATGATGACCACACTTCTTCGAAACTTGTGAACTGGCGCTACAGATTCACAAACAAAAAACTGTACCAAATAACAGAAACCATCACACTTGAAGACTTACAGCAGCAGCAACAGCAAAAACGTATAGCACATATAATTCTAAAAAATAAAAATGGCTTAATCAAGATGCCCATCAATACTGGAAAGAGCGATAACAGCTACTGGACTTGAGAAACCTATTTTCCTGAAAAATTGTTTTAAGAGAAAGATTTTATAAATGGAAGAGAAAATAATGACATAATCAAGATGTTGATATTCCACACTACTTCAAACAAAAGGTTAGGAAGGAAACGGCCCATCAATACTGGAAAGAGCGATAACAGCTACCAGACTTGAGAAACCTATTTTCCTGAAAAATTGTTTTAAGAGAAAGATTTTATAAATGGAATAGAAAATAATGACATAATCAAGATGTTGACATTCCACACTACTTCAAACAAAAGGTTAGGAAGGAAACGGCCCATCAATACTGGAAAGAGCGATAACAGCTACTGGACTTGAGAAATCTATTTTCCTGAAAAATTGTTTTAATAGAAAGATTTTATAAATGGAAGAGAAAATAATGACATAATCAAGGTGTTGACCTTCTACACATCTTCAAACAAAAGGTTAGGAAGGAAAACGCCCAACAATACTGCAAGCAGCTATACCAGCCCTTGAACTTGAGAAATATATATATTTTCCTGGATAATTGCATTAACAGAAAGATGTTTTTGTTTTGTTTTTTTATAAATTAAAACCTACACTCGTACTGACTTTCGCATTGTGCGTATTTAAAAAAAAAAAAATTAGAATGAAACGACAAAACATTTTCATCAAAATATTATCCATGCCCTCATCATGGACGTCAGTTATCAATTATCTGCTGTTAATGTCCATCTGAAAGTTCTCGACTGCTGTACCAAATAACAGAAACCACATATTGAACACATAGTTAGCGTTCTGTCACTGGATCTAACAAACACTTTTATCCACTGTGCCATGTGTCTTTGAGGAGATCTGTGAATGAGTTTCTGGGTATTATAAACCCAATGTCTTCAGCAACCATTTTTACCATTAACAGGAGATAACTGACAACTGACATCCATTGAACATCGCACGTGGAACTAGAACAGTCTACCCTAGTGAACGAAATAAAGGGTTCAGTTCGACATTCCAACAATCTGAAGAAGGCTGGAGCGTACAACGGTCGAAACGTTGTAATAAATATGGCGACAAAGATGAGGACAATAGTCGGAATAATGTAAATAGTGTATATAATACCTCATCTCAGAAATATAGACAGATACAGAAAGGCCGAAACGTTGTAATAAATATGGCAACAAAGATGAAGACAATAGTCCGAATAATGTAAATAGTGTACATAATACTTCATCTCAGAAATATAGACAGATACAGAAAGGCCGAAACGTTGTAATAAATATGGCAACAAAGATGAAGACAATAGTCCGAATAATGTAAATAGTGTACATAATACTTCATCTCAGAAATATAGACCGATACTGAAAGGCCGAAACGTTGTGATAAATATGGCAACAAAGATGAGGGCAATAGTCCGAATAATGTAAATAGTGTACATAATACTTCATCTCAGAAATATAGACCGATACTGAAAGGCCGAAACGTTGTGATAAATATGGCAACAAAGATGAGGGCAATAGCCCGAATAATGTAAATAGTGTACATAATACCTCATCTCAGAAATATAGACAGATACTGAAAGGCCGAAACTTTGTGATAAATATGGCAACAAAGATGAGGACAATAATCCGAATAATGTAAATAATGTACATCGTACCTCATCTCAGAAATATAGACAGATACTGAAATGCCGAAACTTTGGGATAAATATGGCAACAAAGATGAGGGCAATAGTCCGAATAATGTAAATAGTGTACATAATACCTCATCTCAGAAATATAGACGGATACTGAAGGCTTACATTGTCAAAAATTCCTTTTTCCACAATATAGCTATTTGTGCTATGTTATAATGCTTATTACCTAAACAATAATAATACTGAATAATTTTTTTTAAACATTGAAGTATATTTAATCCGATCTTCATAATCGCTGACGCGGTGTTAATTTAACACCTGCGGTACTAAAATAAGAATTTTTAAAGTTTAATTACATTTCTTCTGTTTCCTGATATGTAGGATTACGTTTCAAGAGTCAAGATCGTTTTCTTGTCATTATAAGCATCAATGACTCTGGATTTTGACCTCTAACCCGATGTAAGTATCATACCATAGTAGAAAATTAATAGTATATATTATACTAGAAAATAGACGGTAGACTTTTCTTAACAGATAACGACATCTATCAGAGAGATGAAATTAAAATTTTTATTTTTCCAAAATTTTAACACATCAACAGATAGTTATTGATGTCAACAAATGAGCACAAATAGTTATTAAATAAAAAAAAATAGTAATTAATGTATAATATTATCCGTAACTACATGTAAAAGAATGTCGTTTTCACTAAAAGTTAAAAAAAAATATGTAAGAAATGCTTATATTGTTGAAAATTCCTTTGCCCACAATATAGCTATTTATGCTATGTTATTGTAGACTTGTCTTTTTTCCTATCTATCACCCCTAGTAACAGAACAGTCTATATCTTACGCCTACGTACAGAAAACTTCAACCAATTAAAACCGTACTAGACGAACCAACAAATCTCATTGGTCAACGACACTATATTCTGAAAGTTTCACGTGCAAAACGAAATTGCGCCAAAACTTAAGTGAGCCCATTTCGGACTTTCAGAACTTATAAAAGAAGACGCCGACTGACCCAAGCAGTCAGTGACGAACACCCACAGAGAAATTGCCAACATACTCCACGTCACTCGAAATCACGATTTTACTGCGCAAAGGTACATCAACGCTGACTCACTCACAATTAAAACTCAACCAACTCTGTGGACATCGATTCTCAAACATTGCTTATCTAAAGTGAATTATATTCACTACCTATTAAGTAAACATCAATGTGCGATCGACCTTAAAAACATTACAGTCAAAGGTAGATCACTCCTTAAGAACTTCTACTAAAAAGACACTTAATATTGACAATTCTAATACCAAAACAACTCTAAGACGGACTGCAAATGAACGAACGATTACAAATAGAGACATTCTGAAACCTAAAACATCATACACATTTTTGCCAACATAACATATACCAATTATCCTGCTTGTATATTGTTTTGAATTGTATATAAATGTTATATTAGTTTCTAATTGAATGTCTTGTTCTTAATCGTATTTAAATTTCGTTTATTTATTTGTTGTGGATGCAGAAAGTCACACAACCTACACAAATTCCTTCTGATTCTTTCAAGCATAATTAATAAATTCTGCACATCCCCAACATTATAATGTTTATTAACTAAACAATAATAATACTGAATAAATTCTTTTTAAACATTACAGTATGTTTAATCACGTCTCCGTAGTAGCTGACGCGATATGTAAAATAATAATTTTCAAAAGACGATACAAGAACTTAACTTTAAATATCGATTTTATTTGCTTGAAAACAATAGAGTATAGTAAATAAATACTTATTTTTAAAAAAAGATATTTATTTAAAAATAATGGAGAAGGGGCTTAGCCGCCTACACTCCCATCCAGAAAGTAGGACATTGGTATAGTTGCAGTGGGGTTTTATCTAGATCATAGTTAATATTATTTTTTAAATATTGGGAAAGAAGGTCTACCCACCGACTACACCCACTTCTACAAGTACGGTCCTCGTTTTGTTGTAATGGGGTTTTATCTGGACGACACGATTCTCAGTTATTTAAAAATATAGAGGAGGTGGACTTAGTCCCCAAATCCCCATTCCAGATTTTTAATCGACTTTTATTTCATAGTTACCGAATTTTTCTATCTTGTCAAAATTAACGAATTTTCCGTTACGTTCTATTTAACTGTTTGTTTATTGAAACATTTATCAATTTACTTAACAATTAGTCATCAATCAGAGAGATGTAATTTAATTTTTTATTATTGCATTATTCTAAAATTTGAACACATCAGCAGATAGCTATTAATGTCAACAACTGAGCACAAATAGTTTATTAATTTAAAAAATTAGTAATTAATGTATAATATTATCCATAACATGTAAACGAATGTCGTCTGTTTAAAGATATAAACATTAATACGTAAAAAAAATATATATTCTTGAAAATTGCTTTTGGGACAATAGAGCTAATACTGATTAATTTTTAAAACATTTGAAGTACAATAATACCTTGAGATATGAGTGTCTCAACATACGATTTTTTTTTAAGATACCAGCCAGAGTTTGGCCGATTCTTTGTCTCGAGATACGTGCTGAATTTTGAGATAAGAGTGAGTTTCAGTTAAGCATTCGCAGTCCAAACGTGTTCACTTCTGGTGTGGAAGAATCAATGTTTTGTTTCGTTGTGTCTTTTCGTCGTTATTTTGATGAATTCATTTAGTGACACCATGGATCCGAAGAAAGTAAGTATAAAAGTCAATGATGAATTAATTGGGGTCTGCAACGGATTGGAAATATTCCCATTAATTTCAACAGGAAAAACTGATTTGAGATTCGAATCATTTGAGTTACGACCTCGGTCTTAGAACGAATTAATTAGTTATTAATTTTTTTAAAAATCACTAATTAATGTATAATATTATCCATAACTACATCTGCAAGAATGTGGTCTTTTATTAAAGATTAAGAAATAACCATAAATACGTAAAAAAATACGTATATAGTCGAAAATTCCTTTTTCCATAATATAGATATTTGTGCTGTTATAATGCTTATTATCTAAACAATAATAATAGTGAATATTTTTTTTTAAAATTAAAATATATTTAATCACATCTACCTAGTAGCTGTCGCGATATGTTAATATATGTAAGTTTTGAAATAAAAGTGAATATTTGAAAATATTTAACAAATATTAGTTATATTTACATTAAAAATGCGCCGGGCAACTCCCCAGACCTATCTATGAATCAACCGCAAATACCCACTTTGACAACCCCAAACTAAAGCTACCGATATGCCAGCATATATGGTAGTTATTTCAGATGTTAAAAAATCAATGTTTATGAATGTATCAATCAATAATAATTGGCTATAATTGTCAGGCATACTGGATGTAAAATGAAGAGCAGGTAATGATCGAAGAATACGGTGGACCAAAAGAGAGATACCAAAAACGAACTGTCTATAGTTACATACACATATATATCAACACCTGTCTTAATACAAAGACGAATCGGTTCGATTAGGTGAGCTGATCTAAAAAAATGATCTATATTCTTTCGTTAACTGAGACTCAGAAGAGTTTGTTAAGTGTAACGCTTCCAAAACGAAATTGCTCTTTACTAATCACCTAACAGAGACATTTCTGTTTTCCATCAGCATGGCTAATGCCAGCCTTCAGGGTAGTTGCTCGTTACGCCTTCTCGGACTCACGTTTTCTGCTGATGTAACTAAGATATCGGTTTATTGATGGGATAGCACTCTGATACGATATATGACAGGTGATGATCCTGCATAACGAATGCGAGATCTGACGTTATTGATGAAGACAAAAATGAATGTTTTAAAACAATCCATCACAAAATTTCATATTTATAACCATTGTACTTTAAACATACTTACTCTTGTGTTCAAACAAAATAAAGAAACGAATATATATATATATATATATATATATATATATATATATATATATATATATATATATATGTAAGCAAAAATATGGATATAGATCCGACAGTATAAGAAAAATATACGGAAAAAACAAACAAAAATCCTCATATGCAATAATGCTGTTTTAATGTTAATATGTCGACGTCGGACGTTTCGGTCAATAAACCATCTTCAGGACATATCTATAAAATATAAAATATAATTAACATTATATAAGTCTTTAACATTGGATAAGCCTTGTTCTTGTGTCCATCGTCTTTGTCATGTTAAATTTGATAATGTTAATTATATTTCATATTTTATATTTTATGAATATGTCCTGAAGATGGTTTATTGACCGAAACGTCCGACGTCGACATATTAACATTAAAACAGCATTATTGCATATGAGGATTTTTGTTTGTTTTTTCCGTATATTTTCTTCATATATATATATATATATATATATATATGTTCTGACGCTCAACTTCTCGGGAGCCCCTCTTTGCGACTGTTCGGTCTCACATTGACTGCTGACCTAAGATGGAACAAATACATTGATAAGATATCGGTTTATTGATGCGCTCGGGGATAGCACACTGATCCGATATATGGCAAGTGATGATGCATAGCGAATACTTTTTTTTAAATATTAAAATATATTTAATCACATCTCCCTAGTAACTGTCGCGATCTGTTAATATATGTAAGTTTTGCAATAAAGGTGAATATTTGAAAATAATTTAACAAATATTAGTTATATTTACGTTAAAAATAGAACCAGGTAACTCCCCAGATTATAGTGAAACCTATCTACGTGTCAACCGCAACGACGGTTCGACCGTTGTATACTCCAGCCATCTTCAGAATGTGTCTATATTTCCGAGATGAGGTATTGTAGTTACATTGGTCGCACTGTTGTCTTGCTTTATTGCTCTATTCACGACGCTTCGGCTTTCTTCAGGATCTGTTGATATTTCTGAGATTAGGTATTCTAACTATTTACATTATTTATATTGTTCGGACTGTTGTCCTCATCTTTATTGTCATATACACGACGTTTCGGTCGTTGTACGTTCCGGTCTTCTTCAGGATCTGTCTGTCAAACGACATATTCGAAACCGGTAGAAAACTGCCAAAGGGGATGTCAAACGCCCCTGTCGATTCTATTGAAAACATACGTCGGCAAATAGAAGTAAATTATCCTGAATCAATTATAATCGAAATTTCTGAAGGTGGGGGCGGCAATAATGATGTAAATGTTTTGTTTTTTTTTTTCTGATTAAATCAAGGGCTCGTAAAAGTAATTTTTTTTAATCAATTCACCCCAATGAAGATAAGAATGCCACTAAGACGAAAGGAGAAAGGACATTAAAAGAACAGATCTCAAAGAGACAAAAGATGAAGATTGGCATCAAGTTAATCGATCAATCCCAGAAACTGCAACTGGAGTCCTTCAGCCCTCCACATCTTCCAGTCCCTTGTAGCTTGTAAAATTTTTGCTGCTTCTCCGAAACCCTGTACTACCATCCACTTACACAAGCCCATCTTTCCTCTGTCCTTCTTTCCCTCAGTCTGTCCTGTGAGTATCAGATTTTCCACGCCCTCATTACGCGCCCCAGAAGCCTCTACTATCTCTTCCTGATATTAAGTATAAGTTTTCTTTTTGTTTCCATTCTCTCCAAAACTTCGTACATGCTCACATGTTTGACTTATAGTATACTCAGCATCTTTATGTAAAACCACATGGCTGATCATCATAGTTACAGTTTAAAGCCATAGTTGGCTCTTTGGCTGTTGGAAGAACACAAATATGTCTGAGCAGGCGTCTGCAACAGGGATTATCTAGCCTCAAAGCGGATGAGTGTAATGGGAAACGAGCAGGCAACCATTAAGAATATATGTTTGTCTTGGGGAACTAATACATCTTTATAGTTTAAGAAGGATACGAAGAAATTTGTGAAAGGCAGCCGATCGCATTATTTCACTTACATTTAAGTAATCACGACGTCTAGCTGACCCACCTACCAATTGTATCCCCCACCCTGTGTTTTGAGCGAAGTAGTGTCATCTCGTTTTTCCGGTTTCCAGCACCCCAGCTCAAAAATTGCGCCAACCTTTTACGATAGCGGAAAGTTACTCCGCCATTTTGTTTGTTTTATTTTATTCATACTTCTTGATTTAACTTCCTTTTTTTTTTCTTAAGAGATAACTCTATAATGACATTTCGCTCAGGGCTTAATTAGACATTAGATGCTTTTAATGTTACTTCATGAAACATGACGAATTTCTATCTTAAAAATAAAGGAAAGCAAAAGAAAATGACAAAAACAAACAGTTATAAATGTAAACGTAATATTACCGATTACAGTTTCATTCTCTTCGTCCGGTTAATTATCTTGTTAACTTATATATATATATATATATATATATATATATATATATATATATATATATATATATCATAAAGAAGTACTTTCGACAATTTCAAATTGTCATCTTCAGGGTGTAATATTTCCATTTACAGGTAGACACCAATATGAAATAAATGTAGAGTAGACAGAAAGATCTTTTTTTTACAAACAATACAAATGTTATACAACAAAAATTTGTGGATTTATCAAATTGCTAAATTCCAACAAAATTCTCACTTGAATCATTTAAACAAGGACTCTAGAGGTGCTAAATCGCACGTTCGAAAATAATATAACTGTCAATAAACAGCATGTTGTGAGTATATCATGTGTGCCGTGGGTGTAATGAATAACGATTCGGAACGAAAGCGGAGTTCGAATTCTAGACAAGTTTGTTAAATTCACTTTCGCATAAACACTCTTCGAAAATCTTTTTTTTTATTATTATATTTGTGTTTTCTACTAGTATGTTTCTAATGGAGACTGTTAAATTTGTGTGTTTGTTTAAATGGGTTCTAATGAAGCTGTGATCAGATAGGTGTAACGTAAGACGTCTGGATAAACAAGTGTTTGTGTAACCGATGTAATTATTTATGAGTCTGGTTTCATCAGGAACACAGTTCCTTAAATCACACACACAAACTAATTAGAAGCATACTAGTAAAAAACACAAATACAATAACTTCATCCACCTGTAAAAAAAAAAAGATTAAATATAATGGAAGCTTTAATAATAAAAAAAGAAAAAGCCAACTCTTAACAATATTAACTACGAACAAGGCCACAATGTGCTAACCGTATTTGGAAATTAAAACATCCCTACAACACACTAAAACATACACATAATGCACACACTCAAGATGAAAAATCGAATCATCCTTGATAATGACTAAAAGTGTAGCCGAAAGCGCTCGGAAATATAAAATATTTGAACAGTTTTTACACATTCTTTGTCCAGAAAAGAAAGCTTTTGTTCGAACACAAGAAAAATGAAATAAAAAGCATAACCGTAGTACCTTGTCTGTCTTTTTTGAGGACAAATAAACCGTTGTGAGATTTGAACACGTGTCTCATGGTCAGAATACGAACGTTCCAACCACTCCGGCATATATATATATATATTGTTTTGAACAATATATATATATATATATATATTGTTTTGAACAATAAAAAATATTTAAAAATTAAAATCTTCAGACACACTGGGTTGTATATTAATATTCTTTTGTTTTTATTATTTCAGTTAGATTCCTCGACTAGTTTCGGCCAACATGGCCATCATCAGGAGAAAAAAAAATATGCTAGCTAGTTGCAGTGAACTACAGAAATGAATGTCTTGATAGAGAAAATGAACTTTTGTCTGTAGTTTTCATTTGTTTTTTTTATTTTTTTTAACATGAACGTGGCTAGGTTCTGATTTGTAGGGTTATAAATTAATACTATCTATATTGTTAAATTTGTGATTAAGCCCGGCTGGATAGTGCGTTTTTAAACGTTGTATCCACTTATTTTCATGGAACTCTAAAATATTTCTAATGTTATCTGCTCTGAACTTTTCTATTCTCTCAATTATATTGAATTTGGCATGGGTTTTAAAATCGTGGTTTTCTAGGCGGAAATGTTGTTCTACATGTAATAATCTTTCATGGGGAGTCGACTTAATTCGACTGCGATAATTATTAATTCTGTAGTGAAAGGGCCATTCAGATTTCCCTATGTAATGTCGCTGGCATAGTGTGCCTTCTAGGAGGTAAATTATGAAATCTATAGTTAGAGACGTGGTAGATTTTGAAAGTAGAGTTAGTGACTGAGCTAGTGAACGAATTCGTGTGTCTAATGTGGTTGCAGCATATATATATATATATATATATATATATATATATATATATATATATATATATATATATATACAGTGATATATAGATAGATAGATAGATAGATAGATAGATAGATAGATAGATAGATAGATAGATAGTGTCTTCAAGAAAAGATTTATTCGTTGATTGCTCTAGTATCAGTCATGGGTGCCTCGTTTATACACCATCGCCATTAATCAATGCTACACCAATGATACCTCACAATAACAGTAGACATTGGTGGTTTTCCGTCAAAACAAGACAATACAAAATTTACACATTTTTGAACCGTCTTTTCTTGCAAGGTTAAATCAGGTATGCTAAAGTTAATTTTATTTAAAAAAAATCATTTCACCCCATGCGAGGCAGTAAAGCCACTAAGACACAAGGGTTTACTGAGTGTGAAAGAATAAGAAAAAAAGAGAAACATTATTAAAGAGTGAGAAAAGTAGAAGAGTACTCAGGAAGACAGAAGATAGCGATTGACATTATAGATATATTTTTAAAAATCAAAGTTGACTGGAAAGCATGGAGCCAGAAGAGGGTTCCACAAGCGAGAAGTGGGAGAAAAGAAACTGTTAGCATAGAACTTAGTTACATCTAGCTAATTTAACTGTAAATTGTTGATACCTTGCCGCCAATCACGTCTTCTTCTTCTTCATGTGCCATCAGTTATAGGTAACCATGGCTCTCCACAATTTCCTGTCCTTTGTAGCTCTTAATAAATTTTGTCTTTTTGTTATTTTTTCCAAAATCCTGTTCCACCATCGATTCACTCATGCTCACTAAGTATATTAAGCGTTGTTTTTCTCTGTCCCACTTGCCTTCAATCTGTCTTGTGTGTATTAGATTTTCCATGCCGTCTTTCCTCATTATGTGTCCTAATAAATTCAGCTGTCTCTACCGGGTCTCAAGTAATAGTTTCCTTTTGTTTCCCTTCTTTCTAGAACTTTGACGTTGCTTAAATATTCAGTCCATAATATCCTCAGCATTCTTCTATAGAACAACATATATGTTGCTTCCAGTCTGTTCATCATCTTTGAGGAGACTATTCAGCATTCATTGCCATACTGCGCATGAATTCCTACGGTCTCGTTACCTTAGCGAAGTGTTCATCCACACAATTACCATGAAAAAAATGGCGCAGAGAAGCTGTGTTATGGAGGTGGAGAAAGTGACAGATCAGGACCAATAATATTGCTACCCCTTAGGATTTTATCGAAGATTTCTAAATATATAGCAGAAGCACCGGACCATATGTGGCAGCAATATTCAAAAAACGATTTGTAGACTTATAAATAAGTTTTGGTGATAAAATTTAGGCATCTCATTTCAGTTTATAATATTTTCAGGATACTGCCATGTCTGTTGTTTTTTTCTCTCACGTCTTCATAATTAAGTTGATGGGCCAAATGAAGATCATCATCAAAATGAAGTCGTTCTTTAATTAACAAAACAGATGTGAAGACGAGGAAGCAGTTACCGTGACCTAATCGGAAAGGTGATACGCCGTCTTAAATCCACTGGGACTTTTCAATCTATACAATCACTAATGATTTATGGGTTTAAAAAATAATTTCTTCTTATGGGCATGTGGTTAGAACGTTCGTATTCTGGCCATAAGACCCGGGTTCGAATCTCATCATGGTCGATTTGTCAAGAAAGAGACTCACTGATGTTAGCGTGCGGAGCCTTTGGAAAGTGGCTGAAAGCCATACCATTGAACCCAAAACTTGTGTAATTGTGTAGACGAAACACTTGGTTGCCGTCAATAGCTGTGCTAGCACAAACTCACAAGTCATCGTGGCAGAGGGCTTGAGCGTGCTGAAACGCTTCAAATCACGCTAGATAGCAAGCTCTTTCCAGAAACTGTAACTAAGGTCTGCTCAGCATAGTTACAGTATAAACCTGTGGGTGTTGAATAAACACAAATGCGCTTGATCAAGCGTCTGCAATAGGGATTGGCTAGCCGTACTAGTAGTCGGGTGTACTCGAATAGGGGTTTAGGTGTACCATTTCAATTCCTTATTCTTAACCCCACTGTCTGTCGGCTAGACGTTGCTTAAGCCTAACGCGTCTTGTCTCTAGATATCGATGGGTAAGGGGTGAAATGGTACACCTAACCCACTCATATCTTATCTTCTCTCCCACCTTACTTCCCCACTTCGTTAATTTTACATATGCATGATGAGGTCCATCAAAAAGGTGTGAATTTCTTTTCATTTTTCATTTCAAACTTTGGAAGTAAAGTCTGATGATCCAGAACCCTGTTAAAGGGGTTGTGGTGAAATCACTTATTATATGGAACCTTAAAGTGGTCTGTTTTTATTCAAACATATCTGCTCTGAATTTATATTGAGCTCTCTGGATATCATCCTCCTTGGGTCTACCCATGCGGATTACCTAGTTTTGCATAAACTATATATATATATATATATATATATATATATATATATATATATATATATATATATATATATATAAGTGAACAATGAATTCAACACAAAGAGGCCACTTTTATATTTGCACACGCTCTAAGGATGTCAAATACAGTCATATGTGCCTAAAAATACTTACAAATTTAAAAAAAAAAAAGAAGAATTATCCTAAAATAAATTAGAATAATATTATTCTATGTTTAAAACCAATTTTGTGAAAAACTACTTACAGATCCGGTAGATTACACATTTTATTGAACAAAAACAGTTTAATGAGTCTGCGCAGTACTAACAATATAGGTATTTCCGTTTCCTTTTAGAATCGTGTTGACCGGAAATTTTGATAAATGTCTTCAATTACAGCTTGAATTAGAGTAGGAAACGCCGGTCGTAATGAAATTGGAGAGGTACAATTTATAGGGTTTGGTTACCAAACAAGGGGTGCGTATTATGCATGAGTAGAAGCATTTTTCCACATTTTCAGCACAATTTTAGGGGTCTGCATTATGGATGAAGGCGTATTATACATGGGGAATTACTGTATATATATATATATATATATATATATATATATATATATATATATATATATATATATATATGTCTTTAATATGATTTTGCGAATATTCCGGTCAGTAAACGAAAATAAATAGACAGTTTAATAAATAAACGGAGCGTCTACTCAAATATGGCTATCTACTAAAAACAACGTTTAAGTGACAATTTACACACACACACACACACACACACACATATACATATATATATATATATATATATATATATATATATATATATATATATATTTGGCTGGATTAATGTGAGTTTGTGACCCTGGGTTTCACGCTTTTGCGAACGTCAGACAAACTGATTAATTTTTTTTAAATTTTGGGTTTATGTATATTGCGTGTATTGGTGTTATTATGGAAGTGGTGGGGGAAACGTCGTCGTGGTGTCATCGTACTAACGCAAACATCGATGTATGTCCATACACCAAATGGAGTACGCAGACACGTACATACTTGGTCGTCCGTCGGGACTCATACATATATAAACATATGTGGGCAGTTTCGGATATGACATATGTATGTATACGGATGCTGTTGTGTCTATACATACGCATTTGTATGTTGAAATTTAAAGATTGGAAGTGTAGCGAAAATTTCTCGTGAATGTCTCGTGAATGTATACATGTCATTTTTCTATTTTTCCACTGAATAATATTTCCTCGCATATATGTATATACGTGTGGTGGGGTTTGTGTAAGATTATGATAGGTGAAAATTATTATTATTTTTATTTATATTTATTTAAAAAATTTTGAAAAAAGGTGGTTTATTTGCTATATTTAAAGCTGGTTAGAGCGTTTTCTAATAAGTACCGCGCATATAATATATAAATAATTATATATATATTTTTTTATATTTATATACACACACTTTTCACACACACACACACACACACACACACACACACACACACACACATATATATATATATAACAAAGTCAGGAACATAATATATATATATATATATATATATATATATATATATATATATATATATATATATATATATATTATGTTCATGACTTTGTTACTTTTTGTAAAATAATTGGTTTCCCATATAATGAGGAAATGTTTAATTCAGTTTTTTTTTAAATTACACCCCAACATGAAATTTCTAAAATCGTATATAAGTATTGTAGTACTATGCCTTTCTGATGCCTTCTAGAATTTTCCAGCGCAATCTAGAATATTATGGAATCTTCTTATATTATTAAGCCTTCTAGAATATCATGGAATCTTCTAGAAAATTTCTGCAACCTTCTAGTACTTTCCCTAACCTTCTAGAATGTTATCGAACCTTCTCGAACATTATGGAACTTTCTAGAAATTTCTGTAACCTTTATGGAACCGTCAGACCGCCACGCATTATTTTGTACTACCTTCAAATATAGTATATACCATTATCATATGCCGAGGAAGAATTTAATATAACTTATTTTTCTCTGTCAGAGACAATATATTTTCTACTGTTAAGCGGAAAATAACATTGTTCTGTGTTAAATGATGACGTTGTCTTTTATTAATAAAGTCTGGAAAAGAAAATATTTATTTGTTTAAAGAAAAAAGGATTTTTAGTTGACAAAATTTACATCGGATATGCATACATCACACTTTATCGTAGGTTAACTTGTCACTTTTCAAAACTTTATAATTATAAGTTCCTACTATCAAAATAGTATACAACACTACCTGCAAAGAAAAACTCAAAATTTAAAAAGTTTTTAGTGTAAAAATTAAACAAGACAAATGATTTAAAATATCACTGACCGTTGAAGGCAGTATATTGAAGTGTGTATAAAATACTTAATACGTGTTTGATAATAATAATAATAATAAATTTATTGAAACGAGGCAAGTTCAGTTGACCATTGAGGACAATTCGATAACTTAGAAACTATAAACATTTTTTTCTGTCCTCTGCCAGCCGCAGCGATGGAGAAAGCATTACCTCGAACCATCGCCAGTGAGACACGCTTCAAGGGCCATTCCGTTTCGCGAGGCTCGTCACTTAATCGAGACGCAATCGCGCCAATTCTCCGAAGGAACACTATCGAAAGAGTGCAAATAACCCCAGAAGTCTCCACTGCCACAGGTGTAAAAAAAAAAAAAAATCTATCATCAAGAGAAGAATATTTAACTATATTTTTTTTATCTCTGCGTCCCGGGCGACGGACCCCGGCTCAACCGCGGACCTGATCAAATTACCGAAAATGTATCTGCACAGGTCGCATCCCAAATCAACGACTTCCCCATTTTTAAAGGGAAAATGGTAATGCCATCCGGCCTATTTCCATCACCACGGTCGAGGCCTACGGGTTCGATTTGGGAAGGGAGCCCAGCTGCATCGAAACCTCTTCTGATGATGTCGTTTATTGCTGCATGCCGTGGAAAATGGCCGGTACTATGACGACAGGAGAGAGGATGCAAACCAAACTCATCGATGAAGGCTCCACATCTGAATCTGTGACGCTCACATAATCTGAGTCCAATAATAATAATAATAATAATAATAATAATAATAATAATAATGCTTTGGAAATGTACAAAGTCTCCTTGATGATAGTTTGATTTGGTTTGGTTTGTTTTACGTCAGATCAGCCTCAATGGGTTATTTAATGCCGACAATATTTTTCCCAAAAATGTATTGCTGATTTTTTTTTTTTCAAAAATGTATTGCTGGTAATATTTTTTTCTTTTTAAAGAAATAATAATAACATTAATAATAATAATAATAATAATAATAACTGATTCAGTCTCTTTCATCTCATCGTTACATATAATATCACATCACATGATTAAATCTTTTGGTTCTATAAAAAAATTCCAGGATGGAACCAACGGAATCTTGCTTGCGAGAATGACAGCACAAGGTTCTTGGTAATGACTGAGACTGTCGAAAATACTTCAACAAAAAGAACAGAACAAACATGAACTTCGGACAGTTTATATACAATTTTGATCTTGATATGGAACATGTTATTCGAAAAGTGGCAAAAATCGATAAAAAATGTAAAAGGCAGAACTCCTTGGTTTTATTTAAGTAAATAATTTGTTTGTAATCCCAGACAATAAATTCACGTACACAGTCGAACAATTGAGTTTAGTAATACCGAAGTCTAAAACTTAATGCCTCTTCTGTTCTGGTTACAGCATCGTCAATGTGACTTAATTTTATGCTAGGTCTACTGAGGAAATTAACAAAGACTAACATTGTGCTTTTAATCATAAGGTTCTCAATCTGCATTTCTCTTCTGTTAGAGTTGTTGACCCCCTCCCCTTATTCAACCGTACCTGATTTCATACTCTCCATAAGCGACAGCTGTTCGATCTTGTTCTAGTTTTACGTAACAACGGAGGAAGACCGGAGCGTAGAAATGCCGAAACGTTGTCATTATAACACCAAAGATGAGGAGACAAGTTTGAATGAATCAGCGTATAATAACTGATTCCTTTCTCCTCAAACATGAAAAAAAAAATAATAACGCTTTTACTGAATTACTGACGATACAAGCATCAGGTGGTGTCAACACAAATTGGATAGGAATATTCTCCCTAATTACGACAAGAAAGCTAATGTGGCTTTAGAATAGTCCTTCCTCTCTTTATGCACGAGCTTTTCATCGCACATGCGCACTCGGCCGATGGTCAAGCCGTTCACTTCTTTTAATTTCAATTCTACTGAACAATGGCCTTGCAGTGGCTAGCCTTCGAAATAACGCGAAATAAACTATTCTAAGACAAGAACAGAATTGTCGATTAATGTCTTCTGTCTTGTAACTTGAAGACAAGTGGACAGCTTTAGTTTGGTGGAAATATGGTGGGTTGAATAAGGACAGAGAGACGCGTTTTTTTTTGTTGTTGTTGTTTTCGTTTTTTTTTTTGTTGTTTTGTTTTTTTTTTTTTGGTTTTCTTTGTCTGTTTTTTTTCTTTTCTTTTCCAAGGAGCGGGTTCTGGAGAAATTGTTGAAATGTTTTTAGGCGTTTTCAGGAAACATTTAGGCAATTTTCATCTGAACATAATGAATAAAATAACCTCTAAAGCAGCGTTTTTTGTTTGGTTGTTTTTTGTTTGTTTTTTTTTGTTTGTTTTTTCAAACGCTTGCCGAGGTGTAAATAAAACAACACGGCACACTTATCAACATTTTTAAAGGATATACATTTAAATTGATTTTCTCAGCGTAGCTTACATGTGGCACAAGGCCGAAAGTACAGGGCATCTAGTGAAGATAGAACTCACTATTCAGTCGTAACGAGACAAGCTAACTAACCATTAACCCACACCAAAAGGTACACATTTCAATGTTATAAAATAAACCCATGGATTTAAAAAGCACTCGCACACACAAATATGTTCAGTTTAGTGTAGTCTTTCACGCTTATTATTTTTTTATACTATTTAGAATTGAATTCTAATTCACATAAATAAGAATTAGAATATTGCAATAAAACTGATAAAACCTTTTTAGTTAAAGTGGGATATTCATTTTGTTGAGAAATTCAAAATGTATCAATGGGTCCCGTCGAATGTTTGATTTTGTCCAAGGTAATATCAGCATTTGCCAATAGAACTGCCATGATTAAAGTTGCTTCTTTACTGAAGGTTTTGTCACAAGTTAATACAGTGTTTCTCAACCTTTTTAAGCAACAGCACACCTAGAAGAAAGTGAAAATATCACGGAACACTTAGCAACATTATTAAAGGGTATATATTTAAATATTAGGAAATAAAACCGTAGATTACTTAAAAATACGCACACAAATAGGAACTTAATTTATTTCAAGGTTTCTATTCAATTATTTGTGCAGCGTGAAACCTGTGCATTGTGTTTTTTCACAATATCTTCAATGTTTGGTCGAATGTGCGATAAGCAGATCCTCATTTCTTCTTCAGTTGAGTGTAGTCTTTCTCGCTTCTTATTTTTGATGTTATTTAGGTTTGAGAAGCCTAAGTCACATAAATAAGAAAGAGAAAATTGCAATAAAACTGATAAAACCCTTTTAGCTAATGTGGGATATTCCTTTCCTATTGAAATTCAAAATGTCTCAATGGCTAGAGTCGAATATTTTATTTTCAGCTCTCGATCTTTAAAAATGGTGGTCACTTCTTCTTCTTCTTCTTCTTCTTCTTCCTCCTCCTCCTCCTCTTCTTCTTCTTCCTCCTCCCCCTCTTCTTCCTCTTCCTCCTCCTCCTCTTATTCTTCTTCCTCCCTCTCCCCCTCTTCTTCCTCTTCCTCCTCCTTTTCTTCTTCTTCTTCCTCCTCCCCCTCTTCTTCCTCTTCCTCTCCCTCTCTTCTTGTTCTTCTTCCTCCTCCCCCCTCTTCTTCCTCTTCCCCCTCCTCTTCTTCTTCTTCTTCCTCCTCCTCCCCCTCCCCTCTTCTTCTTCCTCTTCCTCCCCCTCTTCTTCTTCTTCTTCTTCTTCTTCTTCTTCTTCTTCTTCCTCCTCTTCTTCTTCTTCTTCTCCTTCTTCTTCTTCTCATAACTGATGTCCAATATTAGAAGAAACCTTTATGAAGGGATTTCGAATCCAATCATATCTTTTTAATTCTCAAATAATAGTCGGTGTTTTCGTTGAGCACTTTACTACTTCCGCACACACGCATATATATATATATATATATATATATATATATATATATATATATATATATATATACCGTTGCAGTATTTCTCGGCATACTTAAGAGGTTCGCGCGGCACCTAATGGTATATTTTCCAGTTATTACCCTACATCAGTGTATCTCAACCTTTTTAAGCAAGGGTACACTTAGAAGAAAATGAAAATATTACAGCACATTTAGCAAAATTTTTAAAGGGTATATATTTGAATATTATGTAATAAAACCATAGATTTTTTTAAAAATCACACATAAATATGAATTTAATTTATTTCAATGTTTCTATTCAACTATCAGTGCAGTTTATTTAGTGTGAAAACTGCCTGGTGTTTTTTCACGATTTCTTCAATGTTTGGTCAAAATTGCGATAAGAAGACGGTCATTTTTTCTTCAGTTAATCACAATCTTTCTCGCTTCTTATTTTTGATGTTATTTCGGTTTGAGAAGAAAAATTCACATAAATAAGTAGTAGAAAATTGCAATAAAACTAATAAAGCCTTTTTTAGCTAATATGGGATATTTCTTTTGTATTAAAATCCAAAATGTATCAATGGCTACCGTCGAATGTTTTATTTTGTCCAAGGTATTATCAGCATTTTCAGTAGAACTATCAATAATTGAAATTTCTTTTTTTTACTAAAGACATTGGTACAAATTAATATACAGTTTCTCAACCTTTTTAAGCAAAACCACACCTAGAAGAAAATGAAAATACCACGGAACACTTAGCAAAATTTTTAAAGGGTATACATTTAAATATTAGGAAATAAAACCATATATTTTTTAAAAAATACACTCACACAAATATGAACTTACTTTATTTCAAGGTTTCTATTCAATTATTTGTGCAATTCATTTAGTGTGAAACCTGTTCCTGGTGGGTTTTTTTTCCCTGATTTCTTCAATGTTTTGTCGAATGTACGATAAACAGACCCTCATTTCTTTTTCAGCTGAGCGCAGTCTTTCTCGCTTATTATTTTTGAGGGAAAGAAGAACAGAGGAAAGCCGAGCGTGACGTACTTGATGATCCTCAACAAATGGATGGTGGAACAGGTTTGGGGAGAAATAACAAAAAGACAGAACTGCAAGGGACAGGAAGATGTGGAGGGCCATGATCGCCTACGTCATGAAATAATTCTTTTCACTTTACTTCGATTATGTTAGTTTAAATACTTGGTTTTATTAGGTTGGTGCAAAATAATGTCGTTTTTTCACATATGGTACTATGTGAGAAAACGACATTATTTTTGTACCAACATAATATTCATTTTTTAAAAAGTATTTTTATTTATTTAATTTAATATTTTAAAATTTTCCTTTATTTGAATGAATAAATAAATATTCAACATTTTACCACTCATTAACTGATATGGCTTTATGCGTTTTATTGCAAATTTCTACTTATTTAAGTGAATTAGGCCCCTCAACCCTCACCCTAAATTATCAAGAGGATACTTTCCCGATCACTATTTTTTTTTTAAGCATTACGCCCCGAGCAAGGCGGGAGGCCACTAGGAAGCAGGGGGTTGCAGAAGTTTTGGAGCGAGAGCAGATAGGAGTGATAGAAGAAAGGATGAGGAGAAGGGTAGTGGATAGATCAAGGTAACTGGAGATGTAGATTGACTTTACATTTGAATAGTTGGAGATTATAGCTCTCAGGGAAACAGTAATTGGGAAGGGTGTTCCACAGGCGAGAGATGCGAGGTATGAAGCTATTGGAGTAGAAGAGACGGCTACATTTAAAAGTTTCTACAGTGAAAGGGTGAGAGCAGAATGCCAGCCTCGTAGGGCGCTTGAATTCATGGAGTCTGGGAACCAGTGAAAGCAGCTCATCGGAGCAGTTACCATAAAAGTATTTGTAGAAAAGACAAAGAGAGGCGACGACGCGTCTGCGAGAGAGCGTCTGTAGACGAGATGCCAGATCAGGGCCAATTATATTACATATCCGTCTCTGGATCTTGTTAAGAACTCCGAGGTAAACAGAAGGTGCCCCAGACCATATATGGCCGCAATACTTCATGCAAGGGCGAATGGTTGATTTGTATATTTGAAGTATCGATTCTCGGGTGAAAAATTTCCTGCGCGGCACAGAGAGCCAACTTTCCTCGCGGTGGAAGAAGCAATTGACTCAATGTATTTGTTCCATCTCAGGTCAGCAGTCAACGTGAGACCGAGCAGACGCAGTGAGTTGCTCTCAAGAAGTTGACTATCAGACATTCTAATGAAGGGTGGTAGCAGGGAAGGATCTCTGTGGTGATTAATAGAGAGTAGTTTAGTTTTTGAGGCGTTAAAGTTTACCAGCCAATTCTTGCCTCAGTTAACAACCGATTGGAGGTCCATTTCAAGACGAGCGGCCAGGTTAGTTTTGTCACCGACACGAGATTTGTTTTTGCGGCAGGAGTAAATTGTAGTGTCGTCCGCATAGATGCCAACTTGGGAATCTATGGCGTCAGGAAGGTCGTTGATGAAAATAAGGAATAGACTGGGGCCAAGGATGGAGCCTTGGGGAACATTTGCGTTAGGAACTGGAGGAGAATCCGTTGAGACCGTTATCTTCCCCACATATCTACATAAATTTTTGCTTCTTACTCTAAACCCCTCTATCTTGAGTGGCTCAGGGTCCTCGCTGTAAAAAATAATAAAAGGATACAAATAAAATGATTAGAAATCGAAAAGGATTTATATTTCACTAAAGCAGACGTTAATTTTTTATCCCTCTGTGTGTGATTTCATTTGCTCTACAAAGATTATCCTGCCATTGAAGGTGACTCTGATCCTTGAATGTGA
>OZ010608.1:73631022-73653522 GCA_963932145.1 Acanthosepion lycidas | reverse complement strand
TGCACGAAATCAATTTGAAAACACGATTAAGAGGCATCACGAGAATGAAAGGGGGACAACTCATATCGAGTTATACTCATTATAAAACCCAGGTTGTTTGTGTGTGTATGTGTGTGTTCGTTTATATATGGGATCGGATTTCCTACATTTTTCAACCGATTTCAACAAAACTGGTAGATAGTGTTTCTTATTGTCCCGTACACTTTTTTCTTTATTTTTACATTCAAAATGTTTTAAAAATTTCATTTACAAGACAATTTTTTATAATAAAATTCTATTTAATCGCTATACTCGTAACGATTGAAAAGAATGTTTTTGCTTGAGTTTGGGTTTGACCAATTCGTAACCCCCCCACCAAAAAAAAAAAACTAATTAAGACATGCGTGTCCGTCAATCTTAAACAATAATCTTTGTCAATTTTATTTTTCAGTCGTTATGATGGTCGATACTTGATCTATCTCTTACTGTTACATCCCCGGGCAACGCCGGGCTCTACTGCTAGTATAATATAAAATGCTCAAACACTAATATTCCATGGTTATAATTTATTACATTTGTATCGGGAGTGATTTATGCATCTGAAAATAATTCATATTTATCTGTATCTCACTCATTTAAACCGTTATTTAACTCCTCTCTTTAAAACTTCTCTCTGTTAAATTTTAAGCCCTACCTGCACCTTTAGGCTTTCCTCTTCTTCTTTCTTCTATTACACCTCTCTCTAGAGGTTTCATACATTTCCCTCTCAGCTTTGTTTCCCACTCTCTCACATACACTCTAACGGAAATTTTGTTTTTCATACCCGGGGTTATATTTTCCGATTTCTTTCACGCGGGTTCTACGGGAATTTTTGGCTGAATCTACTGATGCCCCACATTAAACCCGGCCGCACCTGATCGCATTGGGACGTTAATAAATATAATAGCTGGAATCTTTTACAGCTGTGCTGGTCAAACTCTCTACATTCGAGCAGAGGAACCCGGACGAGGCTATACCAAAGGACAGTCTCGTCTGGAGGATAGAGACAGACCCGATCCCATTTATGAGGGGTCTACGTGGATTTTTTTGCCGAGCTTACGGGTTAGGGAAACCCACATTAAATTCAGGCTTGTGCCACATGTGACTGCGTGGTGCTGTTGCTTGATATCGTCTAGCTGGAATCTTTTCCAGCTGTGCTGGTCGAACTCTCTGCCTTCGGGCAGAGAGGAACCCGGACGTGCCTATGCCGAAGGGCAGAGTCTCGTTCTGGGAGGTAGCCAGACCCAGTCCCGTTTATGTGGGGTTATGGGGAATTTTTGGCCGGGACTACGGGCTACGGATTGCCCCACATTAAATTCGGCCTTGTGCAACGTTCTACCTTGTGGTGAGGCTTGTAAATATCGTCTAGCTTGGATATGTTACTCAACTTTTAGCTTTTGTCGAACTATCTGCCTTCTGGCAGAGAGGATCCCGGACGAGTCTATGCCGAAGGGCAGAGTCTCGTTCGGGGAGGTAGACAGACCCGAACCCGTTTATGCAGGGCTAGGGGGGAAATTTGCCGAGCCTACGAGCTCACATAGCCCCACATTAAATTCAGCCTTGTGCCACATCCTACCTCGTAAACCTGGTAAATATTTCTAGCTGGGATCTGTTGAGTACAACTCAGACTTATGCGAGAACTACCGACCTTCCAATAGTAGCATTCACTACTGGATTGACTTGCGACGACCTTGTGCATAACTGTTATCTTTATTCTTATTGTCCTGTTTTTTTGTTTTTTTTTACAATAAACCTTTACTTATTTTATCCACCTGTTTTCAAGTATATCTTCCTATTAGCACAGAATATAACAGTATCAATAATTTGACATTATTCTCCTAATCTATATCAATAAATTAGGTATTCTTGCCTAAATGACAAAATCTGTCGGGAGTGAGAAATTATAAACCTAATGTCTTCAGCAACCTTTTTTATTTTTTTTTTAACAGAGCTCATATTGCAATTTTTACTGTTATCATTGCATGTTTTTACCATTGCAATTTTTCTTGTTATTATTGTTTTTCTCTGGCACTCCATATTACTGGTCACCATATTATATTAATTTCTATGCTTGGTCGGCTCAGAAGATTTTTATGGCCTAGCATATGTGCTGATTCCTTAAGTTTACAAATTTTCCAATGATGTCCTTTTCTATGATTTCAACCTGATTCCACAGAGGGCAGTGGTCTCCCTTCTCTTTCCATATGTGGTCAGCCACGCCTGATTTTTCTACTTCCCTTCGTGTTACAGCTTTCTGGTGTTCTTGAACCCTTACATTAATGGGGCGACCTGTTTCCCCTTTATATTTCTTTCCGCAGCTGCACGGGATAGCGTACACACAGTCTATGGGGGGGGTCTTACTCGAGAGAGATATCTGCGAAGTGTCGTCAATCTTTTGAAGGTTGTTCTGATGTTATACGGAACGCAGCACTGGTAAAAATGGTTCCTGAAGATATTAGGTTTATAATACCCAGAAATTCACACACAGATGTTGAGTTAAAGGGAGATAACTGAGATCTCAAGAAGAGGAATGGCATGTGGAACTAAAATAATCTAACCTGGTTGACGAAATAAAGGGTTTAGTTCGAAATTCCAATTACCTGAAGATGGCCGGAGTGTACAGCCGCCGAAACGTCGTGAATACAACAATAACTGAATTTTGCACACTATTTACA
Source organism: Acanthosepion lycidas (assembly GCA_963932145.1). NCBI lineage: Eukaryota > Metazoa > Mollusca > Cephalopoda > Sepiida > Sepiidae > Acanthosepion > Acanthosepion lycidas. The sequence continues at coordinate 73,650,829 of OZ010608.1, read as the reverse complement.
TTATTCAAGCTATTGGTCTCATCTTTGTTGTCATATTTATTACAACGTTTCAAGAACACATGGCACAGTGGATAAAGGCGTTAGTTAGATCAAGTGACCGGACTCGAAGAGTGTGAGTTCAATACGCGGCTAAGGCAGTGGAGAACTTTCAGAGGGGAATTAACAGGAGATAGCTGATAACTGACATCCATTAAACATGGCACGTGGAACTAGAACAGTCTACCCCAGTGAGCGAAATAAAGAGTTCAGTTCGACATTCGGAGCGTACAACGGCCGAAATGTTGTAATAAATATGGCGACAAAGATGAGGACAATAGTCCGAATAATGTAAATAGTGTACATAATACCTCATCTCAGAAATATAGACAGATAGTGAAAGGCCGAAACGTTGTAATAAATATGGCGACAAAGATGAGGACAATAGTCCGAATAATTGTAAATAGTTTACATAATACCTCATCTCAGAAATATAGACAGATACTGAAAGGCCGAAACGTTGTAATAAATATGGCGACAAAGATGAGGACAGTAGTCCGAATAATTGTAAATAGTTTACATAATACCTCATCTCAGAAATATAGACAGATACTGAAAGGCCAAAACGTTGTGATAAATATGGCAACAAAGATGAGAACAATAGTCCGAATAATTGTAAATAGTTTACATAATACCTAATCTCAGAAATATAGACAGATACTGAAAGGCCGAAACGTTGTGATAAATATAGCGACAAAGATGAGGACAATAGTCCGAATAATGTAAATATTCTTGTCACTCTTTTTCTGTTTTGAAAAACCTATTTTATCCAAAATCACCTCTCAGGTCCAGTCATTGCTGGTCTGCTTAAAGAAACTGACCGTGAGGATTTCTACTCTTTCTGTTCAGACTTCAGACATTCGTCGAGTCGGTGGTTAACTGTCTCATCAGGATTTGCTTTCTTCTTGTGATTTGTTAATCCTACCCTTGATTGCATTTATACTGATGGCCTGCTCCCCCGAGGCCAATATGAGTGACCCTATGTCTTTCTTTAGAAAACCACCTTTTAACCAAAGCCACTTCAAAGATCCAACAATTTTCTGTCTGCTGACCGACTGGAATGGCGCTGTCCCAGTGACTGTATGTCTCGGCTTTTCTATTTTTATAAACTCTTCGAACATTGGAATTGTTACATCCATTTCTTCAGATAAAGAAGGCCTTTCCTTTTCCTTTTCAAAAATCAGATATCCTTAGATGGTGTCACGAGATGAACCCAGGAATTGATTTTTTTTATTTTTCCAAAGCAGGGTCGAGTGCTAAGAAAGTCACTTATTTATTTTGATTGATTTATTGTTATAATAGTACCCTCTCCCGTCGTTTTCGACGTATATGAGGGTCAATCAGCTCAGTTCCTAGGAACCGACAGCCCAGATACTACCGTATATGGTTTTGATTATAGTGGTGAAGATTTGTGCAGATCCAGCCGCACTTTTTGAAGGGCCGAATACAGAGACCTGGTGCACTACGTACAACAAGATCCCCAAACGACCCTCCGCATGTTTTGAATTCACAGTTGTCTATCCAAAGCTATAGAACCCAGTCTGTCCTGATATTTACCCACAACTGTTATAATGTTGGTCATAAAAACGTTTTTTTTTTTTTTTTATTTAAGACTGTTGTGTGCTAATTTGGCTTATTTCAATCTATGGGAATGTCGCTAAAATATATCTCGAGTAAGAAATAAGATGCGGGTGTTTTAGCGTTTTAGGCCAGTATAGGCTGCAGCCTAGGGGCCAGGGCCGGATTATCCTTTAGACTAGTCTAGGCAGAAGCCTAAGGGCCAGGGCCGGATTATACTTTAGGCTAGTTTAGGCTGCAGCCTAGGGGCCACGACTGGATTATCCTTCAAGCCATTATAGGCCGCAACCTAGGGGCGATGTCAGGGCCGGATTACCCTTTAGACTAGTCTAGGCTGCCGCCTAGAGGTCACGACCGGATTATCTTTAGGCTAGTTTAGGCTGCAGCATAGGGGCTAGGGCCAGATTATTCTTCAGGTCATTATAGGCCGCAACCTAGGGGTCAGTGCAGGGCCGGATTCCCCTTTAGGCTAGTCTAGGTTGCAGCCTGGGACGGGGCCGGATTATCCTTTAGGCTAGTCTAGGCTGCAGCCTCAGGGCCAGGTCCGGATTAACTCATTTATTTTAATTGCTTTCTCCTTATCATGTTGCTGATAAAAAGTCTTTTTTTTACTATGGTTATATTAAAATGTGTGCTAATTTGTTTTGCAATATAAAGTAAAATGTTGGCCTTTCTTAAAGATTTTTAATGACAAACAGACGATACCTATTCTAGTTAATTTAACTCAATTGCAATAAGTTTTATTCATGCTATATAAAGGTCACTAAAATATACCACGAGTAAAATCTATTCACAATGGCTGCACGCGAAATAAACAACGACTGCATCTGAGTGGGGGGATCCATGATTTCTTTAACCTAGGTGTCTCAAATGGTTATAATGTGAACCAGAGTCTCATAGAATGAATACGTTGACATTTATTTTCTCCTTATCTATGATTGCCGGAACTGAGAAATTCCTTAATACCTTGTGACTCTATTTTTCCCTTTGAAAGCCATGTTTTAACCAAAACCATCTCTCAGATCCAGGTCTCTGTTTGCTGGAAAAAAAAAAAGACCATGAATTGTTTTTCATTTAACTTGTCATGGAAGAAAAAGAGATGACTTAATTAAGTGGAAAGGGAAGGATTAAAAAGCTGGGCAGTTACCTTTTATGCCGGTTTGATGTTTACAAATACCTGGAAAATGTTTAATTACGTTATGAGGTAGATCAAACCATGAATTAACCATCTTTTTTTTTTTTTTTTTAAGTTTATATGGGAGCATTGTCATCTTGGAATATGGAACTTTCTGGTAACAGTACAGTAGTCATTGTTAGGACATTGTCATTGAGAATGTTGAGCTATTTACCTGAAGTCATTCTACCATTAAGAGTGACGATGGTACCAGAAGTATATCAGGAAGTTGCCGCGTAAATTATTACTGAGCCACCGCCATATTTGACTGTCTGAACCGGCCAATCCGTATCATAGGCTTTAGGCCATCTTCTCCATCAATAAACGCGCCCGTATGAAGGAAATAAAGTGAAAGAAAAACTCATCAGACCAAATAAAGTTTTTTCATTGCTCGAGTGTCCAATTTTGTGATCATCACAAGATTTTTTTCGCAAATTGCCGTCGACTCACCGATTTTACTTGCTAACCAGAGGCTCCTTCTGTAGCTAAATGGTATAGCACGTCAGGCCAAATCACTGTTCCGTGTAGGATACAGGTTCGATTCCTGTCGGAGGACACATATTTTCTATGAGATTCCTCGATAATTCAGGCCGGTAAATGTTATTAATAGGCAGCAATCCTTCTTTCATGCAAATTTAATTGAATACGACAGACAAAGTGCTTTTATTTAATTTTTTATACAATTTCTCAAGCGATCTAATAATTTTTTTCTTTTCGGATGATAAATTATATAAAAGCTGTCCGAATGTTCTTTTTAAACGAGCGCTTTCGGCTATACATTTAGCCATTTTCAAGGAATAAATATTTTAACTGTTAAATAAGACATAGTTTTTTGTATGTATGTTTTATAAAATGTTTTCATTTTTTCAAAACATGGTCAAGGTATTGTGTCCATGTTCAAAGTTAATATTATTTAGTGTTGTTTTATTTTTTTGTTTTTATTAATAAGGCTTCCATATTTTTAGCCTTTTTTGCATGTAGATGATGCTATTATATTAGTGTTGTTAACAAGTATGTTACGAATAGAGTCCTGTAGGTCTCCATGAATATTCAAATGAGATCTAATTGAGCTAATGTCAGAAAGGTGTAGAGTGAGTCTTCGTGTCAAACATGTTGTAGTGTGGCCTATATAATTATTTACGAATTTTGATTGATTAGGAATACAATTCCTTAATGGTCATTTAAATTCATAAATAATATTTGTCCTATTTAATTTTGTTCTAGGAGGTGAATTATTATTTTTAAGTATAAGTTTAGAGGTTTTAAATATATATATATATATATATATATATATATATATAGTAGACAATAAAATCCAAAATTACCTAATATAGGGCTTATTTCAACCGACGAAAAATTAGTCAGTCTTATTCAAACCGAGTTCTAAACTCCTTCTTTTATGCAAGCTTCATTAAATAAGACAAACATTTTTAGTTAACGTTAAATATAATTTGTCCTTGATAATGGGTAAATGTATAGCCGAAAGCGTTTGGAAAAATAGATCATTTGGACAGTTTTTATACAATCTATCAACGAAAAGAAATAATTGTACGATCATATGAGAAATTATATATAAAACTTAATCAAAGCACCTTGCCTTGTCTGTCATATTTAATGAAGCTTGCATATATATATATATATATATATATATATATATATATATATATATATATATATATATATATATCAGGTTGGAGCAAAAATAATGTCGTTTTTTGACGTTAAAAATACGTCAAAAAACCAAGCTAATATATATATATATATATATATATATATATATATATATATATATATATATATATATATATCATTAATTGTTCACGTGTGATCACAAAACCATTCCACTGTAGGTTTTTAATGTTGTCCCACTGGACCCAGTATTCCGAACGCAAAATCCTAGGATTTGCGTTCTGGAAGGTGGAACACCTCTTATAATTCCCTCATAAAATTCTTCGTTGGCGGCAACCCGAGTTTTCTAAAATTGTCCTCCAAATATGGAAATTTAAAATGTGTAATTATCCCAGCGTGTCCTCGGATGGAATTGAATGTCGGTGGGAAGAGGCATTTTTGCGAAATCAAAAAATAATTATGGCCATTATGAGAGAGAAAGGGAAACAATGCGAGGAGGTGGGGGGACGGGCGAGAGGGACAAAGATCGAAAAAGAAGAAGTTAGAAACAAATACACCAGTTCTATGCTCATCAGTGCCACCCGCATGAACGGAGATGCCCAACGGCTGAGCCAACCACAGATCCAATCGCCGGGACTAAAGCCGGGACAAGCAGAAATAATCCCAACCACCAACACATGCGGATAAATAATGTGTGATGAGAAAAGACATTCAACATAAATGAAACTGTAGAATAATTTTCTAAGTAAAAATAAAAATAAGCTGACTTGCTGTCACTTGCAATCGAGAAACGGCTAACAGGAACGCCTGTTGCCAACACAAGATAATAATAATAATAATAATAATAATAATAATAATAATAATAATAATTAGTAGTAACCTATGATAATTTAAAAGTTTTCCTACATGATTTTCTCATGAATCTTAATTCTTCAGTTAATGATTGAATAAGCTCATGGCGAGTTCTACGACAATAAAATATGCGTAGAAATTCCCCTAATGCATCGTTAAATATTTGAGCTTAACAACTTTAAGAAAACTAGAAAGACCAGTGATAATTTCACGGTTTTCCTATTTGAATTTTCTCATGAATCTTAATTCTTCAGTTAATCATTTAATAAGCTCATGGCGAGTTCTACGACAATAAAATATGCGTAGAAATTTCCCTATCGCATCGTTAAATATTTGAGCTTAACAACTTATCAAAACTAGAAAGACCCGTGATAATTTCACGGTTTTCCTATTTGAATTTTCTCATGAATCTTAATTCTTCCGTTAATCATTGAATAAGCTCATGGCGAGTTCTACGATAATAAAATATCCATAGAAAGTTCCCTATCGCATCGTTAAATATTTGAGTTTAACAACTTTAAGAAAACTAGAAAGACCTGTGATAATTTCACGGTTTTCCTATTTGAATTTTCTCATGAATCTTAATTCTTCCGTTAATCATTGAATAAGCTCATGGCGAGTTCTACGACAATAAAATATCCGTATAAATTCCCCTATCGCATCGTTAAATATTTGAGCTTAACAACTTTAACAAATCAAGAAAGACCCTTGACACTTTCTCGTTTTTCTTATTTGAATTTTCTGATGAATCTTAATTCTTCAGTTAATCATTGAATAAGCTCATGGCGAGTTCTACGACAATAAAATATCCGTAGAAATTCCCCTATCGCATCGTTAAATATTTCAGCTTAACAACTTTAACAAAACTAGAAAGACCCGTTATAATTTCACGGTTTTCTTATTTGAATTTTCTGATGAATCTTAATCTTCAGTTAATCATTGAATAAGCTCATGGCGAGTTCTACGACAATAAAATATCCGTAGAAATTCCTCTATCGCATCGTTAAATATTTGAGCTTAACAACTTTAACAAATCAAGAAAGACCCTTGACACTTTCTCGTTTTTCTTATTTGAATTTTCTGATGAATCTTAATTCTTCATTTAATGATTGAATAAGCTCATGGCGAGTTCTACGACAATAAAATATCCGTAGAAATTCCCCTATCGCATCGTTAAATATTTCAGCTTAACAACTTTAAGCAAACTAGAAAGACCAGTGATAATTTCACGGTTTTCTTATTTGAATTTTCGGATGAATCTTAATTCGTCAGTTAATCATTGAATAAGCTCATGGCGAGTTCTACGACATTAAAATATCCATAGAAATTCCCCTATCGCATCGTTAAATATTTGAGCTTAACAACTTTAAGAAAACTAGAAAGACCTGTGATAATTTCACGGTTTTCCTATTTGAATTTTCTGATGAATCTTAATTCTTCAGTTAATGATTGAATAAGCTCATGGCGAGTTCTACGACAATAAAATATGCGTAGAAATTCCTCTATCGCATCGTTAAATATTTAAGCTTAACAACTTATCAAAACTAGAAAGACCCGTGATAATTTCACCGTTTTCCTATTTGAATTTTCTCATGAATCTTAATTCTTCAGTTCCTGATTGAATAAGCTCATGGCGAGTTCTACGACAATAAAATATCCTTAGAAATTCCCCTATCGCATCGTTAAATATTTGAGCTTAACAACTTTAACAAAACTAGAAAGACCCGTGATAATTTCACGGTTTTCCTATTTGAATTTTCTCATGAATCTTAATTCTTCAGTTCATCATTGAATAAGCTCATGGCGAGTTCTACGATAATAAAATATCCGTAGAAATTTCCCTATCGCATCGTTAAATATTTGAGCTTAACAACTTCAACAAAACTAGAAAGACCCGTGATAATTTCACGGTTTTCCTATTTGAATTTTCTCATGAATCTCAATTCTTCAGTTAATGATTGAATAAGCTCATGGCGAGTTCTACGACAATAAAATATCCGTAGAAATTCCCCTCTCACATCGTTAAATATTTGAGCTTAACAACTTTAACAAATCAAGAAAGACCCTTGACACTTTCTCGTTTTTCTTATTTGAATTTTCTGATGAATCTTAATTCTTTAGTTAATCATTGAATAAGCTCATGGCGAGTTCTACGACAATAAAATATCCGTAGAAATTTCCCTATCGCATCGTTAAATATTTGAGCTTAACAACTTTAAGAAAACTAGAAAGACCTGTGATAATTTCACGGTTTTCCTATTTGAATTTTCTCATGAATCTTAATTCTTCAGTTAATCATTGAATAAGCTCATGGCGAGTTCTACGACAATAAAATATGCGTAGAAATTCCCCTATCGCATTGTTAAATATTTGAGCTTAACAACTTTAAGAAAACTAGAAAGACCCGTGATAATTTCACCGTTTTCCTATTTGAATTTTCTCATGAATCTTAATTCTTCAGTTCATCATTGAATAAGCTCATGGCGAGTTCTACGATAATAAAATATCCATAGAAATTTCCCTATCGCATCGTTAAATATTTGAGCTTAACAACTTCAACAAAACTAGAAAGACCCGTGATAATTTCACGGTTTTCCTATTTGAATTTTCTCATGAATCTTAATTCTTCAGTTAATGATTGAATAAGCTCATGGCGAGTTCTACGACAATAAAATATGCGTAGAAATTCCCCTATCGCATCGTTAAATATTTAAGTTTAACAACTTATCAAAACTAGAAAGACCTGTGATAATTTCACGGTTTTCCTATTTGAATTTTCTCATGAATCTTAATTCTTCAGTTCATCATTAAATAAGCTCATGGCGAGTTCTACGATAATAAAATATCCATAGAAATTTCCCTATCGTATCGTTAAATATTTGAGCTTAACAACTTCAACAAAACTAGAAAGACCCGTGATAATTTCACGGTTTTCCTATTTGAATTTTCTCATGAATCTTAATTCTTCAGTTAATGATTGAATAAGCTCATGGCGAGTTCTACGACAATAAAATATCCGTAGAAATTCCCCTATCGCATCGTTAAATATTTGAGCTTAACAACTTTAACAAATCAAGAAAGACCCTTGACACTTTCTCGTTTTTCTTATTTGAATTTTCTGATGAATCTTAATTCTTTAGTTAATCATTGAATAAGCTCATGGCGAGTTCTACGACAATAAAATATCCGTAGAAATTTCCCTATCGCATCGTTAAATATTTGAGCTTAACAACTTTAAGAAAACTAGAAAGACCTGTGATAATTTCACGGTTTTCCTATTTGAATTTTCTCATGAATCTTAATTCTTCAGTTCATCATTGAATAAGCTCATGGCGAGTTCTACGATAATAAAATATCCATAGAAATTTCCCTATCGCATCGTTAAATATTTGAGCTTAACAACTTCAACAAAACTAGAAAGACCCGTGATAATTTCACGGTTTTCCTATTTGAATTTTCTGATGAATCTTAATTCTTCAGTTAATGATTGAATAAGCTGATGGCGAGTTATACGACAATAAAATATCCGTAGAAATTTCCCAATTCCTGTCGTTAAATAGTTGAGCTCAAAAACTTTAACAAAATATTGCAATAAGAATCAAAAATATGAATGCTGTTTTTTTTAAGAAGTAAGTGGGTACAAATGAAAAGATTTAAATTTGACAACTTTTGCTATTTCACTGGTGTTAAATACTTCCGTGTTTCCATTTGGCTTTCATTTTCTCGCTGAAACCAAGTTGCGTCTTTAATGTCCATTATTTATGAGCAGGGGGCGTTAAATCCTTCCATCTTTCTTTTTGTCTCTAAGACCAATTGATTGATGTCTTTTTTTTTCTTTCTACATGATCAGAGCAGAAGAGCCCACTACTTATGAGGTATTATCAGGAAATATTAAGCACTTCTAGCGTTCTTTTTTTTTCACTGAAACCAAGTAGCGTCTCCGATATGTCTTGTTTTTCCACGCAATCAAAACTCTATTATTTATGAGGTAATGGCAGGGCGTAACGGTCGTGCGAACTAACGAAGGGAGAGACAAACTCAATTATATAATAATAATAATAATAATAATAATAATAATAATAATAATAATAATAATAATAAGGAACTAGCAAAGCAGGAATATACCCACAAGTTAGCGACATATGTGCACTGGAAGATATGCAATAAGCACAAAATGGAAACCACTGAGAGACGGTATGAGCACCACCCAGAATAACGATGTAACTATCCTCTGGGACATGTCAATTCAAACTAAGAGGGAAATAAAAGCCAACAGACCTGATATTTTCATAAAAGACAAGAAATTCAGGAAGTGTATATTTATTGCCATAGCAATGCCATCTGAGAGAAACACCTTCATGAAAATTATCGTGAAATTATCCAAATACAAGGACCTGGAGATCGAGATTAACAGGATGTGGGGAATGAAGACTGAGACTGTACCAATAGTAATCAGAGCACTGGGCCTCGTGAGAAAAGAAATGGACAATTTTACTAACAGTGTCTCAAGTAACATCAACATACAAGTTGCCCAGAAGATCGCCCTACTAGGAACATCCCATATAGTAAGAAAAATGCTATTAAGTAAATGAAAATTCTCCTATAGGGCCTAAGGACCATATTTTGGATCCGGCTCTACAGGATACAAAGCAGGAAACATAATATACAATAATAATAATAACAACAACTAGACCACCCAAAAACTCGTTGGGTTACTTTTGAAAGAAGTTCATGATACAAAATGTTGAGATTAAAATATTATCAATTTTATTATTAATTACACATATTTTGATTCGTATAAGCAATGCAAGTTATTGTAACACAATTAGTATTACTCTCATTATAGACTATTAGTTTGCTCAAATGCAATATGAAATTGAAAACGGAAACCGTTCTTATATTGATTCCCCGAATAACAGTTAAGTCGCCAGAAGTGAAAAACATTCCCCTTAAACATAGTAAAAATGTTAATCGTTAAGAATGGAATTGCAAAACTGATATCAAACTAAATGCCTTTCCATTCAAATAATAGTAGACGCGGGGTAGCAATTTTACTATTTAACATATTATAATGTTTAAAGGTGAAGGTCATTGAAAAAAAGCAAAAATAATCAGCAATAATCTGCTTAGGGAGATTCATATTTAGTAAAATAACATAAAGTGTCGATGCCTTCTATTTTTTCACTAAGTTTCATTTTTTCCTCGGTAATTCTTTCAAATTTAGATTTAGATTTTTATTAAACATAAATGTTTCTTCCTCACATTTATTTTAAAATATGTAACGGCGGCAAACCAGCGTGCATTTATTTATTTATTTACCATCAAATCATGTTACGTAATTTTCCAGATATACATATTATACATTTTACCAAATTGGTTGCCAAAGTTAGAGATATATTCTTATAAAAAAAGTGTAGTGCAGTGAATTATATATATATATATATATATATATATATAAATTTATAAAATAATGTTTTTATAACGTATTGTGAATGTTTAATATTTTTCCCAAACATAGTATTTGAAATCTGACAGACAAGGTATAGTTTATATAAGAATGTGCATCGAAAACAAATTTACCTATTAAAAATACCGTAATGACTGAAAGATGGCCCCTAGCTCAAGAACTCATTGTCTACTTTTAATGAAATTTGGCACTGCATTTGGCAGGGGATCTAGGTACAAAATTTTCATAAATTGGTTGGTGTATTATGCACCGTCTACACTGTATCCAGGGGACATACACTCACATACTTATCTACATAAAGGGTGTCCATAAAGTTCGTGTGCACTTTAAGAAATTTATAACTTTATTTGTATTTGCGATAGAAATAATTTGTAAAAATTATTAGAAAGAAGTAAATCTATATTTTTTATGGTTTTATTGAAATTTTATTTAAGTTTCAACATGTCCTCCATCATTTTTCTATGGATGCAACACTTTCGTTGCTGATATATGGCCTTCCAGACCGTGGCTTATCATGGACGGAACCTGTCCCTTTAAATTTTTTCATCCATTTAGCAATAGGGTTCCTATGAGGTGGTTCTTTATTGTATTCAATTCTAAACTTTCTTTGTACAGCAATGGTAGATTTCAGTTCAGCCAACCAAAAGACACAGTTTACTTTTTCCTCAGTTGAAGCCATGGATCAAATTGATTCTGGAAAAAAGAAAATATTATTTTACTTATCTAAAGATTGTTGAAAATTTTGTGGTAAAGAATTATTCAATAACTATACTTAAAACTAGATACATTAAATTTATAACATTTTTTACAGATTATTTCTATCGCAAATAAAAATAAAGTTATAAATTTTTTAAAGAGCACACGAAATTTATGGACACCCTGTATATACATAAAAGATCCTAAAACTGCAAACTCTTGGAGGAAAAAAATATCTATAATTCGCTTCCTAGACCAAAACAAACTACTAAATAAATGATCAGAACTCATCTAAAAATGCAGACACGAAAACAGATTTTTACTACATTAGTTAACAATAGTAAACTAAACTAAAAAAACACCTTGTAAAATATCAGCATGAAGAATTCAAACTTATGAACTATATTGAAAGTATATATACTTTGTTTACTATACTTTGTTATAGACACAAATATTTGCGTAAATGCTCTGTTTAAAATAAACAGTATTACAAAAATTTACCAACCTTAAATATTTGTGTCAATATAAATAAAGTATAACAATAAAATATCATTTAAATACGCTTCAAGCAGATATGGACGTTCGAAGGAAATCACGAAAAAATGTAGTTTAAAAGCAGTAAAAGCGACCTTGCTAACCAGACTCTCTCCTGTAAATAAACTTGTGTAGCACGTCAGGCTATATGACGGTTCCGAGGACACATATTTTATATGGAAATTTCTAGGACGTTCTCGGAACCATTATATAGCCTGACGTGCTATACCAGTTTAGCTAAAGAGGAGCATTTGGTTAGTAAGGTCGATTTTACTGCTTTTAAACTACTTTTCCATCATTTCTCCAGAACGATCATATCTGTTAATACATATCTGTTAACTGTTAATACTGTTTATTATAAAGAGAGTATTTACTTAAATATTTGTCTCTATATAAATAACATATAACAATGACATATCTTAAAATAATTGTTGGATTTGTCTATTTCGCAGTGTGGGACGTTATATATAAATATATATATATATATATATATATATATATATATATATATATCACTTGATATTTTTTTCTTACGGGACAATACTCTAGTGGATTAGAGCGATGTTTCGCGAATTTGGTGACATTAATTGTGGGTTCAATCCCTGACCCTAGCAGTGTGTACTTGGATTCAGTGTAAATAGGTGAGCAATACTAAAAATAAGAACTAGAAGTGTTATGCCTGGACATATGATATAATAAGCATGGAAAACTTAAAAGATACTCCTGTATGAACGCTGGGGTGTTGTAGCAGTTGTAGATGGAATATATATATATATATATATATATATATATATATATATATATATATATATATATATATGTGTGTGTGTGTGTGTGTGTGTGTGTGTGTGTGTGTTAGAAATTATTAGGAAGATTTGAGATAATTATAATTAAGTAATTCATCGAGTCTAGAAGAAACCTCAACAGAATGCAGAAAGCACTGGACGGCCGTTTCGTTCTATATTTGCGACTCATCAGTTACGGACAGTTACGTTATCAGGGAAATGTCATACCAACTGGACCGACGGTAGGGAGTCGTACATTTTCAGTTTATATTAAATACCCCCTCTACAATAACTTTCCATATTGTCATTCGATATCTATCTATCTATCTATCTATCTATCTATCTATTTCAGTCTTTTCATACCTATCTCATTCTGCTCATATCTCAGTTCATATCTATCTATCTATCTATCTATCTATCTATCTATCTATCTATCTATCTATCTCAGTCTTATCATATCTATCCCATTCTACTCATATCTCAGTTCATATCTATCTATCTATCTATCTATCTATCTCAGTCTTTTCATATCTGTCTCATTCTGCTCATATCTATCTCAGTTCATATCTATCTATCTATCTATCTATCTATCTATCTATCTATCTATCTATCGCAGTCTGTTCATAACTCTCTGTTCTCTCTATCTATCGATCTATCTATTGTGAGACCGGAAACTACCTACACAATAGACTCTTCCAGGCCTATATTAAGTAGGCGACATAGCACTCTATAGAGAGTGGTGGAGAGTGACAGAGAGAGACAGTGAGAGTCTCGTACGACTACCAGTGTTGGACACTAACTTATAGTAAGCTCTGTTTACACTATCTCTGTAACCTGTTGTTAATATATCTTTCTTACATCTAATCCGTGTTCCGTGTTTTACTTCTGTGGGCCCAACTTTGACACCCACATCAGTGGCGACGAGGATTCTAGAAACGTACTAACGGCGAAACCTAAATACCTTACCAATCCCACATCTGTGTCGACGAAGATTTCTAGAAACGCATTCACGTCGAAAAACCACAATACCTTGCCAGTCCCACAACAGTGGCTACAGAAAGATTCAAGAATTTCGTTCTCACCGTATCAATAGCGACAGTACTCAAAAAATTCACAAACTCCACGCGTTCCCACAGCAGTGTTGAACGTGAAATTAAGCTGGTATTAATACATTAGCGATTTAAAAGCTAAACACCCAGCGTCTATATCTATTCCAATACGAAACGCCATTGACAAACTAGCGATTCGACATCTACGGAATATCAAAGTCTGTCCAATACGAGAACGATTTCTACACACCCACACATACAGAAAAAAAAAACAGTTGTTCGTAAAAATACTAACAACACAAGATCAAGTACTAGCATTGTACTCAAGTTTTCGGAAAAAACTGTCGAAATTTTTTTTATATAACTGAGTTGAACTCGCGCATAAAATTATTCTCCCCTCAAATTCACTGAGGTGAGTTTTCTTTTTTTTGGTACCTTTCTAAAAAAAAAAAAAATACATAAGTGTGGTGAAATATTATTCAATTACGTAACCACGGAAAAAAAGCTAAACACATATAATTAGTTTAGTTTAACTATTGTCTGTCCATATTTTTTTTTCTGTAAAAGAAAAAAAAAGGAACAAAAATCTATCAAGAGCAACAAAAAAGCGCTGTCATTTTTAAATATGAAAGATTTGCAAAAAGTAGTTGCCCAAATGTTAAAACTAAATTTGGACCAGCAACAAAAATCAGAAGAAAGACAACAACTATTTTTGGATTTACATAAACAGCAAATGGAATTCCAAAAATTACGCTTCAGAATGCTGAACTACAACAGAAACAACTTAAAGAATTACTCGTAAATGAATTAAAAGGCTCAAACTCTGAAAAAGATACAATATTCTCCCAGAGTACATTCAATGGAAACCTTTGAATACGTACCAGAGGAAGACAAAACGTTCAAGGCTTTTTACAGGCGCTACGAAGATATTTTCAACGTAGACAGTGAACAATGGCCCAGTAAAAAAAAAAGATACGTCTACTATTGAGAAAACTGGGAACTACAGAACATAGTAGGTTCGTAGACTTAATACTACCCAAGAAAACCACTGACTTGGATTTTTCAGAGACGATTAAGCTCCTATCGGAATTATTCGGGCCTAACACAACCTTGTTCCATAAACGTTGGAAATGCCTGAACACAGTCAGAGACAACCAGCAAGATTTTCTAACGTTTGCAGCATCGGTGAACAAGCTATGTAATGATTTTAAACTAGCCGAACTGACTGCAGATGATTTTAAGTGCTTAATTTTCACACAAGGTCTAGTATCTGCAGAAGACGCCGAAGTCAGACGACGGGTACTGACTAAGCTTGAGAACAAACAAGGATTGAATCTCCAAAAAGTGGCAGAGGACTGTCAAAGAGTAATATCTGTAAAGCGTGACTCAAACACTATCGAGGAATCAGGTGTGACTCTGATTAATAAAATCAGAAGTAAGTCTACCTCCTATTCCCCTCAAAAAGACAAAAGGCAAATCTCATGTCCGAAATTACGCAGTAACCAAAACCCAAATAAGTTAAGAAACCACCCGGACCATGTTACCATTGTGGTAAATGGCATTGGATGAAATTCTGTCCAGTTAAGAACAAAAAATATTGCAAAAATTGCAATAAAAGTGGTCATACTTTAACTTCGTGCTGGTACGCCAACAGAACGAGAAAACCCAAAAATAAAATTAGGCAAGCTCAATCTGACAATATTGTTGATAGGAATTTAAGAAAATATGTAACTGTGGATATTTTCAATAAGTCCATTAAATTCCAGCTTGACTCGGGTTCTGATATTTCAACCATTAACTGGCGTACTTGGCGAAAATTAAACAAGCTGACCTTATTAAAAACGGATAAAACCGCAAAATCCGTAACTGGCGAAAATATTAACATTTTAGGCGAGGTAATACTTACAGTAACACTAAATGGAGTTACCAAAAAGCTCAAAGCCTACGTATTAAAAACTTCAGGCAACTTATTTGGAACTGATTGGATAGAAAACTTCAATCTTTAGGATTGCCCAATGAGTACATTTTGTCGCAAGATACAAAGTACAACGTCCAATTTGCTAAGTCTAAAAAAGGAACTCAAACAACAATTTCCCCAGGTTTTTTTCTGGTGGCCTTGGGAAATGTACTAAAATGAAAGCTAAGTTCAAGGTGAAGGACGGTGCACAACCGGTATTCAAAAAGAAACGGAATGTCCCTAGAGCAAATCAATAAAGAGTTAGATAAACTCGAACAAGCCAAAAACAGATTTCAGCGAGTGGGCAGCACCTACCGTCTACGTAAAAAAAAAGTCCAATCAAATACGAGTATGCGCAGATTTTTCCACAGGGTTAAACGACGCCTTGCAAGATCACCACTATCCTCACCCAAGCCCTGAAGAAATTTTCAATAAACTCAATGGTGGAAAATTTTTTTCTAAAATTGACCTCTCGGACGCATACCTTCAGATAGAGGTGGAAGAAGAAAGTTCCAAATTGCTCTGCATAAACACCCATAGAGGGTTGTACAAATACAACAGGCTGGCTTTTTGAGTAAAGGTTGCGCTTGCAATTTTCCAGCAGGTCATGGACGCCCTGCTGGGCGATCTTAACTACGCAACAGCCTATTTGGATGATATACTAGTTACTAGTAAAACTACGGCAGAGCACCGGAACCATATAATAAACGTATTCGAAAAGATACAAGAATACGGATTTAATGTTAAGGAGGAAAAGTGTGACTTTTTCTTACCAGAGAATAAATACTTAGGACACATCATAAATAAAGATGGTCGTTGACCGGATCCAGAAAGAGCCAACGCGATCAGAAACATGCCGGCCCCAGATAACGTTCAAGCATTACAAAGCTTCCTCGGCCTAGTTAATTTTTATCAAGGGTTCATTAGGAACATGCAAAATTTGAGAGGGCCTCTAAACCAACTTTTAAAAAAGGACAAACCATGGTCATGGACCCCTGAATGCCAAGACGCATTCGAGATCAAGAAAACTCTTACTTCAGACCTCTCCCTCACACATTTCGACCCTAGTCTCGACATCATAGTCGCAAGTGATGCAAGCTCGTACGGCATAGGCGCTTGCATATTACATAAACTGCCAGATGGTTCGCGAAAAGCTGTGGCTCATGCATCAAGATCTCTACTTCCAGCTGAGAAAAAAGAAATCCCAAGAGGAAAAAGTATTAACAGTTTTATTTTTTTCTCTCTTTTCAAAAAAGAAAACTCTTTGCAAGTGGGGTATTGTGAGACCGGAAACTACCTACACAATAGACTCTTCCAGGCCTATATTAAGTAGGACATAGCACTCTATAGAGAGTGATGGAGAGTGACAGAGAGAGACAGTGAGAGTCTAGTACGACTACCAGTGTTGGACACTAACTTATAGTAAGCTCTGCTTACACTATCTCTGTAACCTGTTGTTAATATATCTTTCTTACATCTAATCCGTGTTCCGTGTTTTACTTCTGTGGGCCCAACTTTGGCACCCACATCACTATCTATCTATCTATCTATCTATCTATCTATCTATCTATCTATCACAGTCTGTTCATAACTCTCTGATCTATCTATCTATCTATCTATCTATCTATCTATTTTGTCTGTTCATATCTATCTCTGTTCATATCTATCTATCTATCTCAATCTGTTCATATCTATCTATCTATCTATCTATCTATCTATCTATCTATCTATCTCAATCTGTTCATATCTATCTATCTATATATCTATCGCAATCTGTTCATATCTATCTATCTAACTATCTATCTATCACAGTCTGTTCATAACTCTCTGATCTATCTATCTATCTATCTATCTATGTCTGTTCATATCTATCTCTGTTCATATCTATCTATGTATGTCTGTTCATATATATCTATCATAGTATGTTCTTATCTATCAAAGTCTGTTAATATCTATCTATCTATCTCATTCTGCTCATATCTAAGTTCATATCTATCTATCTATCTATCTATCTATCTATCTATCACAGTCTGTTCATAACTCTCTGTTCTATGTATCTATCTATCACAGTCTTTTCATAACTCTCTGTTCTATCTATCTATCTATCTATATATATATATATCTAATTCTGCGTCATATAAGAAAAAAATGAGTAACTACCTTTTCTCATTATGTTTCCTAGAAATATCAATTGTCTCTTTCTGAATCGAAATATAAGTGTTATTTTGGTTCCATTTAACCTTGGACCTCATTGTTCTCTTGTTGGTTCTTGAATGAACTTTGAAGATCAAAGCTAGAGTATGAATGTTGGTACCTGAGTGATCTTTTTCCTCTCACCATTGCTCCTTTGAGAAGACATCGAGGGTCTGACACAAAATGATTTTAACCTGTTCTCTTTTTAGCTGAATAAGTCAAAGGGGTTTTCAGGGATTTTTACGACAAATGGTTACAAGATGGCTAAACGTCTTATCTGAACACCTGGAAGAAAGAAAAATCTGACTTTTAGCCATGAAACATTTCGTGGGATGCATTTTTTGTTGTTACAAAATTTGGACAATTTTTCTGTTACACCCAGTAATTTTCTTACACTCGTACACTAACCTTGGGTTATGAGAATAATTAAAAATAAAAAAATCTCCGTCCATAGTATTCCCAGCATCCTTCTGTAGGACTTTATCTGTGTGGCCCCTATCTTACACTGCCATATAGAAGGACTTTTCTACTCTTAGTAAAGGACAAAATATCTGCTCATAGGCATATTGGGTTAACTTAGATGCTAAAACATGCATCGGAAATTTAACAGAAAAACAAAGCCCCTCCTCCTCATATACACAGGAAAAAATAGCGGATATAAAACGTATCTCTATCCATTTACCAAATTCCAGATAATGTGACGCCTCCAAGATATTTTTGGCAGGAATGGCGAAGACCTTAAATGTTTTCAATGGCGAATCCGCTGAATAAAACCACAAAAATGGTATCTAAAATAATGAAAAACATTTTTAAACAAAATACAGGCAAACATTTCAACGAATTAGTGAATGTGTTTGTTTAATAACAGCAAGACACGACGATAAATCTAAATGAATACACACACACAGATATATATATATGTATATATATATATATATATATATATATATATATATATATATATATATATATATATATATATATCGTGTACTGTTTCTTTCTTTTTGTGTTCACGCTTTCTCTCGCATTATCCCGCAATTTTTTCCAATGTCATTCTTCCTTTTCCTAGGTTTCTAAAAATGGCCGCCTCTTTTGAATACGATGTCGTTCTCTTGCTTTTTTCGCACGATTTCATATAATTTTCCTTTTTTTCAGCTCTTCTCAGTTTGTCCTAGTTCTTTTTCTCTTTCTCTTTCTCTTTCTCTTTCTCATATCCTTATTCTCTTTTCCTCTCCTTTTTCACTTTCTCTCCCAGTATCTCTCTCAATTCGTTCTGTGGTTTTTTTTTTCTCGGCTTTCCTACGTTCTAAAATCTCACTCTCTCTCTCTCTCTCTCTCTCTCTTATTGTCTCTCTTTTTCTTACGATATCGATCTCTTGTTTTCTCGATCGATTTAACATGGCTTTCCATCTTTCAACTCTTTTCGACCCGTTCCTATTCTTCTTCGCTTTCTTCTTTTCTCCCTTTTCTTCTCTGTTTCTCTCTATATCTCGCAATTTTACTTCTTCCTTTCATACTTTCGAATATGTGTGCGTCTCTCTCTCTCTCTCTTTTACAATGTCCTTCGCTTGCCTTTCCCCCTCTTCTCCATGCCACTCTCTTTCTTTTGGTTATCCCCTCCCCATTTATACCACTCTCTCTTTCGGCTCTTCTTTTTTTCTCAGTTTCTCTCACACTGTCTCTCATTTATTTTCTAAAACGTAAATCTCTCTCTCTCTCTCTTATAATGTCCTTGGTTTGTTTTTCTCTCTTTTTTTCTTTCTTTCTCTTTCTCTTTCTCTCTCTCTCTCTCTCTTACAATGTCCTTCGCTTGCCTTTCCCTCTCTTCTCCATGCCACTCTCTTTCTTTTGGTTATC
>OZ010608.1:73603522-73628522 GCA_963932145.1 Acanthosepion lycidas | reverse complement strand
CATACTGCCTCTTTCATTTATTTTCTAAAATGTAACTCTCTCTCTTATAATGTCCTTGGTTTGTCTTTCTCTCTCGCCTTTTTTCTTTCTTTCTTTCTCTCTTTCTCTCTTTCTCTCTCTCTTTCTCTTTCTCTCTCTCTCTCTCTCTTTTAACGTACTTCCTATAATTTCCTCTCTTTTCTCTCTCTTTAAGATTTGATGTCTTCCCTACCTTTCATTTCGGAAATGTCAGAATCTCCCTCTGGAGTTCGCATGTCTCTCGCTTTCTCACCCTTGTATTTCACTGACGCTTTGTACTCTCCCCCTCTCTCTATTCTCCTACACTTTCTACCCTCCTCCTCTCTTTACTCACTTCTTTCTCTGCTCAGCCTCTCTCTCTATTCTCCTTCTCCCCTCCCTCTCTTTCTAATCACCTACTCTTTCTACCCTCCTCTCTATGTACCCCTCCTCTATCTACTCTTTCTACTCTTCTTCTCTTTCTACTCTCTATTCTACTTCTCTTTCTACGCTACCTCTCTTTCTAATTTCCTACTCTTTCTACCTCCCTTCTCTCTCTACCCTCCTCTTTATACTCTCCTTTTCTCTATATTCTTCTTCTCTTTTTCTTCTTCCCCTATTTCTACTCCCTTCTCTTTCTATACGCCTTCTCTTAATAATCTCATTCTCACTCTGTTACTAACCTCTCTTTATTCTCTTTCTATTTATACTCTCCTTCTTTCTCTGCTCTCCTCTTTCTATTCCCCTTCTATTTCTACTTTTCTTTTTTTTTCTCTGCTATGCTTCTCTTTCCGCTCACCTTCTCTTTCTATTCTCCTCCTCTTTCAACACTCCTATCTATCTTAGTCTGTTTATATCTATCTATCTATCTATCTATCTATCTATCTATCTATCTATCTATCTATCTCAATTTGTACATATCTATCTATCTATCTATCTATCTATCTACTAATTGTACTGGTAATTTATCTGGTAATTTATCTATCTATCTCAGTCTGTTCATATCTATCTACATATCTATCTTTCTTTCTATCTACCACAATCTATTAATCTCTCTCTCTCTCTCTCTCTCTCTCTCTCTGTCTATCTATCTATCTATCTACTAATATGAATTGTTCTGGTAATTTATCTATCTATCTATCTCAGTCTGTTCATATCTATCTATCTATCTATCTATCTATCTATCTATCTATCTATCTATCCTTGCATACATACATACGTACATACATACATACATACATATATATATATATATATATATATATATATATATATATATATATATATATATATATATTTAAAATATGATTCCATCGCTACATAAAGTTGCGTAAATTTCAAGATTGGTTATTACTAAATTTTCGCTGGAGGATGAAACAGGGCTTGATATTTTAATTCAATTTAATTTTAATAATTATATTGAGGTTTTAGGCTCTCGTTTTTGAAACATGAGAACTCTTATGTAGCAAAGGAATCATATTTTATAAAAAAAAATAATTATAATTTAAGCTCTACTTCTGTATGAAGCACTGTTTTTTTAAGAATAAAAACAAAAATACCAAAGAAATTCGGATTATTAACCTAACGTGTTCTTTCCTATTTTTCTATATATTTGCACTCACACGTACACACACACACACACACACACACACATATATATATATATATATATATATATATATATATATATTGAACAATAAAAAAAATATTAAAAAAATTAATATCTTCAGACACACTGGGTTGTAGATTAATATTCTTTCGTTTTTTTTATTATTATTTCATTTAGATTCCTCGACTAGTTTCAAGAAAAATGGCCATCACAGGAGGAGAAATATTTCTGCTTGCTGCTAGCAGTAAACTACAGAAATGAATGTCTTGATGTAGAAATGAACTTTTGTCTGTGGTTTTTGTTACAAATTCATGACAGTCGTCTTCGAGGCTAGAATCCAGAGGTTGGCAGTGAATATTTCGAAGACAGTAGGAAAGCGTAGTTCAGGTTCGCAGTGGATATCGTAGCAAAGTAGCAGAGCGTAGTTCTTCCTTTTATCATCTTCGCCTGGTCAAGTTGGCACTGGTCCTTCTTTAGGGTAAACAAAGATGGCCGCCTTTATACACGACGGATACAATGTTCTGCGGCTTCTGATTGGTTACCCTTCTATTGGTAGACTATAAAGGAAGTTAAGTCATTTGGATTGTCTCACTAGTTATATATATATACACCCAAAAAACCGTAACAGTTTTCATTTGTTTATATATATATATATATATATATATATATATATATATATATATATATATGAAAGGCAGGATGTGAGTGTGTAACGAATGCATAACCGCAATTTTCGAACGATTTCCACCAAAATTTACATGCACATCCTCCAAGTTAGCGGGAAGGCCAAGACCGATTTTCCATTTCCCAACTCCCATCGATAGTGGAAATGATCGATTTTTTCATGCTTCTACGGCACTTTTCATATAGGTTGCGGCCATTTTGTACTGGCCAGAGTGAGAGCCTATAGCTGGCTGCCACGAATAGGTAGGAAGATTCTATTGGCCAGCGTGTTAACATTCCAAAATAATCGATAGCTGCATTCGTCACAAGTGGGAAAAATTTAAATCTGCATGGCACTTTACTCCAATTGGCTCATTCCCTTGCTTAAACTCTTGATTCTGATTCCGCAGAACTGGGTTAGGTGTGAAAAGTATTTGTTGTTAAAAATTCTTTTTTCATTCGGTTTTTCCAGTTATGAGTCCTTTTTAAAGCTGATCGTTTTGTGTTCATTTTGTTTAGTTCTTTTTTTGTAACAGATTTAATGTTTAGTATAGAGCTTAGAAAAAATTCTCAGTGTGAGGTAGGCAAGAAGTAAGGCATGTAGCAACATCAGCACGGCAAAGGGCACTCCTTTAAAGGCAAGGAAGGGCAAAAATATTTTAAGCCAAGTGATAGCGATTGCTGTATGAGTCGTGCAATTTTTGAATCAAGCACGGGCAACGCCGGACCATCCTGCTAGTATATATATATATATATATATATATATATATATATATATATATATATATATTATAAATTAATTTATGTAAAATATGGTTTTTCCGCTACACAGTTTTAACCATGTTTCAAAAATGGAAGGTCCGAATTTAATTTTGTAATTAAATTAACGACATTAGTTCCATTTCATCCTCAAGCGAATTTTGGAGTAACTTTTAAAATTACTGGGTTTTAAAGACACAGCTAAAATCATAATTCACGTTTCCAAGGTTACATATAAATCCACTTTCACTAGACAGGGGTGTTTGCGTGTTCTTTATGTCTATAGTTTGATGTATCAATTATTAGTTACGTTTTGGTAGGGGGTATGGATGTATTTTTTTAATGAAATCTGACATCCGTTAAATGCATGTCGTCTGGATTTTTTTTAAATTTTATTGCTAACGGCAAAAATTCTTACGGCATTTTTTCTATTTGTATATTTAAAGACTTTTTGGGGGGGTGGGTTGTTCAGGCTAGAATACGTTTTATTTAACTACGATTTGAAAAATATTTTCACTATTAATTTTTAATATACTATATTTCTTTTAAGAACAAGTAAATGTATTAGAATCCCTTACAGTATGTAGGGTTACTTTCACATCAACTATAAGTATTATTAGGTAACAATTTTTTTTTAACTAAACTTTATGACAATGATGTCAAAAATAGCTAATTTATTTCACTGATTTAGTAAATTTTTAATTTTTATAAAAACTTAGTAATATCTTGTTTAAACAAATTATATTAAATTCGGACCTTCCATTTTTGAAACATGGCTAGAACTGTGTAGCGGAAAAACCATATTTTAAATAAATTAATTTATAATATTAATGCTCTGTAAATTTACATTGAGCACTATTTTGTAAAAATAAAAATATCTATAAGAACACCGGATTATATATCTTACTGTTCTTTCTTTATATATATATATATATATATATATATATATATATATATATATATATATATATATATATATATATTAGTGAATATACATAACATCTAATGTCGATAGCACGGCTCGGAGTTTTATGCAGTTCTTGCAATCTTCAAGTGCAAATATATTATATATTTATAGCTCTGTCTCATAACATTGATCACTGTATTTATAACAATTCAGGAAGAAATATTTTGATCTGTGCGTGTATGTATATGTGCGTGTATGCATATGTGCGTGTATGTATATGTGCGTGTATGTATATTTTTTATCCTACACATTCCTACATATATATATATATATATATATATATATATATATATATAGGGAGAGAGAGAGGGAGGGGGAGAGAGATTGCGATAAAAATGGTGATATTAAAACCAAACAATAGTAAATAACAAACTATTTTTGCTTATTGTAATGACGTAGGCGGAAAAACAAATCAACAACATGGAATATGCAATTAAATTTCTTTATGAAACAGAATCATTAATTGCGATAAAAAATGTTACATTAAAATAGGTGCCTCCATCATTTCGCTGAAAAAAGAGCCTACCATGATGTAAATATACTCAAAACTTAATAAAATCAGTTTTATCTTCAAAATCTTTATGTAATTATTAAGAGAAAAACAAAACATTTTTTTTTTATTATGTGATTATTTTTTTTAAATCCTTTTTATTAGGTTGGTGCAAAATAATGACGTAATAATAATGGACGTATTTTTTAACGTCAAAAAACGACATTATTACGTCATTATTTTTGCACCCACCGTTCAAAAATTTTGGTTAAATGTCTTCTTTTTCTTAGGTCAGCTTTGGTAAAGATTGGTATAGGAAATTTTAGCGCCTTTTTTTTTTTTCACTGTTAAACTGTGATTTGAAAATTATTACAAAAATTAAATAATTCTCGCATATTAATGAAACTTTCAAGACTTAAATTATTAAATTATTTTAGAAATGTTTATTTTTAGAAAATCTTGTCAAAAATATTTTTTTACGCTAAGTTGCATGAGGCGACTGGGAGTGAAATCGAATGAAAAGGACTTTAGAAGGAACCGGAAATCAAATTCTGAAAAGGAAACAAGGGATAACCCTCTACTCCTGATTAAAAGATCGCGAAGGTATGTGAACTTGAAAATAGGCGAATCTATCTACTCCTATTGATGAAAAATTAAAAAAGATTAAATAAAATTTCAGAGCTTAGGCAGAGATATTAAAAGTATAGAGTTGAATTAAACTTTATAAGGTACCGGAAACCCAATCAGAAACAGGAAGTAAGATAGATAGATAGATAGATAGATAGATAGATAGATAGATAGATAGATAGATAGATAGATAGATAAGTACATATAATTTTTGACTTCACTGATAGATAAATAGATATTAGGTTGGTGCAAAAATAATGACGTAATAATGTCGTTTTTGACGTTAAAAATACGTCAAAAAACGACATTATTATGTCATTATTTTTGCACTAAACTAATAGATAGATAGATAGATAGATAGATAGATAGATAGATAGATAAGCACATATAATTTTTGACTTCCCTGATAGATAGATAGATAGATAGATAGATAGATAGATAGATAGATAGATAGGCAGTAAGTACGGATAAATTTTGTCTTCCCTCATAGATCCAAAGCTGTGATAGATAGATAGATAGATAGATAGATAGATAGATAGATAGATAGATAGATAGATAGATAGAATGACTGACTGAGAGAAACTTATTGAGATAAATAGATACATACAATACACACATACATAATTAACATGTTGGGATAGATAGATAGATAGATAGATAGATAGATAGATAGATAGATAGATAGATAGATGTGAATAGAATGAGATATATATGAATAGAATGAGATAGATAGATAGATAGATAGATAGATAGATAGATAGATAGATAGATAGATAGATAGATAGATAGATAGAAAGGCAGTAAGTACGGATAAATTTTGTCTTCCCTCATAGATCCAAAGCTGAGATAGATAGATAGATAGATAGATAGATAGATAGATAGATAGATAGATAGATGGATAGATAGATAGAATGACTGACTGAGAGAAACTTATTGAGATAAATAGATACATACAATACACACATACATAATTAACATGTTGGGATAGATAGATAGATAGATAGATAGATAGATAGATAGATAGATAGATAGATAGATGGATAGATAGATAGAATGACTGACTGAGAGAAACTTATTGAGATAAATAGATACATACAATACACACATACATAATTAACATGTTGGGATAGATAGATAGATAGATAGATAGATAGATAGATAGATAGATAGATAGATAGATAGATGTGAATAGAATGAGATATATATGAATAGAATGAGATAGATAGATAGATAGATAGATAGATAGATAGATAGATAGATAGATAGATAGATAGATAGATAGATAGATAGATAGACTGGGAAATAAATGAAAAAAATAATTTAGAGGAAAAGAAAGTATAGCAAAATGCTTATCTTTCCCACCAAGTGTTAAACTGAAAAATAAATAATGCTGAGAGAAATCAAGAAAAAACTTTGCGGGAGTACAGCTTGATCGGTTTTCATTCTCTCTCTTGACAATCTTCTCAACGACAAAAATAAATTCAGAGACGGAATTTATCAAGAAAGTGTTCAGTATAGGATCCATTCCTGCTAAAATGGCGCAATTTGAATAAAACCCATTTTGGTTCACCAAATTGTCCTGTCTATTTGTACATATTGTGGATTGGTCATTTTGCCAAAAGGTTTGCTAAGCAAATTCTACTAATTTCTGAATCTCTGGGTTGAGGAGTCATCATTATTAACACTATTTATATTCAGTCTATTGTCCCCATCTTTGTTGTTGTTGTTATCACATTTCGGCTGTTGTGCCCTTCAACCTTTGTCAGGTGTATATCGATCGAGGTAACCTACAGGGAATGAATTCCTGAGTTAAGGAATTAACATTATTTACACTATTTATATTCAGACTATTGTCCTTATCTTTGTTGTTTTTATCTCCTGATCACCTTTTGTTTGGATTTCTGGGATTAGGAGTTATCATTATTTACATTATTTATATTTGGACTATTGTCCTCATCTTAACCATAAAGATTGAAACTGAATAATAATAAATGCTGAGAGCAAACAAGAAAAAACTTCGCGGGAGAAAAGCTTGATCGGTTTTCTCCCTCTCTCTTGACAATCTTCTCAACGACAAAAATAAATTCAGAGACTGAATTTATCAAGAAAGTCTTCAGTATAGGATCCATTCCTGCTAAAATGATGCCATTTGAATAAAACCCATTTTGGTTCACCAAATTGTCCTATTTGCACATATTGTGGATTGGTGATTTTACAAAAAGATTTGCTAAGTAGATTTCAGCTTGTGTAAATAGATTATTCATTTCATTTTTTGGATTTTAATATCTTTTTTTCGCAGTCATTAATTATTTTCTAATACTTGAAGAATCTACGTCATATATTAAGCAAAATTTGTTTATTTTTTTTACAGTGTCTATTGATAATTTCTAAACTGATGTAGTCTTACTATGACATTGTGTCGAAACACTGGTTCCTGTATGATCAGCCTGGTCAGTAGCACACCAACAGAAAAGCGGAGAAGGACTTCACGCACCCAAGCACGACTGATTGTCCGTCCAACCATTAGGCTTTGTAAACGACCTTCTGCAAACACAGTAAATGAACGGACCCTATTAACGCGATAAGCACAAAGGGATAACCACTAAAGAGGTAGACCGGCTTAAGCCTACTTCTTTTTCCCGCCCTCACTTCACCGCACATTCAACCCACTACAGTATATCACTTCCCAGGGAGATTTTTTTTTTATGACTGCGATATAAAAAAGTTCGATCGTTTTTCATCCTCTCTCGTGACAATCTTCTTAGAGACAAAAATAAATTCAGAGACTGAATTTATCAAGACATTGTTCAGTATAGGACACATTCTTGCTAAAATGGCGCAATTTGAATAAAACCCATTTTGGTTCACAAAATTGTCTTATTTGCAGATATCGTGGATTTGTGATTTTACAAAAAGGTTTGCCTCGCAAAATTCTACTAATTTCTGGATTTCTGGATTGAGGAGTCATCATTATTTACACTATTTGTATTCAGATCATTGTTCTTGTTATTATGGGACAATGCCCTAATGGATTAGTCATTGTGGGTTCAATCGTTAGGCCGGGCAGTGTGTACATGAATTTGTAGCGGATAAAAGCTATTTACGCAGAGAGATTACAATTTAAAGTCAAATTCACACAATTATTAGTAAACATATATCTCTAACTCCATATCAATTTTCGTCTCGCTAAGTTATACACGCACTGTACTCTACTCAAAACAAATGTTAAAAAAAGCACAAATATATCAAACTGCTAGTCATTATTGAGGCGAATCTCGTTTGCCAGAGATGCTTTCAACTACGTCCGTGCGTTACTCTTATATAGGCTATAAGACCCGGGACAGTAGCATACCAATAGAAAAGCAGAGAGGGACTTCACGCACCCACGCACGACTGACTGCCCGTCTGACCATTAGGCTTTGTACACGACCTCTTGAACAGAGTAAATGAACGGGCACTATCAACGCAACAAGTACAAAGGAATAATTAACGGTCAACCTGGGTAAAGCACACTCTTGTTTCACGCTCGCACTTCACACCTACTACACCGTACATTCAACCCGCTACAGTATACCACTTACCAGAGAGATTTTTATAACTTCTATATGAAAATAAATCTTTGGCCATTTATCTAAACAAGATATCACAGTTCGTTTCTTCTCTTCCAAGTAAAATCCAACCCCGAGATTAACAAACTCACTGAAAACAATAATTAAGCAGTACTAAAGATAAAAACTAGACGATATATCCCTAGACATGAGCAGTGGGACGAGAGCAGTCTAACTCTTAGAATAAATAAAAGGCTTAATTTGGAATCCGCTATATCCACCTGATGAAGGCCGGCGGGCACAACGGCCGAAACGTGATGATAACAACAACAAAGATGAGGACAATATTCCGGATGTAAAGAGTGTAAATAAAATATCTTCTAGCATGAAAAATTATTATCCGTCTGCCAATCAACGTTATGTTTTTACTGCTCAAGAAAAGTTGCAATCGATCCGTCAATATATTCTACCTCATAACCATAAAAAAAGAAAATAGAAATGCGTAAGCGTCTTCCATTCCTTTTTCGTCAGTGTTCTTAGAAATGTGCACAGCAAATGAAAGAGGAAGTATCAAACGCGCTTACAGAGGGAAGGCTGGAAGGACTTATATATATAACACTCAGTTTCAGTCCTAGTCTCAACCAATTATAACACTTTTCTGTCGGTCGGACCATGGTCAAATTCTGCCGCTAGCCGTTGGGTCGGTCACTCTCATGTAAACCGTTGCTCTGCCCACATTGTGTTGTTTCATCACAGAGCCGGCAAAGATCAAATATTCACCAGCTATTGTGATGTAGGTCCATTCCCGGCAAAGATATGTGTTCTTCAGGGTCTGGTTCTATGTTAATTTATATGCTGTTTTTATACAATTAATTGGTTACGGGTTGCAGATAATCAACCCTTCTTTGCTTTGTGTTTTGTCTTGACACTATGCTCAACTTGGCTAAGTTTGGAACAAGGATCGAGTCGGATGTCTTCTGGCAGTAAGTCACGTGAGATTCAGCAGAGTTGTCGTCTCTTATCTGCAGTTTGGAATCTCTGGAACATCCGTGTCTTGGTCATCGCAGTATTCTACTTATATTGACTTCCACCCAAAATTAGCATAGGGGTTGACCTGGATGTGTGGACTAGGGGATTTCCCTATACCCAACAAAGGCTTCTTTATTGTCTGGCTCTAGATAATTAATTATACTTCCAAATTTAGAGAGATCCCTTTTCCGAAGGGTAGTAGTCACAGGATATCGATCCGCCCAACTCCTACCTTCTCTTATTTTTGCCACGGATCAACACTTCCTAAAGGGGGTAGGCAATGCCTTCGTATTCCTAGGTATTCCACCTGCGACTGTCATCTTGGTTTTTCTTCAAACAATCTGGTTCCCAGCCGCATGACGTGGCCTTATTTCGAGGACATTATTTCAAATTATCATTTTAAATTTCGCGTCGCCTAATTTTCTCAGCGTACTTTTGCTCAAAAATCAAAAAATTAGCACCTGCTTCTTGTGGTGACCATTTCTTCTCTCCCACCCCTGTGCATTCATAGAAATAGTTTTGTTTGTACTAATTTTTCTATAGTACGGAATGAATTGTAATACAAAACACGGAAAAGAGTGACCCAAATTAGGTTTGTCATACAATTTATTCCGCACTGTCTAGATAATACTTTTCAGTAACACTGTCTCGGTCTCTGAGAAATATGGAGAAAATTCTACGACCTCAGATATTTGAAACTCTCCCCAGTTTGAAGAATGCTGAAAAGGATTGAACGCATTGGTTTGTTACTTTTGAGAATTTCCTGCAAAGTATAGAACAATAGGCTCCCACCGACAAACTGTGCCCTTAAACTTTATAGGACCCTTCAGTGGATGAATTAATTTCTAACTGTCCAGACGACGAGAGAGCCGTCAATAGACAAGACTAATTTAGGGTTGCTCTGTTCTGTGTTTTGTATTACACTTCTTCCGGTCAGTCAAACCAAAATCCCGCAAACCAATTCAGCTAGGTTCATTGTAGTCTAAGCATCCTCGGTCCTGGGTCTTTACACAAGGAAACTATTTTCTTGATTGGGTTACAAAGATCCCCAAATTTTATCTTTCCAAAATGTGTTTTCATAACCGGTTCTTTTTTAGTTGCCTCATTAATCAGTTGTCAGTTTGATATCGCCATATGGCTTTTGAGGTTTTAGGTTGGTGCGAAAATAATGACGTAATAATGTCGTTTTTTGACGTATTTTTAACGTCAAAAAACGACATTATTACGTCATTATTTTTGCACCAACCTAATAATATCTTGTAACAGGATCACTTTTCTTCGAAATGTCTTCTGCCCTCAAAAGAAAGCAGACTTTGGAAATAGAATGAAATCGCTTTACCTTCTCTCAGTCTGTCCATCGTTCTATCTTTTACCACTTCTGGTCTTGTTCCGAGCTAGAACCTTGTGCAAATTAATTGAAACAAAACGAATAATTTGAGTTTTTTGGGGTTTTTTTTTTTTTCGTATTTTTCCAATGAAACATGACCCAGTGCACATGTTACTACTTCGTATGTACATTCCACGACGTCGTTCCTTGCAGATTGACCACAGATTCTCGACTGGATTTAAATCAGGAGAGTTTCCGGGCCAGTCTATAATACTTTGATTTGCTTACTGGTAAGTCTTGCCAGTGTGTTCGTGCAGCGTTACAATTTTCGTACGCTTCCTTAGAGTAATGTTCATCGCAGTCAATGGCATTCGAACAACTAATCGACAGTCGAGACAATAGTGTCTGGGCGTGATGAAAATCTGATGAAATCACGGATGTCGCAATATTTTTCAAGGCCAATTAAATTTCATCATACACCCCGAAAATAGATTGATATTACTGCACACCACTGCAAATAACATAATCTGAAGGAAAAACAGATATCTATTACACCCTGTCACTCGAGTGGGTCTAAAACTGACCGTATGTTGAAAGAAAGGAAACTAAAGCGGTTGTTTCAATTAATTTGAACAAGGGTGTTTTTTTTAAATTTAACCCCTTTTTTTATCTTTTTACTATTGTCACATATAGTCTTTAAAAAGCTTCACATTGAAATCGGAATCATGTATCATATAAATTTGTTTTTGTTCCTTCTTATTGGTTAATAATTGCAATAAAAAGACATATTAATGTCTTTTTATTGCAATTATTAAATTTTGAAGCAGATAAAAAAAAATTGGTTATTTTATCGTATTACTAAAGTAACTATGTCAAAAAAAGGACATTCTTTCCCATCTAACACCAAGTCAAGTCTGACATAAGGGCACGGTTTTGGTGCACCAAGTTAGGACCGAACAATGTTCAGTTTTAATTGCTTGATAAGCTAAATTTGACGCGATAAGGCAACCTTTTAAACATAAAAAAAAACGGAGAGAAAAAGAAGACAAAAAGAAAAAGAACAATAAAAAAACAGAATGAACTTTTTGACATGACCGCTTTAAATGTTATTACCATATAACCAAATATTTTACTCTGGTCTCAAATTTAATAATTGCAAAAAAAAAAAAACGAAAAAAAAAAAGGCGTCCTGAGTATGACGGTAAACTACATCCACGTCCTGGGTATGACGATAAACTACATCCACGTCCTAGGTACGGCGATCATCTGCATCCAACAGCAAGGTCTCAGATAATGTTTTCAGAAAAATAATGTTGCCAGCTCTAAGTTTTTGAAACAATAATGTTGCCAGCTCTAAGTTTTTGAAACAATAATGTTGCCAGCTCTAAGTTTTTTTATAAAAAAAGTAATGTTGCCAGCTATACGTTTTTTGTAAAAAAATAATGCTGCCAGCTATACGTTTTTTTGTAAAGGAGTAATGTTGCCAGCTATACGTTTTTTTGTAAAAAAGTAATGTTGCCAGATATACGTTTTTTGTAAAGGAATAATGTTGCCAGCTATACATTTTTATTCCATACAAAATAGGCATTTAAAATTCATATAAACTGGATTTGGCATTAAATAACCCACAGTGGTTGATATGCCATAAAACCCAAACAAACAAACAAAACAAAAAAAAAGGAAATATTAAAGTCAAACAAGAAGATAAAAAATAAAAATATTTGGTTGGTGCAAAAATAATGACGTAATAATGTCGTTTTTTAACGTTAAAAAATACGTCAAAAAACATTATTTTTGCACCAACCTAATAGTTTCGTAATTATACGTCCGATTGTACTTTTAATTTACATACTGGGGCAAAACGATTTTCTCTCTGAGAGCGTTTCTCAACTATTTTAACCTTCCGAAACTCTTGAAATAGTTTCCATGTCTCAGAACACCCGCATAGTAATTATTATATACCAATATAAGGGAAAATTTCTGAGAGTTAACCTGTAGAAAAAGACAATATGCCAAAGGGTAAAAGACAATAGGAAAACTATTGTAAAACAATATTTCTCCTCGTGAAATTACTTGACGTGATTTTCAGTTGACAATGTGAATACAACAGCGTTTTCTAAATTGGTAAAGACAATTTGTTTGTTGTTAATAGTTAATTTGTTTTCAATAAATTCATTTCGTTTTTGCCTTGAAAAAGTTCACATTGGACGAAACGCGTCGGCTAATAATACAGTTTTCCTATTGTCTTTTACCTTTATACATACCATTATTAATATCTTTTATATGTGTTTTTGTGGCAAATATATTTTTCGGATAACTGGTTTGAGTAAAAAATAACCCCTGTGTGTCAATTTGTATTGGCAGTGCAAAAATATCTTTAACTAAGTTTGTTTTATTTTCTTTTCATTAAGGTTCAGCCAGTACAAGGTTCGGGGGCATTGTACTTATTATACCAGTTATGTGTCATGCGTGATAAACGCTTAGGCGATCATGTATCTTTCGATACATGACTGACGAGGCAGATTTATTCCCGTAGTACGTTTCTTTCTGCGGTGGACCAGTTGCCATCCAAGGCTACAGAACCCGGTCTGTTATGCTATTTGCCGATAGCTCATCCAAGGCTATAGAACCCGGTTTGTTCTGCTACTTAAACATAGCTGGGGGAGAAAAAGAGGATTCGTACCTTTTTTCCCAATCACGTAAGGGAACGTAACCCATTTTGTTTTGCTATTATTGGTTACTTTGTTTAAATAAATTCATTTCGTTTTTGCTTTGAGAAAGTCCACATTGGACGAAACGCATCGGCAACTACTACAGTTTCCTATTGTCATTTATATTTAAATATATATATATATATATATATATATATATATATATATATATATATATATATGCGTATGTGTGTGTGTGTTTATAGAACAATCGTCTTTAACGGAAGACCCCTCTCGCTTATTAGTGTCTTGATGAGAATTATGTATATTTGTTACATCATAAAATTTCGTTTTTGTTTGGGGATTAACTATTTGCCCATAGCTGAGACCAGATGCTACTACTCCTGTCGTGATGAACCTGGAAATAATAGCAAGAGGTCGTTGCACGCTCCTCAAAACTTCAAATTTCCTGATCCAAGGTATTGCTGCCAGATGTAGTTTATCGTCATACCCAGGATGAATAACAATTGAAGATAATATTACTACTGATACTAATATTTAAGTGGAAATAGAGCAATAGAAATGAAGATGAAAGAAATCCTAGTGAAAAATGATGAATGCTTGACAATGCTTGATCTAATCGAAATTGCAGATAATATTACTACTACTAATACTACTAGTGGAAATAAAGCAATTGAAATAAAGATGAAAGAAATCCTAGTGAAAAAATGAAGAATGTTTGACAATGCTTGATCTGATCAAAATTGCAGATTACTACTACTACTACTACTACTACTACTACTACTAATAATAATAATAATAATAATAATAATAATAATAATAATAATAATAATAATAATTACTAATGGTTAACAAGAATATTCGTGATTTTATGACCATTAATCATCGTAGACAAATGGTTTGAGATATCTTCATAAGGAACAGAATCTAAAGAGTAGTCAATACCGCTGAAAACAAAAAAAAATGTCTACTTGTTCAATATCTGACGAAGCGCAAAGATGTTTTTCGGAGTTACTTTCTTGCAGAAATACCGTCGTCTATTTTATTTGTCCAGTTGATGAATCTATTTTATTGGTTGCTTTAATTTCGAATTTTTATTCCTCAAAACTTGACCACTCTATGGAAACGAAGACCATCGCATCAGAATTTCATCATCCCAAAATTACAAAATCGATATTTGCGAAAAACGATTTCGTTTTTTTTTGGGGGGGGGGAGATGAGGGTGGAGGATAGGTCTCCTTGTGTCGACGAAATTAGAGCTATCAGAAGGCGGTATCGGTCCTTGGCAAGTGGGGTCGGGGATGGACCTCTAATTACAAAATTTCTTTTGATGTCGGTAACATTAATTAAAGATTGCGTTAATTGATCGAGGGTCTTCCTACCCCAGATCGCTCTAATGAACGCATTTCTATCGATTCAAGCAGAATCAGGTGTTCCGAGGCGTCCGCTCGGTCAATTGAAATACGAAGAATTGCTCATCCAGTCGCTACCGAATTTTTTTAATTAAGAAAATTTGTAATAATCAATTACCACCACTACTACTAATAATAATACTACTACTGCAACTCGTACTCCTGCTATTAATAATAATAATGTCTCTGCTGAATTATTTCCCACCCTACAACTCCTTTTCTCACAGTCGAAACATTGTCCGCCTCTCGCTACTCTTTGGCTATATCTATGACAAATGTTTAGACGAGATACATTCCGTATTTCTACCAGTTCAGACCTTCACAGCTAGCAACCATCATGCCACGTACACAGTGTCGAATCAACCGAATTCCCCTCGTATTCCATTTGCAAGGAGGAAGTTCTACGCAAAAAGCTTCTTCCCTAGAACTATTAATTTTTAGAACAGGCTTCTGAGAGCAAGCTTCCCTGATCACTAGGATCTTAACACCAAGACTAGCGCGCATTGTTATCTATACTACATATCATCATAAAATGCACTTCATATAACAACATCATTAGGTAGCCCGCTACTTTAAGTGGCTCTTGGGCTTTGGGTGAAAAATTGTACAAAACATAATTTTATGGGTGGCGTGATCCAGTGTGTCTATATAGTATGACATGGAAAACCAGACATTTTGGTGGACGATAAAAAAGAATAAAACTGTGTCAACTTAAAGTTAGTAACATTAACTTGCATTTTATACACAGTCCTTATATTTACTATTCAGTCCCTACAGTAATTGTAGGTTGTTTGGTAATTTTATTGCCAAGTTGTTTTCATTTCATTGCAAGCAAGGTAATTATCATTATCCTTCGACCTGCCTATGGTTGGTCTGAACACGATTGGAAATACCTTTTCACACTGCTCGGTCCTGAATTGCCGACCCCAGATCCCTAATGTCCAACCGTGCGTCCCGAGCCATGGTTTCAACTTCACATTATAAACCATCATCTTTTGAACACTCTATGGTTGGGCGGAACTCCATTAAAAATAACGTTTCATTGACTGCTCGGTCCAACATAGCCGTCCTAAGATCCTCAATGTCCAACCCTGAGTTTCGAGCTATGATTTCAACTTCACAGTATGAAACAACGTCATCATCATTCTCATCTTTCCAACTCTCAATGGTGGTACAGAACTCCATTGACAATAACTTTTCTCGCTACTCGGGTCTGCATTGGCAACCCCACATCCCAAATATCCAACCGTGAGACCCGAGCCATGATTTCAACTTGACAGTATAAAACAACGTCATCATCATCCTCATCTTTCGAACTCTCTATGGTTGGGCGGAACGATTGACAATACATTTTCACTCTGCTCTGTCCTGCAATGCCTCCTGCAGATCCTCAATGTCCAGCTCTGAGTACCAAGCCATGGTTTCAACTTCACAGTAAAAACATTGTCACCGTTATCCTGATCTTTCGAACTGTCTATGGTGGGGCGGAACTCCATTGGCAATAACTTTTCACACAGTTCAGTCCAGCATTACCATCCTTTAGATCCTCAATGTCCAACTCTGTCACGAGCCACGGTTTCAGCTTCATATGATAAACCAAGGTCATCATCATTATCATCTTTCGGACTGTATTGTGGGGCGGAACTCCATTGACAATAACCTTTCACACTGATCGGCCAACCATTGCCATCCCCAGACCAACAATGTCCAACCCTGAGTCACGAACCATACTTTCAACCTCACACTACAACGTCTTCGTCATCGTCATCTTTCTAACTCTCTATGGTGGGGCGGCACTCCATTGACAATATCTTTTCACACTGCTAGGTCCTGTATTGCAACCTTCAGATCCTCAATGTTCTACCCCGTGTCACGAGCCATGATTTCAACTTCACATGATAAATCATCGTCATCTTTCGACCTCACTCTGGTTGGGATAATTCCATTGAAAATTAACTTCCCAGAATGCTCGGTCTTGCAATGTCTCCTTCTGATCCTTAATGTCCAAACCCGAGTCATCATCATCGTCATCTTTCGAACTCTCTAGGGTTGGAAGGAACTCCATTGAAAATATCTTGACGGGTTCACCATTATTTTTTGAAAAATCTACAACCACTTCTTATTTTGAGCGGGAAGCATTTTTACTGAATTTTTTAGTCCCTCCCTACTTTTCAGTTTAAAACTAATTTCATTTTGGGATCGAGATTCCCGCCGACTTGTATTGGTTTGTCAGACAATACGAATACTTGTACGAAACACAATAGAATTCTTCAGCAAAATGTGTCATCATTCATAGCCAACCATGCAAAAGGTTTTGCACCATGAAATTTCAAAGATTTTACAAGTATTTATTTCTTAACTTCAAGACATCTTTTAAAACACTAATAACAACATCCATTTCTGAATCTGACTTACGAATACTTGTACAATAAAATTCTACAGCAAAATGTGTCACCATTCTTAGCCAACCATGCAAAAGGTTTTGCACCATGAAATTTCAAAGATTTTACAAGTACTTATTTCTTAAGTTCAAGACATCTTTTAAAACACTAATAACAACATCCATTTCTGAATCTGACTTACGAATACTTGTACAATAAAATTCTACAGCAAAATGTGTCACCATTCATAGCCAACCATGCAAAAGGTTTTGCACCATGAAATTTCAAAGATTTTACAAGTACTTATTTCTTAAGTTCAAGACATCTTTTAAAACACTAATAACAACATCCATTTCTGAATCTGACTTACGAATACTTGTACAATAAAATTCTACAGCAAAATGTGTCACCATTCTTAGCCAACCAGGCAAAACGTTTTGCACCATCAATTTCAAAGATTTTACAAGTATTTATTTTTTAAGTTCAAGACATCTTTTAAAACACTAATAACAATATCCATTTCCGAATCTGACTTATGAATACTTGCACGATAAAATTCTTCAGCAAAATGTGTCATCACTCATACCCAACCAGGCAAAAGGTTGCGCAAAACCTTTCTTCAAGATGAGCAAATCAAAAAAAATTTGATAACAACCACTAAGAAAGGTGAGGATAATTAAAAAAAAAAAAACACTGAATGGGAAATGAAAATCATCATCCTCGTCATCTTTCAACTTCCCTGTGGCTGGTTGGAAATTCATTAATAATCCCTTTCCACACTGCTCGGTTCTGCATTGCCTTTCTCCAGATCTCCCCAATGTCCAACTCTGAGTTTCCAGCTGTCGTCATCGTCACCTTTCGAACTCTCTATGGTGGGGCGGAACTCCATAGACAATAACTTTCCACACTGCTCGGCCAAGCATTGCCATCCCCAGATCTCCAGTATCAAACCATGAGCCCCGAATCTTGATTTCAATTTCACAGTGTAAAATAGCGTCATCATCCTCGTCATCTTACGAACTCCGTATGATTGGGCGGCACTCCATTGACAATACCTTTTCACATTGTCCTACATCCTTCAGATCCTCAATATCCAACCCTGTGTCCCCAGCTATGGTATCTGGGTAAGGCAACTTTCGCGAGAAGAGATCTCCAGAAGGGTGCCATAGGAGTAAGCATGAGACGACTTCTCTGTCTGTCCGGTGGCAGTGGCAGGCAAACTGCAATCACTTTTGTTTGAGCTTAAGAGAGAAGGGTCTCAGTTCCTTGTAAATTGTGTTAAGCGTTGCATGGGATCTCCAACTAATGTTCTGGATTTTTCTAAGCAGTTTTGTATATGTTCCACTCAAGACGAGCAAATCATGTCAGTCAGACTGCTTCAATCAATGTTCGAAAGGTTTAGACTTTTAAGGAGGATGGAGAGTTGTAGCAATTATAAAAATATTTTGATCAACTGTACTTTTTTCTCACAGATGGTGTCCAACTGTGCAGTCGATAAAACCAAAAACAAACAAAGCGCATAGGGGAAATTTAAAATATAAAATGGCGACTATTTACCCATTGTACCATATATATATATTGATATATGATTGAGAAATCGGAGAGCAGAGTTCGAATTCCAGTCGAATCCATTACATTCACTTACGTGCTAATAACCTTGGGAAAGGTATGAATCCTCTTCTTCCTCCAGCTATGGGTAAAATAGAAGGACAGACTGGGTTCTATAGCCTTGGATGGCAACTGGTCTAAGAGAAGGACAACTCTGAATTCAAAACCTGCAGAGGGTCGTTTGGGAACCTTGTGGCATTCGGTGCACCAGGTCTCTGTATTCGTCCCTCCAAAAAGTGTGGATGGTCCTGCACTAGGCCTTGACCACTATAATCAAATCTCATGTGCCGGTGTCGGGCTGTCGGTTTCCTGGAAACTGATCTACTTGACCCTCATACGTCGAATCTCGATGGGAGAGTCGATCATATATATATATATATATATATATATATATATATATATATATATATATGCCGGCCTGACAATTGCGTCTAGCATGAAACAGACTGTCGCCTCTGTCTGAGTGCTGACTTCAATCTTGACTTTTATATATATATATATATATATATATATATATATATATATATATATATGAACTCCATTGATCATCCTTTTCGACACTGTTCCGTCCTGTATTGCTCTCCACAGATCTCCAATGGCCAACATTGAGTCCCTCGCCATGGTGTCTGGAAAAGTCAATTTTCGTGAGAAGACACTTCCAGAAGGATGCTATATATGTATATGTTCGATCCAGTGGTCTTTCAAGAGGAGCAAATAATGTCCAAGTTTCTGATCTGCAGAGTAGGACTTTATCAAGCAATGTTCAAAATAAAAAGGCTTAAACACTAATATTCCATGGTCATAATTTATTACATTGGAATCGTAAATACGATCCAATTTATCAGACCTACAAATTCGAAAAGAAATCGGAAAAAATAACTCCGGGAATAAAAAATAAAATTTAGAGAGAGTGTATGTATGAATGAGAGTGGGGGACGAATATGAGAGGTAAATGAAAGCTCTAGAGAGGGGTAAAAGACGAAAGAAGAACAGGAAAGGCCTAAATGTGAAGGTGGGGATTGAAATTTAACAGCGAGAAGTTTTAAAGAGAGGAGTTAAATGACGGTTTAAATGAGTGAGATACAGATAAATATGAATTATTTTCCAATGCATTACTCATTACTGAATCGTTGACCTGGATCAATCAATGTTCGGAAGGTTTGAACTTTTAAGGAGGATAGAATGTTCGAGCGCCAAATCTTGTGAAGTTTGTTACACTCATCCTATGAAAGGGCTTTGCGAATGTTGAAGTCTAGGAACCTATTATCTGAGATCCAAGATATTTGAAGTCCTCAACTCTTTTGATGAATGTATTATTGAGTGACTTCAACCCGGAGGGCTCAGGGGAGATTGTGATATATTCTGTCTTACCCAAGTTGCAGTAGAGACTTACCTGGTTCGCTGATTGTTCAAGTAATTGCCGCAAGGAACCTGCATTCTTGATACATTGAGAAATTAATCCATGATCATCGGCAAAGTCAAAGTCAGGTATTGTGGAGGGTACCGACTACTCTGGGGAGGTTTCAAAAGGAGTCCTTTTCGCACCATGTTCTCGAGAGAAATATGAAGAAAATAGTTCAAAACAATTATAAACAGAAAAGGAGAAAGTTAGTCGCCTTGAAGAACTTTTATAATAAAGCTACTTAAACACAAGGGGGGGGGGTTGAAGAATGTTTCACAATTTGAGAAAATAAAAAAAATTTATAAAGGAGGAGGAGCAATAAATGAATAGAAATTAAGAAACTGGAGTTGCTTTTCAATTATTGATAAAGATATGTTTGAGAATAATTAAGAACTAGATAGATAGATAGATAGATAGATAGATAGATAGATAGATATTAATAGACTGAGATAGATAGATAGATAGATATTAATAGAGTAAGATAGATAGATAGATAGATAGATAGATAGATAGATAGATAGATAGATAGATATTAATAGAGTGAGATAGATAGATAGATAGATATTAATAGACTGAGATAGATAGATAGATAGATATTAATAGACTGAGATAGATAGATAGATAGATAGATATTAATAGACTGAGAAAGATAGATAGATAGATATTAATAGAGTGAGATAGATAGATAGATAGATAGATAGATATAGACTGAGATAGATAGATAGATAGATAGATAGATAGATAGATAGATAGATATTAATAGACTGAGATAGATAGATAGATAGATATTAATAGAGTGAGATAGATAGATAGATAGATAGATAGATAGATATAGACTGAGATAGATAGATAGATAGATAGATAGATAGATAGATAGATATTAATAGACTGAGATAGATAGATAGATAGATATTAATAGACTGAGATAGATAGATAGATAGATATTAATAGAGTAAGATAGATAGATAGATAGATAGATAGATAGATAGATATTAATAGAGTGAGATAGATAGATAGATAGATATTAATAGACTGAGATAGATAGATAGATATTAATAGACTGAGTAGATAGATAGATAGATAGATAGATAGATAGATAGATAGATATTAATAGACTGAGATAGATAGATAGATAGATATTAATAGAAGAGATAGATA
The DNA here is from genome assembly GCA_963932145.1 of Acanthosepion lycidas. NCBI lineage: Eukaryota > Metazoa > Mollusca > Cephalopoda > Sepiida > Sepiidae > Acanthosepion > Acanthosepion lycidas. The sequence goes on along the minus strand of OZ010608.1, from coordinate 73,606,873 downwards.
GATAGATATATAGATAGATAATAGATAGATAATAGATAATAGATGATAGATAGATAATAGATAATAATAGATATTAGTTAGTATAGATAGATAGATAGATAATAGATAGATAGATAGATAGATAGATAGATATAATAGATAGATAGATAGATAGATAGATATTAATAGAACTGAGATAGATAGATATTAATAGACTGAGATAGATAGAATATATTAGATAGATAGATAGATAGATAAAATAGACTGAGATAGATAGATAGATAGATATTAATAGATAGATAGATAGATAGATAGATAGATAGATAGAATAATAGACTGAGATAGATAGATTAGATAGATAGATATTAATAGACTGAGATAGATAGATAGATATTAATAGAGTGAGATAGATAGATAGATAGATAGATAGATAGATATTAATAGACTGAGATAGATAGATAGATAGATAGATAGATAGATATTAATAGACTGAGATAGATAGATAGATTTAGTTGATAGATATTAATAGAGTGAGATAGATAATAGATAGATAGATAGATAGATATTAATAGAGTGAAGATAGATATTAATAGACTGAGATAGATAGATAGATAGATAGATAGATAGATATTAATAGACTGAGATAGATAGATAGATAGATAGATAGATAGATAGATATTAATAGAGTGAGATAGATAGATAGATAGATAGATAGATAGATATTAATAGAGTGAGATAGATAGATAGATAGATAGATAGATAGATAGATATAGACTGAGATAGATAGATAGATAGATAGATAGATAGATAGATAGATAGATAGATAGATAGATAGATATAAACAGACTGAGATAGATAGATAGATAGATAGATAGATAGATAGATAGATAGATAGATAGATAGATAGATAGATATTAATAGACTGAGATAGATAGATAGATAGATTGACAGAAACAGCTGTTGATAGGTAGGAAACACATAAAGTGAGGGAAAACAAATATTCGTACACATAGAAAATTTTCAACTAATGAATAAACGTACTTTTAATATAATTAACTGTACAGAGATGAATAATACCTAAATATACATAGAAAACAAAAGAAAATGGATTTGATAGAAATATATCCCACTTATCCATGTTAATGGGTGAAAATGCTAATTTCAGATTTTATAACTTAAATTGATTGAATACTCTAGATTATTTAAGTTTATTTATTTATTCTAGAATATTCCAATAATGTTATCAGTAATAGTTTTTAGCCTAAAATACAAACAGAACATTCTGTAATTGATATTCGTGCAAGAAGGTTTTTTATCATAGGCAGACGTCAAGAATTGGCAAATTCGCAAAAAGAACTGCTTGTTAAGCTCTGGAAAGTAGGTAAAAGTTACAGAAAACCTGAATAGTCTATTTACTTCCATTAGTACATTCATTGGCAGGTATAAAAAAAACTCAAAACTGTTGAAAACCAAAGAACAGCCGCTGCACAAAAGATTTCTTCAAGATCTTTAAGGAAATCAATGCGTCAAATTAAACAAAATCCAATGGGTAATCGTCAAGAATTGCAGGATGATTTCTTTTATCAGGAATCTGTGCCAATGAAATTCATAGGAACAATTTAATGTTACCCTCCCCTCAGAAAACACCACTGCTATTGAAAAGACGCGATGTCAGGTTGTAATTCGTTTGTGAAGATAAGGATATGCAAAAGAATATTATAGACAGTCGAAATCAAAATTGGTTGGAGGTAATTCTAGAAATCGTGTATAGAGAAAAAATGGCAATATCTTCAAACAAAAGAACACAGATCCAACTGTGAAATTTGTTTTTGTCAGCATCATGGTTTGGGGATGTTTTGCAGCAAAAGGTACTGGCAACATCAATAATAGATTGTAGACTAAATATCGCGGCAAATCAAAATATTTTGGAAGCAAATTTGATGATTTCCGTCGACTGGAACTTCCTCTTGATTGGATCTTCCAACAAGATAATAATCCTCAGCACACTTCAAAATATACGAAGAAATGGCTTACTAAAAATAATCTAAATATCCTGAAATGGCCAAGGTACTCACCGGATTTAAACGCAATCGAGAATCTGTGGTGCTGTTTGAAAATTCAAATCTAATCGAGAGTTCTAACAAACATCCCGGATCTGAAGACCATATGCGAAGAAGAATGGAAGAAAATACCAACTAAAATTTGCAAATCATTTATTGAGAACTACAAGAAGTTGGTTGCTGTCGAAGTAAATAATGGCTATTCTACAAAGTATTAATTGAAGATTATGTATTCGTTTTGTATTGTACGAATATTTTCATCCATAGATAAATGGGATTTGTTTCTATTAAATCAAATTCTTTGCTGTTTTGTATGCATATTTAGTTATTATGCATCTGTATAGAGTTAATTATAAGAAAAGTATGTTTATTCATTAGTTGGAAATACAATAAATTAAAAATTTATATGTACGAATGCTTTTTCCACACACACACACACACTCACACAATGTATATATGAGACCGACCGTAAGACAGTTAAGTTGATAGATCTTTGTGAAAAATAATTATTAACTACATAGATAGAAATGAACAGAGATAGACTGATAGAAATGAAGATAGATAGATAGATAGATAGATAGATAGATTGATATATAGATAGATAGATAGATAGATAGATAGATAGATAGATAGATAGATAGATAGATAGATAATGAACAGACATAGATAGATAGATAGATAGATAGATAGATAGATAGATAGATAGATAGATAGATAGATTAAAGATGTTTGGAAAGCAAGAATCTGGAAGAAGTAAGAGGAACGGGAAGTGCGAGAGAAGAAACAGATAACATAGAACTTGCGGTTGTCTAGGATATGAGAAAAAGAAAAACATTAAGAACAGAAAAAGAAGAAGAATCAAGAAAACAGAAAATAATGTTTGACATTGAATTTAAATTTTCGAAAATCAAAGATAGTTCCACAAGTGATTAGAAACTGTGTATCAATTTATCAAATGTTATCAATCTTGGAGGTTGAAAAACTTGCTTAAAATGCGGTGTCGTAATATGCAGAACTTTCAAATATTCATATCTAATCGCCGGAAGAATAAATTTGGACGATCGGTGACGTATCAGAGGAACAGTCTGGAAGTCATGGAATGAAATTGCATGTCTGGGATTAACGTCCATTCTATCAATATCAAATACTATTTGGTTTGTATTTTCTGAAAATAATGGATACGACTTTTGCAGTCATATCTACTTAGAGATCCTTGATAAAATCCTAAGAAGAATCTGAAATATTTTCAGTCTGCACCTAGCATCTCAGCTTCAATCATATTCCCACTGTCGCAAAGATGTTTACTTGTGTC
>OZ010608.1:73568522-73596022 GCA_963932145.1 Acanthosepion lycidas | reverse complement strand
TTGAATGAGCCGAAGGAGATTTGATTGATTTGTTCTTTTTACGGTATATCAATTCCTTTATGAAGCCGAAATTTAATTTTCTTGCGAGCTTTGAAGTAATAAAAATATGTTATTCTGCTTTCACAATTGAGTACATGGTAGATGATACTTAGCTTTTTTGCATATACATGTTTGCATGAACATCATTACTAGAGGGCAGTGATATGTGTATTTTATATAGTAGTTTTGTTGAAGTTATATTTTGGAATACAGTTTGATTTCTTTAATAAATTGTAAGATATTATATGGATTAATGCCATGAAAGTCATTTCATTTTGGTTGATTTGTTGGTTAGTAGGTTGGTTTTCTTTAGTGGCATATCAACACCTCTATGGGTTATTTAATGCCAAAAGTTACATATTTTGAACACAAATTTATAGTTTCAACTGATTATATTTTGAATGCAATTGTATGCCTTCAAATACAGAAATTGTTAGTCATTTTGCTACAAAATATATTGCTGATAATTTTACTATAAATTTTTTTTATTTGATTTATTTAATGACATATCAACACCTTATGGGTCATTTAATGTCGAAATTTAATTTCCTTGTGATCTTTGAAATGATAAAAATTTTATTCTTCTTTCACAACTGAATACATGGTAGATAATACTCAGCTTTTATGCATATACATATTTGTGTGGACATAATTACTAGGGACAGTGATATGTGTGTTTTTTGTTGGAGTTTTGTTGAATTCATATTTTGGAAGACTATTTGTTTTTTTAATAAATTGTCGGATATTATATGAACTAATGTCATGAAAGATATCTTTGATGTTTGTTTAGTTGATTTCATTTAGCGGCATATCAACACCTCTATGGGTTATTTAAAACCGAAAACTAAATATTTTGAAGACAACGTTATAGTTTCAATTAAATATATTTTGAAAGGATTTGTATGCCTTCAACTCCAGATAAAATGTTTTACTATAAATATGTATTGTTAGTCATATGACTTTAAAATTCTATTCATTGAATGTTTGTTTAACGGCATATCAATTCCTATATGGGTCATTTAATCCTGAAATTTAATTTGGTGGAAGGGAGCTTTGAAATAATATAAATGTGATTCTGCTTTCACAGTTGAGTACATGGTAGATAATACTCGGCTTTGGGGCTTATACAAGTTTGTAGGGACATAATTAGTCAGTGATATGTGCTATCTTGTAGTTTTTTTAAGTAATATTTTGGAACACAGTTTGATTTCTTTTAGAAATTGTAGCATATTCTATGGATTAATGTCATGAAAGAATTCTTGGTTGGTTCTTTGGTTGATTATGTGTACTGGCATATCGACACCTCTATGAGTTATTTAATTCCGAAATCTAAATATTTAAAAACAATTTTATGGCTTCAACCCAATATACTTTACACGCATTTGGATGCTTTCAACCACATCTAGAATATATTGTTGGTCAGTTTGCTTTTAATAGGTACTGTTCGTAATTTTACTGTAAATAGGTTCATTGGTTGATTTTGTTTAGCAGCATATCAACACCGCCATGGGTTATTTAATACCGTATTACTACTATAAATAGGTTTTGTTGGTAATTTTACTATAAGAAGTTATTGTTGGTATCATTTCTATAAAAATATTTTTATACACTCACAGGTTTTGTTTATGTTTGGGATTATTCTATTGCTAGTATTTTTTAAAAAAATGTATTGCTGATAATATATATATATATATATATATATATATATATATATTGTAAAAATAAGTATTGCTGGTAATATTTTTTATACGAAAATCTATTACCTGTAATTTTTTGAACTTTCATAGTGTTTTGACCCCACTTTGAGGGTTAACTATTTTTTCATAGCTGGGAACCTAAAAGTTGATACCCCACCTCGGGTCAAGGTGGACCCGGAAACAACAGTAATTAATAGTTGGTTCCACACTTTTTCTCACAAAAATTTAAAACATCACTTCAACCAAATTTCAACTGCCTCAAATCTTTTCTTCATCTGTCCAGCATTCACTGCCATATAGGAGGACTGATATTACATAACAGTTCAGTACACTTTTCTTTGTTTCTCTTGCTTCAAATCTTTTCTTCATCTGTGAGGAGATTTTCCAGCATTCACTGCCATATAGGAGGACTGATATTACATAACAGTTCAGTACACTTTTCTTTGTTTCTCTTGCTTCAAGTCTTTTCTTCATCTGTGAGGAGATTGTCCAGTATTCATTGGTATGTAGGAGGACTGATATTACATACCAGTTCAGTACACTTTTCTTTGTTTCTCTTGCTTCAAGTCTTTTCTTCATCTGTGAGGAGATTGTCCAGTATTCATTGGTATATAGGAGGACTGATATCAAGTAACAGTTCAGTACTCCTTTCTTTGTTTCTCTTGTTTCAAGACTCTACTTCATCTGTGAGGAAATTGTCCAGCATTCACTGCCATATAGGAGGACTGATATTACATAACAGTTCAGTACTCTTTTATTTGTTTCTCTTGCTTCATGTCTCTTCATCTGTGTAAAGATTATCCTGCCATATATTGAGGAATGATGTTACATAACAATTAAGTACTCTTTTCTTTATTTTTTTTGCATCAAGTCTCTTCTTCATCTGTGAAGAGGTTGTCCAACATTCACTGCCATATATAACAGTACACACAGTGCATAAGAATTCTCTTAAGCAGGTATTTCCAAGGATTTTTTCAATGTGTTGTTGTGTTCCTTTTTTATCATTCCAAGCGCACCTACTACAGGTGGTACTATTCTTCAACATACATTTTTTAATTTCCACCTTCTTCTTCTTCTTCTTCTTCTTCTTCTTCTTATTATTATTATTATTATTATTACGTGTGCTATCATCTTTCCAGAGAGTAATCTTAAGTGCCTAATTACCAATGCTCCCTACCCCGAGGTCTATGAGTAAAAAAAGTGCACTGTAGGACAGTTATCTATGCACATTTGGGACTTCTCGTTTAGGAGAGGATCTTTCACATGATATGTGTAGTTCCGCAGAAAATAATCTTTTGTAGATGTAGATGTGGCCAGGAATTGTACTCACATGGTTTTCGGTACCCTTTCTTCAACGTCCCTATCACAACTGGGATAATTGTAGTTTGAAGTTTCCACGTTTTTTGTTACTTTGATTTGCAGGTCCTTACAATTTGGCAGTTTTTGAAATTCATTTTCCAAACATTGGAATCCTGTAGCTAGTCACATCAATTAATTCCTTTTTTGAAATCTGGAATATACATTTATAGAAACTACCATGGCCAAAAAGTGAATGATCAGTTTATATATTGAATGTAATATATAACTGATCCCCTTCTTTATATCCATATTACAATTTCCTTTTCGTTTATCAAATTCTAATTAGTCATGAATCCACCTCTTCTCCCTCCAGTTATGGGTTAATTAGTAAGATTTCTATCGCCAAAACTATTATTATCTTCAGACAAACAAAAATTCGTACAATCGAAAAAACTGATTAGCTACAGAGGCATATTTTTAGTTTTATTTACATTCTCTGGAATAGAAATGTATAGAAACTATTGTGGCCACAAAGTGAGGGATCATTTTATATATTGATCTTAATATAGAATTGATCCCCCACTTATCCGTATTATAATGCCTTGTTTGTTCATAAACCGTAGAAAAAGAATCAATCAATGAAATACTGATTAGCTTCACAGGCATGCCATTTAGATTTATTTACATTCTGTGGAATATAAATATATAGAAACTACCGTGGCCACAAAGTGAGGGATCAGTTTGTATACTGATTGTAATTTAGAAAGGATCTCCCTACTTTATATCCACATTATTATTTCATGCTTGCTTATCAAATTCTGGATTGGTCTTATCCCTCCAGCTATGGGTTATTTAGTAACACTGGTATCACTAAATCATTATTATCTCACCAAAGAATTCTTACAATCTAAAAAATATTTTCTGGCTTTAAATATGTTGCAAATGGCTGAGAAACAGTAGAAAACGAATCTATCAATTAATTGTTATTATTATTATTATTATTATTTTCTTTGATTTCTGGCGTTTACACATTTCTTTCCGGGTCCCGCCCAGGGACCTAAGGTTAGAAATGGCATCATGACACTTTCCACTGACAAAAAAAAAAAAATTACATAGATAAAGCCCTTCGTAAAGTGTGGGCTGTACTTGTCAGAACAATTTTTTGCATGGACTTCCAGGAATCCCTTCAATTAGTCTACTGCAATCTTTTCCAACCAGTCCTAGGGCTCCAACTACAACAGGGATTGTTGGTGTTCCCATATGCCACATTTTCGAGATTTCTATTTGAAGGTCCTTGTATTTTGACAGCTTTTTGAATATCTTCAAAGATACATTGCAGTCAGCAGGGACTGCCATATCAATAAGGAAGCACTATTTTTGTTTGTGGTCTTTAATAACAATATCTGGTCGGTTGGCCTTGGTTGTTCTGTCAGTGTGTATTGTGTAGTCCCATAGAATTGTAACAGGTCCTATCTCCGTAACCGGGTCTGGGTGGTGTTCATACAATTTTCTTTCAGTTTCCTTCCCGTAGATGTTGCAGATTTTCCAGTGCAGATATTAGCCCACTCTGTCATACCGGGTTTTATACTCAGTGGGTGCCAATGTCCTGCAACGTGATACAAGATGATCAATTGTTTCTGGATATTTATCACAGAATCTGCATTTTGGGCTGACACAATATTTTAGTGCTTGATAATTCCTAGTTAGCAAGCATTGGTCCTTTGCAGCAAGGATAAAACCTTCAGTTTCAGCTTTCAACCCTGCACTACGTAGCCACTGATGGGTACGGGTTTTGTCTACGTCAGCTTGTTTGGTACGGGCAGAGTATTGGCCATGAAGCGGTTTATCTTGCCATCGTTTCTGTATCTGGTCGGTTGCATTCGTCTTTGCTGTCTTTTTTAAGTATTTTATTATTATTGATTCTTGGCGTCAGTTTCATTTGCGGGAAGAATGAAGCTAAAAATCTTATAAATTTCTTCTAATTGGCCCCCAAACCCTATTCAATCAGGGCATTCCATTGTTATCTGTTTATTGTTTTGAGATTGATTCTTTCTTTTCAACTTACTTTTTTGCCGAGTCCTTTTTTTTCTTCTTTTGTTTCTCCGCATAAAACAATTTTTGGAGAAATCTCAAGACTTATTTTTAGGTTGGTGTGAACACTCGGCCAAATTTTTCTATAAGAGAAAATTAATTTCATTCAAAGGGAAACTTTTTTTTTTTATATTAAACTTTCTTTTCTTTTCATTTTTTTTTTTTTTTTAATAAATATTATTTAAAGTGCCCTACATTAACTTACGTTTTGTTTAACATTTTTATACTGTATATTTTCTTATTACACTTTTTGTATCCATTTTCTTTTGCAATTAAACCTCCAATTATTATAATTATTTGTAAAACATCAAAAAGTACCAGAATAAATAAAAAAAATCAAGACGCACTCAATAAGCGTAAATTATTATCTTTGTTTAACGTTTGACAGAAAAAAAATAAGCCGTCCACATAAGAAAAATTCTTTACCATACTTTTAATGTACTCCTGCCTTTATAAATTTAATATACTTTGTAAATATTTGTACTTTCTAAAGTAGTGTACGCGCCGAATACGTTATATTCGATGCCAAATTCTAAGATGGTGTTCAGTTCTTTAAGGACGTTTGCCTGAATAAAAAACCGTATATGTCATGAAAGAAGTGCTTTCTTTGAGAAAAAAAATAATGGCATGAATCTTCTTGACTCATCTACAGGGTGCGATGGATAAATTGTCGTCTAAATGGCGCCAAAATGAAAATAACGCATTTTTAACAGATATACAGTGTGCAATGGATAAATTGTCGTCAAAATGGCGCCAAAATTAAAATAATACTGGCATCTCATTTTAACAGATATACAGTGTGCGATGGATAAATTGTCATGTAAATGGCGCCAAAATGAAAATAACAGCGACATCCCATTTTAACAGATGCGCAGGGTGCGATGGATAAATTGTCGTCTATATGACGCCAAAATAAAAATAACACTGGCAACTCATTTTAACAGACATACAGTGTGCGATGGATAAATTGTCGTCAAAACGACGCCAAAATGAAAATAACAGCGACCTCTCATTTTAACAGATGTGCAGGTTGCGATGGATAAATTGTCGTCTAAATGGCGCAAGAATTGAAAATAACAGCGTCATCTCAACAGATGTGCGAAGTGCGATGGATAAATTGTCGTCTAAATGGCGCAAGAATTGAAAATAACAGCGTCATCTCATTTTAACAGATGTGCAGAGTGCGATGGATAAATTGTCGTCTAAATGACGCCAAAATGAAAATCAGCGACATCTCATTTTAACAGATATACAGTGTGCGATGGATAAATTGTCGTCTAAATGACTCCAAAATTATAATAATTGGCATCTCATTTTAACAGATATAATTCCCAAAATTACACAAAAATATCCTGAAATACTAAAGAGTAAATTTATTCAATAAAATCGATATTGACTTCAACCACGGCCTCCAGACGACTTCTGAATCTCCTGCAACTCTTCTGGACGGTTACCTTGTTTAAGTTTCTGAATGCTGCCATAATCCTTGCCTTCAGTTCATCTTTGGTGTTACAAAGAACTTTTGTTGGTTTCTCGCTCAAAGGAAACTCACACATAATGATCAATGTGTTTGGCGTCTGGGAGATAGATGGCCAGATGTAAGGGTAATGTGTTCGCAGAAATTGTCTGACAAACATGACTGGGTTCTTCTGCTTGAGTGGCATGGAGCAGAGTCCTGTTGTCTGACATAGAGTCTTCCAGCAGCCACCTTCTTCACCCAGGATAGCTCTACCCCCTCAAGGCACTTGATGTAGGTTTCCGTGTTCTGAGGCCCCCACCAACAAATTCAAAAGTTCTGTTCTTATTAGAATGATCAGAGTGAGTTTTCTGTGCTGCCTTGCCTTCGTCATTCAATTCTTTCTGTCTTGTCTTCAGATCGACACCTAAACACTAGAATGGCAAGCAGTACAGCATGCTGTTTCCAGATTCCTGGCGGAGTGAATTGCGTCATGGTGCTCTTTTTCTCACAGAAGGTGGCCAATTGAGCCTACTCTACATTACCGTCGATAAAATTACACACAACGCACATTTAAAATATAAAATGGCGGCTATTTACTCATCACACCCTGTACTTAATGAATCCGACATTAGCATCCATGACTGTTTCAATATGAGGTCTGAAATGTTGATACATGCAAACCAGATGTTTTTTATCTATTTTGGACATTGTGTTTGTTATGGCCATCTTCGGATATTTTATCGTGTTATGAGAGCGTTGATTGACTTCTCTCTCGACTACCCCCGAAACTTAGCAGTCCAACACATTCAGGTCTGGAGAGCTAAATGATCATATGTTTGTCTTCACGTGATCGCGGAGATTGTAACTCATCCGTTCTTGGGTCGTCTTCGCTTTAAGCGACAATGCAGAGTCTTGTTGATAGGTGTACGGACTTGCTTTGCTCATGTCCTCAATCCAAAGATTCCCAAACTACACCAACACCTCCTTATAGTTAGCAACAATGATTCTTAATCCCTGACAAAAGAAGTGAAGAAACATGGCATCTTCCTTCTTAATCCCGACTTCTACAACATTCACGTCAAGGTCGCCATATTCATTACAACATTTCGGCCGTTGTACGCTCCGGCCTTCTTCAGGTGGTTGGAATGTCGTTCTGAGCCCTTTATTTCGCTCACTGGGGTAGACTGTTCTAGTTCCACGTGCCATGTTTGATGGATGTCAGTTATCAGTTATCTCCTGTTAATTTCCATCTGAAAGTTCTCCACTGCCTTAACCAGGTATTGAACTCATACTCTTTGGGTCCTGTCACTGGATCTAACCAATGCTTTTATCCACTGTGCCATGTGTCCTTTATAATCTCCCGAACGCAAGTTCTGAAGCCATCTCTGTACAGTTCTGCCTTCAACAATGCCATTACCAAAGACCGTTTGATATTCCGAAATGCTTCAGAGGCAGAACGTCCCAGTCTGTACACATACAGTAAGATCACTCGACATTGTTTTATTGTAATCATTTTCATTGGTCTTATGAGTAACAATATATTGAAAGAAAAATGATCTGGAAAGAAAATGAGTCAAGAATAACTCAAGATTTTTTTTTATATACTAAGGAAGTTACTCCGTTAGACGACCGGGTCAACACCCAACCAAAAATAAATCATTTCATGTGTGACGGCCTTATACTTAATCAGCAATTAACATAATGCATCAATTCAGTTGAGACTCATGATAAACACGGGCAAGTCCGTTATACCATTGACAAAATATTGGCATGGATAATCTTAAGATTCTTTCTGGCGCATCTAATTATAGGATCCGCCATTATCATTGATAACTGCTTCAATACGAGATGTGAAACGTTGACATGCCGGAATTAGATGACCTTTTTTGGACATTGTGCTAGTTATAGCGGACTTCAGAGATTTTATAGTGTTATGAGGGCGTTGATTGACTTCTCTTTCGTCTACGCCCCATTTGTAAGAGTCTAACAGATTCAGGTCTGGACAGCTAAGCGGCCATATTGTTTGGGATGACACGATTATGAAGATTCATACAATTCTTCCAATCATACGGAATATACGCCAGAAAATTTCTATGACGCCAGAATAGACATCATTAAAGAAGTATTCTGGCTCTCAACATATACACCATATTGCAAATTAACTTAGTTTCCTTTCTTTCATTATACGGTCAATTTTAGACTCATTAGAGTGACAAAGAGTAATCAATTTCTATTTTTCCTCGGATTAGGTCATTTGCTGTGGTGTGTAGTAATATAAATGCATTTTCGCGGTGTATGATGAAATTTATTTGGCCTTGACAAATATTCCGTCATCCGCGATTGCATCAGATTTTTATCACGCACAGACACTATTGTCTCGACTGTCGATTAGTTGTCATACGGTCATTGTTTGCGATGGACATTACTGCAAGGAAGCGTACGAAAATTACAACGCTGCACGAACAGACTAGCAAGCTTTAACAGTGAGCAAATTAAATTATTATAGATTGGCCCGGAATCTCTCCTGATTTAAATCCAATCGAGAATCTGTGGTCAGTCTGCAAGCAACTACTTCATGGAATGGATATACAAAGTACTAACATGTCACTGGGTCATGTTTTATTGCAAAAATACGAAAGAAAAGTAAATAATAACAGAATTATTCCTTTTCTTTCAATTAATTTGCACAACTGGCGTTTTGACTTTTAAGACATGCACAGTCTGGTTGGAAGTTGTCAGATCATTTACTCATGCCTTCAATCCAAGGCCTGACAAAACCACTCCAATTGTAACTTTTAATCATCAGTATTGACCCTTAAAACCTGAAGAAAAAAGTGGGAAAAAAATTATATCTTCTGCGTTTGACTTATATTTCTGAGATGAGGTATTGTAATGATTTACATTATTTACTTTGTTCGGACTCTTGTCCTCATCTTAATCGTCATATTCACGACGTTTCGGCCGTTATAAGCTCCGGCCTTCTTCAGGATCTGTTTATATTTCTGAAGCGGTATTGGAAATATTTATATTAGTTGCATTGTTCGGACTGTTGTCCTAATCTTTATCGTCATAGTCACGACGTTTTGGCCGTTGTACGCTCCGATCTTCGTCAGGTGATATAAGATGGAATTTCAAATCGAACCCTTTATTTAGACCATGGGGTAGATTATTCTAGTTACACGCATCTCAAATATTTTTTTCCATTTTGCTTTGCATATATATATATATATATATATATATATATATATATGCATGTTTCATTAAAAACGACAAACAAGGTACTACGGTTAAGCTTTTTATTTAATTTTTCTTGTGTTCTCACAAGAGCTTTCTTTTCTGGGAAAAGGGTGTGTAAGAACTGTCCAAATATTTTATATTTCCGAGCGCTTTCGGCTATACCTTTAGACATTATCAAGGATGATTCGATTTTTCAGCTTAATCGAGTGTGTGCGTTCTGTGTATGTATTAGAGTGTGGTAGGGATTTTTTTTAATTTCCGAATACGGTTAGCACATTATGGCCTTGTTCGTAGTTAATATTGTTAAGAGTTGGCTTTTCTTTTTTATTATTAAAGCTTCCATTATTTTTAGTCTTTTTTTGCAGGTGGATGCAGTTAATATATTTGTGTTTTCTACTATTATGTCCCTAATGGAAGCGGGTAAATTTGTGTGTGTGCTTAAATGGGTTCTAATAGAGCTGTGATCAGATAGGTGTAACGTAAGACGTCCCATATATATATATATATATATATATATATATATATATATATATATATATATATATATATATGGGGATGTTTTTTAATTTATTTTTTGTAAACTTGTCTGTGTTTCTTTTTTCTATTTTAATTAATTTGCAAAAATATCTGGTTCACAGAGATGAGGTCTAGGAGTGGTCTTTAAGAATGGCAAGAGATTTTGCCCCCTACAGAAGCTAAGTGCGTGGTCATAGTGTTAATAATATCTCCTCTCAGCGGTGGAGTTGATGTGATGGTGTCTTGTTGGTAATGAACTTTCAGCCAAATAACAACTAAAATTATAACAAAATTTTTCTATCTCTCGCATTTTGACTTCATTTCCTCCTTCATCTGTCTTTTTCTTTCTATCGTTTTTTTTATTTCATTCATTCATTTTATTCTTTCTTTCCTTTTTTCTTTCTTTCTTTCTCTCTTTCTTTTTTCTATTATTTCCTTCGCTATCTTTTTATTCTTTATTTATTTATTTATTTTTCTACGTTCTTTCTTTTTATTCTTTCGTTTTCTCATTTTTCTATTCTTTCCTTCGTTCTAATCTTTCTATTCATTTCTTCTTTCTATTCTGTCTTTCATTTTTTCTTCATATTTTTTCTTTCTTTCTTTCGTTCTATTCTTTCTTTCGTTCTATCTTTTTATTCTGTCTTTCTTTCCTTTTTCAATTCTTTCCTTCATCTTTTCTTATTATTCTTTCTTTCCTTTTTTTCTGACTTTCATTCATAATTTTCTTTTATTCTTTCTTCTTCTTCTTTCTTTCGTTCTATTTTCCTTCATTCTTTATTCGTATTCTTTTCTTTTTTATTTTCTTTCAAATCTTTCATTCGTTTTATTCTTTCTTTTTTTCTTTCTTTCTTTCTTTCTTTCTTTCTTTCTATACTTTTCCGGCTTTCCATCCTCCGTTCTTTTCTTGTGATCAGTTTCTTTTTTCTTTCTTTCTTTCATTCCATCCCATTTTCCTTCCTTGTTACACACTTTCTTTCTTTCTTCATTTCTTTTTTCTTTCTTTCTTTCTTTCTTTCTTCCTTCCTTCCTTCCTTTCTTTCTTCTATATCATTATTCCTTCCTTTGCTTTTTCATTTCACTTTCTTTCACTGTTTCTTTCACTTTTTTGTCCTCCTTCTTTTTAATCTCTTTCCTTCCATCTAACTTGCTTTTTCTTTCTTTCTTTCTTTCCTTCTTTCTTTTTGAATCCATGTCTTTTAGCTTTTACATTTCTTTCTTTTTACTTTCTTCATTGGCATATTTCTTCATATCTTTCTTTCTTTTCTTTCTTTCTTGCTTTTTTCTTTCTTTCTTTGTTTCTTTTTGAATCCATGTCTTTTAGCTTTTTCATTTCTTTTTTTTTTTACTTTCTTTTTGATATATTTCTTCATATCTTTCTTTCTTTCTTTTCTTTCTTTCTTTCTTTCTTTTTTCTTTCCTTTCTTTCTTTCTTTCTTTCTTTCCTTTTACTTTCTTTCTTTATTTTTGAATCCATGTCTTTTAGCTTTTTCGTTTCTTTCTTTTTACTTTCTTCATTGGCAGATTTCTTCATATCTTTCTTTCTTTTCTTTCTTTCTTGCTTTTTTCTATCTTTCTTTATTTTTTCTTTCTTTTCTTTCTTTCTTTCGTTCTGTTTGAATCCATCTCTTTCAGTCCTTGCGAAAAATATGGCAGCGACAAATGCATATTTCCCTGTATGTTTTTATTTGTGTGTGTGTATTTATGAGTATGTGTATGTTTGTT
This sequence comes from Acanthosepion lycidas, assembly GCA_963932145.1. Taxonomy (NCBI): domain Eukaryota; kingdom Metazoa; phylum Mollusca; class Cephalopoda; order Sepiida; family Sepiidae; genus Acanthosepion; species Acanthosepion lycidas. The sequence continues at coordinate 73,583,962 of OZ010608.1, read as the reverse complement.
TGCGCGAGTTTTGTATGAGTGTATGCGCTGAGGTTATCCATGAAAAAATAACTTACCCACGTGCATCCTCTGAGATTACATTTCTATTTACATCTGGCATTTAATTGGTTAAAACACGACATAATTACATTTCTATTTTTAATTATGACCTTATATCCCCCCCCCAACTTTTAACTTTCGGAAAAGACGTAACATTTTGTTGTTAAATTTCCTTAAAAATCATTTTAATCATCAGTTAATTACCATTGCCTGAAGAAGTACAATCATAGTATTGAAACGTGAAAGCCTTTGTGTTGCGATTTCAAGTGGATTTTATTGTAATCTCATAGAAGAAAAATATAATCACACACACACACACACACACACACACATATATATATATATATATATTTCTGAGATGAGGTATTATGTACACTAGTTACATTGTTCGGACTATCGTCCTCAACTTTGTTGCTATATTCATCATAACGTTTCGGCCGTTGTACGCTCCGGTGGCTTCTTCAGATGGTTGGAATGTCGAACTGAACCCTTTATTTCACTCGATGGTTCCACGTGCTATGTCTAATGGATGTCAGTTAGAGTTATCTCCTGTTAATTCCCCTCTCCACTAACTTAATCAGATATTGAACTCACACACTTTGGTTCCTAACGTCTTTATCAACTGTGCCATGTGTGCTTGCGGACATTTGTGTATGAATTTCTGGGTATTATAAACCTAATGACTTCAGCCATTTTGGCTGTTATCATTGCATGTTTTTTACCAGAGCTCATATTGCAACTCCTTATTACTGGATTTTTTGTGGCCGAGCATATGTGCTGATTCCTTAAGTTTACGAATTTTCCAGTGATGTTCTTCGTCTATGATTTCAGCAGGATCCCACAGACAGCGGTGATTTTCCTTTTCTCTCCATATGTGGTCATCCACACCTGATTTATATACATATATATATATACATATATATATATATATATATATATATATATATATATATAGAGAGAGAGAGAGAGAGACAGACAGACAGACAGACAGAGACAGAGAGATAGGGAAAAACTGATATATATATATAGAGAGAGAGAGAGAGTGAGAGAGAGACGGAGAGGACATGAATAGATAGATAGATGTGAACAGAAACACACGCACACACACACACACACACACATATATATATATATATATATATATATATATATATATATATATATATATATATATATATATATACATATATGTGTATGTATATCCAGGTAAAATAAGAACAAACGGAGTATGATTGCACTGTAAGTGACATTTAACTTAAAAGAGGACTCAGTATAGAGTAGAGCGAAATATTATTGATTTTAAGATATTAAATAAATCTTTCACACGCCAGTAGTTTAACATCGAGTGAAAAGACAAATTTAGGGTCTCGAAACGTAACTGAAATTATGTAGACATACTTAATATGTATTTAATATATGTTAAAATAGCTTCACAATTATCATTTGCACCATAAATTTGTTCAAAATGAATTATATATATATATATATATATATATATAGATAGATAGATAGATAGATAGATAGATAGAGAGAGAGAGAAAGAAAAGAGAGAGAGAGAGATTGATATGACAGGACCGATATATATATAGATAGATAGATGCATATATAGATAGATACAAAGAAAGAAAGATATATAAAGGCATATATATATATATATATATATATATATATATATATATATATATATATATATATATAAACCATTTATTTTACATTCAACGTCATCACTTGATAAGACACTGAGGGTGTTGAAACAAAATGGCTATTTTTGTAGTGATTTTATAACATATTTATGTTATAAATTTTTTTTTTAAATAAATAATTATATATATATATATATATATATATATATATATATATATATATATATATATGTGTGTGTGAAAATATTGTAGAAAATAGGAAAGAAACTGGTTAGGTAAATAATCCAAAGTTCCTTAGTATTTTTGTAATTATTTTTAAAAAATAGTGCTCGATACGAAAGTAGAGCATAAATATAATTATTTATTTAAAAATATATTTTTAAATAAATATTTTTAAATAATTTTAAATAAATAATTATATATATATATATATATATATATATATATATATATATATATATATATATATATGAAAAGTTTAATATTTATGGAAACCGCATTATATATATATATATACACATATATATAATATATATATATATATATATATATATATATATATATATATATATGTTTGTGTGTGTGTGTGAGCGTGTGCGTGTGTGCATTTAAATAGCAAATTCTCTTTTAGGCATGTCTGAATGAATAAATTGCAAACATTATGTCTGCTTATTTTGCTCATAATCCTTTCATATTCACGAATATTTTCCCGTATATTACAATCAAATAAGGCAAGAAATGTATTGTAACTGTGGGAATATTGCTGGTTTCATGATATATTGGTATAAATGATTTTCTTATCCTGCGTATAGTTAGTATCCATCTGGTGATAATATAAGAATTTGATATTTAGGGTCTTTTCAGGTAGTAGTATTTTCTATTTGACTTGTGTTTAGGCTTTTGCTAATTCTTAACTACTCTCAAATTCCGTTAAAAAGAATAGAAAACTTGAAACGGTTATTATAAAAATAAATCGACATAATATTATATATTATTCAAGGAAATGTTTGGATGAATATATGCATGTCAAAGTATACTCAGGTTGACATCAACGTATTGTCGTTTAAATGACGCAAGAATTGAAAATGACATTGACCTCTCATTTTAGTAGATATACAGGGTGCGATGAATAAATTGTCGTCTAAATAGCGCCAAAATGAAAATAACACTGGTATCTCATTTTAACAGATATAAATGTTGCGATGGATAAATTGTCGTCTAAATGGCGCCAAAATGAAAATAACACTGGTATCTCATTTTAGTAGATATACAGGGTGCGATGAATAAATTGTCGTCTAAATAGCGCCAAAATGAAAATAACACTGGTATCTCATTTTAACAGATATAAATGTTGCGATGGATAAATTGTCGTCTAAATGGCGCCAAAATGAAAATAACACTGGTATCTCATTTTAGTAGATATACAGGGTGCGATGAATAAATTGTCGTCTAAATAGCGCCAAAATGAAAATAACACTGGTATCTCATTTTAACAGATATAAATGTTGCGATGGATAAATTGTCGTCTAAATGGCGCCAAAATGAAAATAACACTGGCATCTCATTTTAACAGATATACAGGTTGCGATGGATAAAATGTCGCTTAGAAGAGTAAATTTTTTCAATAAAGTCGCCATTGACTTCAACCACGCCCTCAAAACGTCTTCAGCATCTCCCGCATCTCTTCTGGACGGTCTCCTTTTTTAAGTTGATGAATGCTGCCATAATCCTTGCCTTCAATTCATCTCTGGTGTTACAAAAAGTTTTATTGGTCTCTCGCTCAACTGCCACCTACACATATTAAACAAGCGGTTTGCAGTTTGAGGAGTTAGGTGGCCAGATGTAAAGCGTGCTGTGGTCGCAGAAATTGTCTGACTGCTATGAGTGTGTTCTTCTGCTTGTCTGGCCATTCATAAGGTCTTCCGGCAACCACCCTCTTGACCCAGGGTAGCACTACATCCTCAAAACACTTGAAATAGGCCTCCGTATTGAGTCCGAGGCCCTGCGGGAAAATGAAAGGAGGCATAACGTCGCTATCACTAGTGGACATCATGATGTTGACTGGATATATCATCCAACTCTTTCCGAATCCTCTGCACTGTCCTCAGATTGAGACCCAAACACCCTGAAATGTTCGTATTGGTGATTCCGGCGCGAATGCCAAGCAGTACAGCATGCCCTTTCCAAGTTTTGGGCGGAGTGAATTGCATCATTCTCACAGACAGTGCCCAACAGACCCTACTATACTGTGTAGTCGATAAAATGAAAAATATATAAAATGACCACAATTTACTCATCACACCCTGTACATGCATACATACATACATATATATATATATATATATATATATATATATATATATATATATACATATATATATATATATATATATATATATATATATATATATATATACAAAGAAATAATCACACATAGAATCAATCATCAATATTAATGCTATTATTGGCGACATCCATCGCTAGTCGTGTATAATGTATGCATTAAAATACTGTTAATCCATAGAGTGACGTGATCCTCATTTATAAAACTGTTGTCTGTTGTTTCCAGTTTATACGTTTTTAAAATGCAAGTACTTTCGAATAATCATTTATTCATCGTCAGGCATATGTTTTCCTTATAAAATCAAAAACTTGAAGACGATATAATTGTTTGTCGACCGAAAGATGCATACATAATGTCTAATGTTTTATGTTTATAAAAACTATCGATCCGCAGTACAAAAAAATTCCTAAAAAAACTACTAAGACATTACACTATATTAATTGAACTATATACTTAGTTCATGACATATTAACTGAAAATACTTGTAAAAATAGAATACGTGGATTTACCACATCACAAGAAAATTTCAAATAAAATTCTCACTTAATATTTTGAAAAACTTAGCGTTGCGTCTTTGCAAGTTCCGTGATTGTACACAACCGTCAATAATAGCACATATTCAAAAAAACATCTTACAAAAAATATTTTTTTAGGTATTTCTATGAAACTTTTACTGCTAATAACACATATGTTTCTGTCTTTAGTGAAACAATCATATTTTAAAAAATAATCAATAAAAATATCTCACAAAGAAAAACCAATATTTAATAACGCAAAAGTTTATAATATATTTATTAAATTCTCCATTAATATTTCGCAGCGTAACCGTTATTACTAATTCCAACATGGAGGCGTTTCGAGCAGTTCCCTACGAATTTCTTGCATGTTTCTTGTCTAATATTTTTCCATTCTTCACGACAAAATTCCTTTAGTTCCTGCAGGTTTTGTGGGTTCCTTCTTTGAATTCTCAGTTTTAGCTCGCTCCATAAATTTTCAATCGGATTGAGATCTGGAGATTGACTTGGCCATTTTAGAACGTCTATTCTATTTGAAATTAACGATTATTTTGTGAGCTTTGCAGTATGTTTAGGGTTGTTGTCTTGTTGAAAGACCCAACCTGGTTTCAAGCCCAGTGAATGTACCCACTGACGTAAATTTATCTCCAAAATATCCCTATAATATGCTGCATTCATCCTACCTTCTATTATTACAATGTTCCCTACACCTTGGGCACCAAAACAACCCCAGATCATGATTGATCCGTTACCAAATTTTACTGTTGGGATAATATTCTTCAGAGAATATTAAATACCCTTCTTTTTGCTACAGCATTTCTGCCAAAAAGTTCAATTTTCGTTTCGTCTGACCAAAATACATTTTCACAAAATACTGCGGGTTTAATACAATGCTCGTTTGCAAAATCCAGTTTCTTTAGATATTTCTAACACAGGTTAATGAAACTTTTACTGCTAATAATACATATGTTTAAGCCTTTAGTAGATAGATAGATAGATAGATAGATAGATAGATAGATAGATAGATAGATAATGGACAGACTAAGATAGATACAGTGCCCCGCAAAAGTTTACATCATTACAAAAAATGTTTCTTTAAGTATTTCTAACACAGATTAATGAAACTTTTACTGATAATAATACATATGTTTAAGCCTTTAGTAGATAGATAGATAGATAGATAGATAGATAGATAATGGACAGACTAAGATAGATACAGTGCCCCGCAAAAGTATAAATCATTACAAAAAAATTTTCTTTAAGTATTTCTAACACAGATTAATGAAACTTTTACTGATAATAATACATATATTTAAGCCTTTAGTAGATAGATAGATAGATAGATCTTCATATCTATCTATCTATCTATCTATCTACTAAAGGCTGAAACATATGCATTATTAGCAGTAAAAGTTTCATTATTCTGTGTTACATATACCTAAAGAAATATATATATATATATATATAAATGTAATGTGTTGTAAACTTTTGCGTAGCACCGTATCTATCTCAGTATGTCCGTTATCTATCTATCTATCTATCTATCTATCTTACCTTGTTGATATCTATCTATCTATCTATCAATCCTTGTCTGTTAATAGCTATCTATCTATCTATCTATCTACCTGTCTATCTATCTATCCTAGTCTGTTCATTATCTATCTATGATTTTTATCTATCTATCTATTATTTTTTATCTATCTATCTATCAAAACGAAAAATATAAAATGGCGACAATTTACGCATATATATATATATATATATATATACATATATATATATATATATATATATATATATGTATGGGGTTAGAGATCATGAGGATTAAAAAGGTATTTTGTTTATTAATATCAAAATTTGTTAGAATGTTCGCAGTTTTTCTTTTCTGTCATTTCTGCCAGTGTCTCAAACATATTCCACAGTCAACTGTGACTTTTTGTGGCCTTTTTGTTAGCCGCCAGTCAGGCAAGCATTTTCTTTAATATTATACTTTTAATTTCTTTCTTTCTTTTTTATTTTCTTATGGGACTCGCTCAAAAGAACACAAAACATATTTTATTTTGCTCACAGTAATTCGCATTAAGCGGTAGAAGCATTTCTTTGAATCACACGCCCTCCCTTTGTTTTGTTACCATATGGCCGTGCCCATATGGGGCAATCACAAACATACACACGCACACGCACAAACACACACGCACACGCATATATATATATATATATATATATATATATATATATATATATATATATATATATATATGTGTGTGTGTGTGTGTGTGTGTGTGTGTGTGTGTACGTGTGTGCGCTATATTGAGTCTAATTCGTTACCTCTTCGTCACCGAGAACCGTTGATATAGTTAATATGGCGTCTGTCTCCTATCGTAACTATTCGGGTTTCTATTCTTGGTAGTGGATCCCAAATATAGAACGAAACGGCCGTCAAGTGCTTTCTGCATTCTGTTGAGGTTTCTTCTAGACTCGATGAATTACTTAATTATAATTGTCTCAAATCCTCCAAATTATTTCTCTCTATATATATCTATCTATCTATCTATCTATATATATATATATATATATATATATATTATAATAATATTTTTTGTTTAAAAATATGATTCCTTCGCTACATAAGAGTTCTCATGTTTCAAAAACGTGAGCCGAAATCATCCAAATAATTAATAAAATTAAGTTGAATTGAGGTGTTTAGTCACGTTTCATCTTCAAGCGAAATTTTAGGAATAAGCTATCTCTCGGTTTACGTGTATTTTTACAGAATTTGTTATTGTGGGAGTGGCTATACTATTTTCATTCTTTAAGTGGTCAGGGAGTTAATTCTTATCAGTGGATTCATCATCCTCTGAGAGGTTTTGCTAAGGTTGGGTAGGGTATCCATTTCAAGGCTAATGTTTACGGTCATCCTTTAGTTGGTTCCCAGTGAAGGATATTTTTATGGCGCGCCTACAGTCGTTCTGTGTCTGGAGAATTGTCTCTTATTCTTGTCTATCTGATTATCTATTTATTTATTTGTTTATTTAAGTGGGTGTTTAATATACAGATCACTATATATATATATATATATATATATATATATATATATATATATATATATATATATATATATATATTTAGTGTTGTGTATCTGTCTGTGTAGCAATCTCTTTCTAATACATGTTTCATTAAAAATAACGGTCAATATATTTCGGATGATGTTTTTTTTCATTTTTCTTGAGTTCTTGTTTCTAAACAAACGAATATTGTGTGTGTAAATTGTCCAAATGTTTGGATACAAAAACGAACACTTCATACAGACAGACAGACACACACACACATATATATATATATATATCCGGTGCGATGAGAAGGAAAGTAATATATTCTCACCCGTCGAAGTGCAGTTGAAATGCACTGAAACGAAGTTGCATCTTTGTAGTGAGTAAAATGGTTTTGTCTATATGATAAAATTATAATATATATATATATATATATATATATATATATATATATATAGATAGATAGATAGATCTTATATATGAAGTACAGTGTATATGTTTCTGTTTGTGCGTGTGTGCGTCCAAGCAACTCCTACGCTCCAACTGGTCCGATTTCAATAATTCATAGCTCATTCAAAAGCCCTATAAAAGTTAGATTTTCGTTGAGTTAAGATTCAGGGTTTCCGGATAATGCGAGGTTAATTATTGTTAGCAAGGTCGATTTTACTGCTTTTAAATCATGGATGGAAATCATTAAAAATTGGAGTTTAAAAGCAGTAAAATCGATCTTGCTAACCAGACTCTCCTCTGTAGCTAAACTGGTATAGCATGTCAAGCTATATGATGATTCCGTGTAGTGTCCAGTTTCGATTCCTGTCGGAGGACACAGATTTTCTATGATTTGGGCGTTCAGGCCGGTAAATGTTGTTAATACTGTTTATTATAAACAGTATATTTATTTAAAACTTTCATATATGAGAGAGAGGGTGGTCTTAAAATCGACTATATTTATAAGCAAATGGTGCCCAGTCTTGTTTGTAGGGAAAATAAGGACCTACGTACATCAATTCGTCTTTAAATTAAGTGGCAGCAGAAGAATTACAGAATGACTAACAACACATTTTATATCATAATGGCCAACAATACGGTAGAACTTTTGATGAGAAGCAGGTGAGTGTTATGACATAGCCGCCCCAATCTCCCGACCTCAACCCCATAGAAAACTTATGGAGCATTATAAAGTACAGGCCCTCGAGAAAGCAATTGAGCAACATGATTTCCTATTCAGTCGAGCATCCTCATCTTGGTTGTTATACTCGCCACATTTTAACCTTCTTTGATTGTTTTTATTCGTACTTAAAAACTGAGACCTAACACTTTATTCAATCTATGAGAAGAGACTGTTCGCATTTCGTCTTGGATATTGAGGGAATATTTAATACATAGATAATGTCTGTTGGGAAAGGTATGAATTCTCTTCTTCCCCTCCCAGCTATGGCAAAATAGCAGGACAGACTGGGTTCTATAACCTTGGGTGAGAACCGGACTAGGAGAAGAAAAACCTCTGAATTCAAAACCGGCCTGGAGACGGTGTGGCTCGACTGTGTTTTGAAAAATGAAAACATTTAATAGAAAAATTACATACAACAAACTATTTCTAATTTAACAGTTAAATTTAATATTTAATCCTTGAAAATAGCTGAATGTATAGCCGAAAGCGCTCGGAATAGAAGAACATTCGGACAGTTTGTATATAATTTCTCATTCGAAAAGAAGAAACAAATTATTAGATCGCATGAGAAATTATATAAAAACTAATATATATATATATATATATATATATATATATATATATATATACAGTGCTGTTCGATAAAAGTGAGCATTATAAAGTACAGGCTCTCGAGAAAGCAACATGCTCCATAAGTTTTCTATGGGGTTGAGGTCAGGAGATTGGGGCGGCCATGTCATAACACTCACCTGCTTCTCATCAAAGTATTCCTTCATCAATTTTGATTTGTGACAGGGAGCATTATCCTGCATAAAAATGAGCTTGGTGGGGTTGATTTGCACCCTTTCAGCAGAAGGGAGCAGACAAGACTCTAAAATTCTCTTGTACTGCTCGCTCCTGAGGGTCTTTACAATATGTTTTAAGAAACCAGTTCCATGAAAAGAAAAGCATCCCCAGAACATTATACTGAACGGATTCTTGACAGTTTTTACTGCTAAATTCAAAGAGCTTTCAAAGCTTCTTTCTTCGGATTTTAGATCGCTTATCCTTTGAATTTAGCTCAAATTTCGTTTCATCGGAGAAGAGAACATTTAGTAAAAAAAATCAGGTGAGTCACTTTTATCGAACAGCACTGTATATATATATATATATATACACACACACACATATAGAGAGAGTAAGGGTGAGAGAGAGAGAGGTAGCATATCTTCATTCAAGCATGTTTCATTGAATAATATTGACATATTATGTCTTTATTTTATAATAATTCTTTATATATATATATATATATATATATATATATGGGAGAGAGAATATCTCTTTTGATTTTTCACACTACTGGTCACTCAATACAAGGCCTGAGAGCCACTCAAGGTAGAGAATTACTGAACAAGGTTGTAGGATAGATAACAGACGACATGAGACTTAAAGAAGTTAAGATTTTAGCGGTCAGGAAAGCATCAACGTGGGAGTCTGTTCAACAAAGGAGTATCTCTTGGGAAGCACCTGTCTGAATGGAACTTCTATCTTGCAACAGGAATGAGGATGGTTCTCCCCTGTTTATATGGCACCGGTCTGGACTGCTGAAACTTGGGAAGGTAACTTGTCAAAAGATTTCCCATGCAACAAATGTGTGAATAAACTCAAAAGGAATAATTTTCTTTACCAGTGCGTTTTGTCCTCTGATCGACTTTATCAGAGAAAATGCAAGGATTTTATTTTGCAACAACTATTTATGAACAAAAGTAAAATATATCATTATCATTTTAAAATTTAGAAACACCCCAAAATATTCTTAAGGCTGTAAAAGTCAAAGAAAACTATGGAGGATGCTAAGTGATATAATTCAATGTTTAATAAAGGTAAAATCAGTATTTATTATTTTAAATAAAAAAGACAATATATATAGAGATTTCGTCCAGCATGAAACAGCCTGTCACCTCAGAGTGTTGACTTCAATGTTCACACACACACACACACACATATATATATATATATATATATATATATATATATATATATATATATATATATATATATATATATATATATATATATATATATATATATATATATATATAGCTAAATAGATATGAATAGACGCAGATAGATTGTTTTTTTTATATTTAAGAGACGCTCATAATTGTTCATCAGGTTAACTTTGATGTCTAATTAAATTATGGAGGATGAGACTAAAGGAGACAGGTTCGATTCCAGGCGTTGGTATAATTTTTCTTTAGCAGGATCTCTCAATCTGGAGATTATTATTAATGTTTACAGTTTAAGAAAACTTATTAGCAAAAAAGAGGGATAACAAAATGGCATTCCTGTATACTTGTAAAATCGAAATACAAAGTTAGTAATATAAAAGACAAGTAAGCAACCGACGGCGATGTAGACAGAACGAGTCAAAGCGCACACAAACCTACATTCGCAAGGAAAAAGTGGATAATTTGCATAATGGCGCGAATATTATTGTTTCGTCGATAGCGTAACATTTACAAAAAAACAATCTTACAACCAAGGCACGTTCACAATACTGATGACTGCTAATTCTGAATTCCGTTTAAAAGTGTTGTAATCCGTATACATCAAGTCCGACCAGCCATCCCCCTGTAAGCAGAAAGAAAGGTTAGTAGGTTTAACGGTAACTTGCAGCGGCTTCATCTCGTATCCAAGAATTTAATTTATTCTTTGCTGATCGCTTCCTTTATGATGATACTGTTGATGAGTACATTCGCAGCCAACTTGCAGATTCAGGACTACAAGCTTCCAGATTCACGAAAACCTGCTCCCGTCATCCATTCCCTATCGCCGTTTGGCTTTACAAGAGTTGGTAGGAGTTGAAAAAAATCAGAGTAAAAGAAAGTGCCAATGGCCTGAATTTGTTTAAGGTGGGCCTCAACTCGCCAAAAAGTGACCCACACTCTTGATTTCATGATTTTCCTCTGCGGTACATATAGAATGAAACACGCAGAATCTAATCATGAAACTGAATCGGATTGCCGCTGATTTGGTTATAATTTTGAGGGACGCCTTCTATAGCATGTCCTTCATGCGTAGCCCACTTCATCCACTGGTTCAACCGTTCAGATCTGTTGTAATCGTTGTCCGCTTGTTCCATTGCTTGTAAATATTATATATTTATATAACCTGTGATGTTTACCGCTAATTTTTAGTCTGTGTGCGTTCATTCGTCCTCGATTTTAGCGTTGAAGAGTGAGACCAGATAAACCGTTTTAGCTGTCTTTTTTGTTAAACCTGTTTTATTTCGATATTATCACTTTACAGCAGGTAACTCCAAAGAAACGCGATACCTAAGGTTTTAAAATTAATTTTTAAAAATGAAAAATCTTTCTTGAAGATTTTATTTTAGTTTTAATTTCAAGCTAATAGATTAAATTTAATATTTAGAATAAGAAACATACTTTTCTGAAGTTCAAAATAATTTTAATTAACTGGAAGGTGTTTTCGTTTTGAAATTGTTAAGCATGGCTGATTTTAGCGCTGGTTTTAGCCATCCAACGTAATTCTTTTACAAAATTTTTCAAATATAAAATATAATTTTTCTGAAACGTTATTTTAGGAATATTAACTGATTGAAAGTTTAATTAATCTGGTTTGAAACAAATATTATTTACTTTAATCTTAAAATACCACAGAAATGTATTTTAACACTGCTGTATGTTTTTATTTAAAATACTAACTGGTTGGCAGCTTTATTGACAGGCGGATGTTTATGTAATTTTCTTTCTGCGATGGACATTTTTTTTATTAGTTATACGCTAAATTGCTTGGAGAATTTAAATCACCATTTTTCTTTTGTAAAACAGGACACTCAGTTACCAAAAAGCTGTATTGAAACGTAAAATAAAAAAATGCAATAAAACTAAGACATTATTTATGTAGAAAAGTTTTAAATTGTTTTTACATATCTGTAAAATTTCCTTCAGGAATATAGCGTTAGCATCTCTTTCACAAGTTTTTTAATTACCCAGAAATCTTTCAATTTTAGAAAAATATACGATATAACCTAATGTTTTATTGAATGTCAAGTACCTTGTCTTAAAATTCACTATTATTATCGCTCGTATTTTCTCATAGCGTCGTGTATGGGCATCTGTATTTACGAAAATTGTCACCTTTATACACAAAAAATCAAAATTCTTTTTAAAATACTAGGGGTCGATGAACTGTAGTAAGTTTTGCCATTTGTGATAATTAAAAACAGTTTTTTACTTAATAACAATATCTCCTAACAGCTAAAAATTAATAGAAATTCATAAATTTCTAATTAAAATTTAAAAAATGAAAACAATTCTTGTAAAAATTCATTATTCATCGAAATATTTTTTTTTGTTAAGTCAATAATGCCCATTATATATTTTATTTATAAAAGGAATTTAAAAATTTCGTAATTAAATAATATTTTACTTTTATTGCATTTTTTATTTTACGACTCAGAGTAGATTTTTGGTAATTGAGTGTCCTATTTTACAAAAGAAAAATGATGATTTAAATTCTCCAAGCAATTCAGCGTATAACTATTGAAAAAATTAAGCGGTATAACAATTAATTTCTCGAAATTTCACAAAAGTAAATAAGTGTGGGGTAAGAGTTGTAAAAAATGTTTTTACCGAAATTTTCTAAAGAAGTAATATTTTTAAAATTATTTAATTCGTTCATGAATAAATCATGAAAGTCCCATTAAAATACCATTAGAGTCTCATTAAAATCCCATTAAAATCCTATTAATATCCCATTAAAGTCCCATTAAGATCCCATTAAAGTCCCATTATGATCTCATTACAGCCCCATTAAAATCCGAAATTTGATTTTGGCAGAATTTCCAAAAATGACGACAAAATGTTCTACACTAATCATCGGTCCCCACCCCCAAAGACGCAAGAAAAACAAGGTATTTTTATCAACATTTCTAACATTCTAAAATTTATCCAAAATATAATTTAATAATAAAAAATCATTTGGTCTTTCCAAAATATTTCAAATATTTTGACGATAAAATTTTGATTTTATTACGTTTGAGGCATTTTATCATCATGGTAGGCTCATTTTATAGCGAATCAGTGGAGGTACCTACCTTACAATAATATTCTTTTGTTATCCCTCCTTGTTTAACTATGTCCTTTTTCTCTCTTTTTAATATCGCTTTAATAAAAAATATTTATCCCCTGTAAAAATATTTTTTATGGCACTGAATCAACAAATTCCATCGCAAGTAGAAAGACTTCACGGTTTTAAGAATCAAAAAATGACTTTGGAGAAGGGAATAATTTACATTGTTTGGCTGAAATAAATTTTATTTTCCTATCACCATTAATCTGTAAATTGGGAATCAAATCAACTTTCGCAATTCTAGCGGGCTTAGGTATTGTTATGATTTCTTTAGAATTGAGGCCCGAATACAAAAGAGACCTCTTCATTACAAATGAAGCGGGATCACTGGTGTAAGAAAAAGTTTTTCTTCTTTTTTTTTTAATTCGTTCATCTAATTCAAGGCAATAAAGCCACTAAGACACAAGGGGGGTTACTGAATGTAAAAGAGAAACATTATTAAGGAGCGAAAACAATAGAAGAAGAATCAGTAGAAGAGAGAATAGATAATGATTGACATTGCATTTAAATGTTTAGGAAACATTGCTATAGATACATTTTGTATAATAAGGCTTGTCTGCTTTCAGCACCTGTTTATTGTCCGGGGCAGTTATGGATATGTTTTGAAATCTCGAATCTGCACTTGGTTGCTGGATTATCTTCCTTGCAAACAAGATGCACCTGGCTTCTCTGGTGGTCTCGTATGAACCTGGTTGCAAATATTAATTTGATACCATCTGCGGGGAACCCATTCATATTGGGGTTACCACTTAACAACTTCTCCAAGAACAAAGTATACTTATTGACATTAAATTAATGGTTCCAGTCGGATATGTAGATTTAGTTCTACCCACAACTTCTTCATGTCACAGGTGATCGTCGTAGAAATTAGAAAGAGTTGGGAACAGTCGAACGGATCTGTTCATAAAGTGCTAGTCAAACTCTCTGCCTCCGGACAGAAAGGATCCCCAGAGGAGGCTATGTTGAAGGGCATCGTCTCGTCTCGGGAAACAGCTACCCAACCTATTTTTATACGAGGTCGATGCGGAAATTTTGGCCGAGCTTACGGGCTCGGATAGCCGCACATCAAACTCGGCCTTGTGCCATATCTGGCTTCGTAGGGAGGCTGATAAATATTAACTAGAAAAGGTGTGGCCGAGTCGGTTGCGTCGTCACATTCATTTGGACGTCATCCTTGGGACCAATTTACTAAAGTTGGTCTGTGTCTCCCTCTTACTGTAAATTAAATTAGATATATTTGAAATTGACGAGGGAAGTTTCGCCCAACATCAAAAATTGATAAACACGACGTCAAAACTCCAGTCCTGTTCTTAAAAAACCTCGTCAGCTCCAGACTTTCATATGGATGACATGATGGCGCCAGACCAGTTCAGAAATAACTAAACTGTCAGTTTTATACAACCTTATACAATGATCAATGGTTAAAAATGGATTGGAGCGAGTCAATCGTGCAAGTCTTGGCACAGACGACAATTCTTCCAAGGTCGTGAGTTGGCGCTGCAGAATCACAAACAAAATCTGTGTCAAATAACAGTCTCATTC
>OZ010608.1:73538522-73561022 GCA_963932145.1 Acanthosepion lycidas | reverse complement strand
GTTGTATTAAGCATATGTAAATTAACGAAGTTCCATTAATATTTTTTAAACAAGATTTTATTTTCTTCTACCGGCCTTAATAATCTTATTAAAGGAAAATGCGTCCCCGGTCATAATACAAATAAAATTTATCGAATTTTCCGACTGACAGATGAAAATAAGATACTGCTCGAAAATTACTCAAAGCGTTTACTCAAATATAGGTAACTACTAAAAAATAATGTTTCAAATGCTAAAATATGAGAGAAAAAATACGGTAAAAAAAGCATGAAAGCCAAATATATATATATATATATATATATATATATATATATATATATATATTAGGTTGGTGCAAAAATAATGTCGTTTTCTCACATAGTAACATATGTTAGAAAACGACATTATTTTTGCACCAACCTAATATATATATATATATATATATATATATATATATATAGTGGGGGCGTGTCTTTGCGGAATCGACTGGAGAGTAATGTTGATTCCCACCCAATTTTACAGCAGAAGATGTCAATATATAACTTGGGCTGAGCGTTTTAATTTATTTTGCATAGAAAACCCCGCTTGTTTTACGATTCTCAGTCCACAACGATCTCTCCATGACAATTATATAAAAAAGTGCTTAAATATCGATATTATTGATATCATAAATCTTTTTTTATGTCCCTGTGGCTTCTTTTGAGAAATGTTTTGTTTGCCTCTTGTGTTGACAATGCTAACTATTGCGTGAAATGTTCTGGCGCGGGCCGTTGCGTCGAGCGGAAGATTGGAATCTTATGCGCCTGCGCAATCGCTTTATTTACAGATGGCGCTTTGCTTTCGCTGCGAAAGGGGAGATAACCGAATGTATTCTGAGGTAGCAGTCTATTTAGGTAGAGTTTTGCAGTGTAATAAACATTTTTTTTTTAATGCGTGTCTAATGCAAGATGTTCCATATTATGCATGGACTTAATTACTCATAAAAATTATATATTTCCCCTGGTAAAATTCTAGTTCCTTTTGAAGCTCCAGAAAAATTATCCTTGATTTAGTAGAGCTTGCTTTCGGCCTTATACACGCAAGAATATAAAATTAATCCACAGTTACATACATATTTGAAATTGAGATATATATATATATATATATATATATATATATATATATATATATATATATATATATATATATATATATATATATATATATATATATATGTGTGTGTGTGTGTGTGTGTGTAACCATCATATAAGAGACCGGGATATAAAAGAAACCCGGATATATTAGAGCGATACTTACCTAAACAAAATAGACCAAACCCGGATATTAGAGAAACCCGGATATAAGAGACTTCTTCTCCGGTCCCGACAACTCTCTTATATCTGGGTTACACTGTATATATATACACACACGGACACACACACCTATATATATATATATATATATATATATATATATATATATATATATATATATATATATATATATATATATATATATATATATATATATATATTTAAGCGTGTTTGGTTAAATAATTTATACGTATTATGTCTAATTATTTTTGTTTTAATTCTTTCAAGTCCATGAATTAATTTTTTGGTTGGTGGTTGTAGAAAATTGATTAAGAAAAATGCCAAGATTTCCTTTTAAATTATTTTTATTTTCTCAAGTACATTCAATCTCATCCGAGTCCATTTTCTATGGATGCGTTATGCGTTAACACTGTAAATTCAAACTTTTTTCCATCTATGCAAGGGAGGTAACTGATATGATTTTAAGATATCTTTTAATTGCAGTATTTTAATTTATTTATATACATATATATATAACACTTTGCTGTTAGAAATATTTAAAAAGTTTCTTGCTATACTCATAGCTGATTTTGTTTATTTTTGACCGCAATTTCTCTGATATAAAGGGCTTCCAGAATTTAAATTTTTTGCTTATTACTATCTTGATGAAGCACTGATTTAATTTCAACTGATATCTGTCTAAACTATGAATGTGGACATAAGTGTCCCTTCAAATATTATGAGATTGAATTATGAATGCTCAATTAAAACTTAAGCCTTCTTGTCACCGCCGTTGTTTTAAGCTCTTGAGTAAAATGAATAGAGCACTTTGGCTGCTTTGCGTTTGTTTATATTTATCAAAACAATACGCTAGATTTGGCTGATTCATTCTGTCGAGTGAAGATGGCTCAGTGGTAGAGGCTCTGACTGACGCCAAATCGGTTGGGTTCCGATTCGGACGAGGCATTCGGTTGCTTAATCGCACTGAGGAACTGTGATACAGAAAACAGTACTGTCTGCGAATGAAAATATATATATATATATATATATATATATATATATATATATATATATATATATATATATATATATATATATATATATATTAATTATTGAAAGGAAATATCCACATATGTGGAGATTAAATTATGTCCTTTTAAGTAGAATGTTCGCATTGTGACCAGGAGATTCGAGTTCGAATCTCACTATGGTCAGGCAGGTAACTTTTTGATGTTATCGGTCTGGAGGTGGGGCGATCCTAGCGTGAGGTACGTTTGTAAAGTGCCTGAAAACCGTACCACTGGTTGATCCAAGTCTTGTGAGTGAAAGTGGATAGATGGAACCCTTGTTGTGCTAGCGCGAAGACACAAGTCATCGTGACCGAGAGTTTTAATGTGCTGGCATTGTTCCGACTGTTGATCACTCTAGATATCTCGCTCTCTCCCAGAAACTGTAACTAAGGTCTGCTCAGCATTGTTTCAGGTGGGCTCATTGGGTATTGAACAAGCACAAAATGTCTGGTAGACAGACATCATCAGATCTGAGTGCCTGCGTCATATATATATATATATATATATATATATATATATATATATATATATATATATATTAGAGTATATAGCTCATATTTTATATCATAAACAAACAATTTATAGAAAGATTTAAATAGCAATGTTAATATAGTTAATGGCGAAATCACTTCGCCAATCAGAATAAATTAGACATTAACTTACTCTCAATTCCTTGAATAATAAGATCTTTATATTCTACACATATTTCGTCTTAGTGTTTGCCTATGTATGGAAAAATTGCACCCTGAAGATGACAATTTGAAATTGTCGAAAGTACTTGCCAAGTGTCTCCCATTTGAAATCAACTCGAATGTAAGAATCTTATTGTTCAAGGATACTAAGTTAAAGACTCATTAAGTTCTGTTAGCGAAGTGATTTCACCATTAATCACAGTAACATTGTTATTTAATTCTTTGTATAAATTGTTTCTTTATTATATATTATTATTATTATTACTATGTTAATGTCTATACTCGACTGGAGTTAAAAAAAAACCGGATAGTACAATTTGCAAATAAAAATATACTAAAACAATTTGGTATCTGGGGAAAAATTTGGAAACAAAAGAAAAGACTAAAAACATCCGAGTTGGTCGAAACAAATTGCCCAGTCTTGTAATTTCTACTCCAAAGAAAAAAACCCAACCGAGTAAAATAAGAATAAATGTAAAGTACTCAATACTTAGAGCAGAGTATAAAAAATCTGAGTGAGCCAGAAACTACCTACCTAGGTTTCACCTAAATGGATCTTCAGAGTAAACTTACCCTGAAGATCCATTTAGTTGAAACTTAGTTAGGTATTTTCTAGCTCATTAAGATTTTATATATATATATATATATATATATATATATATATATATATATTAAGAAAAACAGACTACTTTAAGGCTCCATTGTAACTCTCCCTGGATCTTCAGACATCACTTTCAACTATTCAGACATCACTTTCAACTATATATATATATATATATATGGGACTGAGGGAGAGGTCGCAGGGTTTCAAGGTGTCATTTTTCCTTTCTGCAACTTAGAACTAAGCAGAAGATTATATTTTTTATTTTATTTTTTTTTTTGCTCTTATTTGGGGCGTCTTTCTATACAATACTACTGAGCTGAGTTTTATCATTATTTTAAAATCATTACCGACATAAATTAAAATTAATGTCAGCAATAATTGTAATATTAGCTTTTGCATTAGTCTTATATGGGAAAAAAAAAACGTCTACATCCCTTATTCCAGAAGATAAGTAAAAAGAAGCAACACATTTATATTTCAAAATTGCATATTTCAAATCAAAACGAAATTTTTCGTTTACGGTTTTATTTTTATGATTAGTGTTTTTTCTTGTTTTTTTTTTGGTTTTTTTTTTTTTTTTTTTTTTGAAGTAGCTTAAAAGCCGCCTTATCGGGCAGCATTTAAGCTAAGCTCATGTGATGCTCTTAATTGTTTAAGAGTCCCTAAATCTTTATATATTCTCATCCTTGGAAGCTGTGCTGGCTGCCGTTTGATCTGGGTTTTCATTAGCACGAAACTTTCTTTTCTTCGCTGCAACCTTGGTTCTTTTGATTGCAATCTGCTTCTCTGTTGGCGGAGTTTTCTTTTTGTGAGGCATACTGCCGCTGTATGTGACAGGCAACGATAAACTACAGAAGAACTCAAAATTAATCGCTTTATTTAAGTATTGCATTAATATTCAAGCTTATCTTTTAAAAATTCAACAACACTTGTCTTTAAATTAAATGGCGGGGAGAAGAATTTCTCCCGCCATTTAATTTAAAGAAAATTTGATGTGCGTAGGTCCTTACTTAAATTGGGACACAGTGACACACTGATATTTGCATTTATTATATAGAAGATTAGCTACTAAAATCTTTTAATAATCTTACATTCAGAAACAGTATCATCCCATTACAGAAAATAGTTAGAATCGAGAATGGGAAAAAATGTGCATTTAAATTTGTTTTTAAAATCACACTAGATTAACGGCTGAGTAATGAGTTCGGTTCTTAACGAGTGCTCCATACTTTCGGCCTTGTGCCACAACTAAGCTACGCTTAGAAAAGTGTATATTGACATAGTCTAATGGTTAGCAGTGGAACCAAAATCAAATTTAACATTTTTACCTGAATGTATGCTCGCTCGGTATACAATATTATCAGCCATACATTGACTGTTTAAGGGACAAATCATATTTTTGGAACTTGTATTTGTTTTTAGAAAAAAACTACGTTATCATTGTTGGAAATATTTTGTTTAATATAATGTTGTTATGATGGGATATGGATTTATCAAAGTTATTAACGCTGGTATAGTTGATCTTAATATTTTTGTTAAAACTATTTTTTATTATTGGTGAATGGTTAAAATGCTTATGGATTAGAGTTAAGAAAATTCTTCCGATATCCGTTTGAACATTACGATTCAAATGGGGATTAAACTATATTATATGTTTCTGTTTATTTTTATCTTTTTTTTTTTTTACTTTTTTCTAAATATTTTAAATTTAAAGTAAAAAATAAAATAAATTTTTAAAAATTGCGATGGTAACAGCAAAAAATTGCAATATGAGGACTGGTAAATGTGGTGGCTGAAGATATTAAGTCCCAGAAATTCATACACAGATCTCCTTAAGGTCACATGGCACAGTGGATAACGGTGTTGGTTAGATCCAGTGACAGGAACCAAAAGGTTGTGAGTTTAAGTGGAGAATTTGGAGAGGTGAATTAACAGGAGATAACTGATGACATCCATTAGACATGGCGCGTGGAACTAGAACAGTCTACCCTAGCGAGCGAAATAAAGAGGTCAGTTCGACATTCCAAACAACTGAAGAAGGCCGGAGTGTACAACGTCGTGATAAATATTGCGACAAAGATGAGGACAATAGTCCGAACAATATAAATAGTGTAAATAAATTTACTTTAGGATTGCTTTGTTCTAAAATATTTATTTATTTAGTTTTATTATCAAATATTTCCTTATTGCTGGAGATGGTAGATAATCTAACTTGGACTGATTTATGTAAATTATCTAGAATGTTAAGAGGGTGGTTTGATTCTTGACTGATGCATGGTTATACATATATATATATATATATATATATATATATATATATATATATATATATCTGTAAAGAATTAGATAGATAGATAGATAGATAGATAGATAGATAGAAACAACCTTTAAGAGAGAGAGAAAGAGAGATCGGTAAAGAATTAGATAGATAGATAGATAGATAGATAGATAGATAGATAGATAGATAGATAGATAGAAACAGACTGACGGAGATAGAGAGAGATCTGTAATGAATTACATAGATAGATAGATAGATAGATAGATAGATAGATATGAAGAGACTGACAAAGATTGATAAATAGTGAGTAAAAGAGAGAGAGAGAGAGATTTGTAAAAAATTAGAGAGATAGATAGAAACAGACTGACATAGATAGAGAGAGAGAGAATGAGAGAGAGAGAGATCTCTAAAGAATTAGATAGATAGATAGATAGATAGATAGATAGATAGATAGATATGAACAGACTGACAAAGATTGATAAATAGAGAGTAAAAGAGAGAGAGAGAGAGAGATTTGTAAAGAATTAGAGAGATAGATAGAAACAGACTGACAGAGATAGAGAGAGAGAGAATGAGAGAGAGAGAGAGATCTCTAAAGAATTAGATAGACAGATAGATAGATAGATAGAGATAGATAGATATGAATAAACTGACGTAAAGTGATCGATAGATATGAATAAAATGATACATATATAGATATATACACAGAGAGTTACATTCTATGTGGCAGAGCTGATGCAAGAATACAGAATGTGACTCAAACTCTGGTTTCAAACGATGACGCGGTTTCAAACCGTACCGGATAGTAATTCTTTTTTTTTATTTTCTCTTGTTCAATTGTTAATCTCTCCATGGTTGAAATTGTCAAAGAGTCAAGTTGTTACATCTGAAAGAAAAAGAAAAAAATCATTAGACTTAAACTTAATACACATTTAAAATCGGTCCAAGTTATTGGAACAATCTATCTATCTATCTATCTATCTATCTATATATATATATATATATATATATATATATATATATATATATATATATATATATATATATATATATATATATATATATATATATATATAATATTTTTATATTATCTCTACCAGATGATTGTTTTACATGAAACTTTCGGTGGCGGCTTTCGATATTATCGAACTAATATTATTTTAAGCTTTTGTTTTATCCGTAATACTTGTAAAGATATATATATATATATATATATATATATATATATATATATATATATATATATATATATATATTAGGTTGGTTTTTGACGTATTTTTAACGTCATAAACCGACATTATCTTTGCACCAACCTAATATATATATATATATATATATATATATATATATATATATATATATGTGTGTGTGTGTGTGTGTGTGTGTGTGTGTGTGTGAAAATTTAACCTGTAGAAAAGACAACATTTATAAATATAAATGGCAATAGGAAAACTGTAGTTATTGCTGACGCGTTTCGTCCAATGTGGACTTTCTCAAAGCAAAAAACGAAATGAATTTAATTAAAGAAAGTAACTAATAATAACAAAAAACAGAATGTTCTTAGCAACTGGAAGAATTTAGAGAACGCTATTTTCATATTGTTAACTGAAAATAACATCAGTTATTGTCACGTGTGGAAAATATTGTCACTATAACTGTGTTGGCGGATTCAATCATCTTCATAAAATAATAATATTCTCCACACGTATTTACAAATATATATATATATATATATATATATATATATATATATATATATATATATATATATATATATATATATATATACGCGGTATAATCAAAATATATCGGAACTCTTGTTTTGGTAATGGAGATAACGTTCGCAGACGGAAGCAACTTGGTGCAGATTGACATAGATGATTGTCGAGCATACCCACTAAGTTTTAACCTTCTAGCTGACTTCCTTTGTTGATACCATTTCTTGGAAGGAAAGTGTGTAGAGTGTGGTCGTCTCACTAGTCAACAAAAGTTCTATCAGTGACCATGGCTTTTGCAGCAGTTTTTGGTCAAGTTACCCTGCATATATATAGATTTATACAACTGCTGCTTCAAAAGCGGCCCCTCATCAGTCGATGAAACGACATAATTATTAATAACCAAATATGACCCAGCTGAACCTCATGATTTCACCAGGCATTTTATTTAGAGAGATGTAGATGACTATCTATGAATATATAGCATATCCGTATACATGATCATGTTTATACGATGATAGATTCCTGTATTCATAAAAATGTGGGTGACTTTGTGTGCTTGTGTGTCTGTGTGTAAGAATGCGCGCCCGTGTACTAAATGGAATGGATCGGAACTGTTGCATTTGGTTCCGTTAAACGCTTATCTGAAGCGGATATCCTTTGAATTTCGTACGTAAATGTAATATTATCCGTTTCCTTATAAGTAAACATTCAACATTGAGCCATCAATACAGATTCGTTTGAAATTTAAAAAATATATCTCTGTAAAGAATTTTTCGAAAAAATACCTTTCTGATGTCTAGTCACTGTTATCGCTCTTGTCATGTGGGTTTCCTTCCTAACCTTTTGTTTAAAGTAGTGTGGAATGTCAATATCTTGATTATGTCATTATTTTCTCTTCCACGTATAAAATCTTTCTTTTAAAACAATTTTTCAGGAAAATAGGTTTCTCAAGTCCAGTAGCTGCTATCGCTCTTTCCAGTATTGATGGGCCGTTTCCTTCCTAACCTTTTGTTTGAAGTAGTGTGGAAAGTCAACATCTTGATTAGGACATTATTTTCTCTTCCACGTATAAAATCTTTCTTTTAAAACAATTTTTCAGGAAAATAGGTTTCTCAAGTCTAGTAGCTGTTATCGCTCTTTCCAGTAGTGATGAGCCGTTTCCTTCCTAACCTTTTGTTTGAAGTAGTGTGGAATGTCAACATCTTGATTATGACATTATTTTCTCTTCCACTTATAAAATCTTCATTTTAAAACAATTTTTCAGGAAAATAGGTTTCTTAAGTCCAGTGGCTGCTATCGCTCTTTCCAGTAGTGATGGGCCGTTTCCTTTCTAACCTTTTGTTTGAAGTAGTGTGGAATGTCAACATATATATGATGTCATTATCTTCTCTTCGAAGGATTTCAAGTGATGCGGGTTCTGTTATTTAGTACACTTCTTTGTTTGTGATGCTGTAGCGCCAGTCCAAACTGTTTCAAGTAGTATGGTCTTCATCAAGTCTCAAGGGAATCACTCTCTCCATGCTATTTTAAATAATAATGGAAGAAAGACTATGCGTTTATTGTAATAAGATTTCTGGTTAACCACTATTAGCTGTAACTACAACAAACACACTCTCATATATATATATATATATATATATATATATATATATATATATATATATATATATATATATATATATATATAATAATTTAAA
Source organism: Acanthosepion lycidas (assembly GCA_963932145.1). Taxonomy (NCBI): domain Eukaryota; kingdom Metazoa; phylum Mollusca; class Cephalopoda; order Sepiida; family Sepiidae; genus Acanthosepion; species Acanthosepion lycidas. The sequence continues at coordinate 73,551,692 of OZ010608.1, read as the reverse complement.
AAAAGACAACATTAACGTTCCATGACTATAATTTATAAGAATAAATAATAAATATAATCTTTTATAAATTTGTAAATAAATTTTAGTCATGGAATCTTAAAGTTGTCTCTTTTTTAATTACTTAATCATTTAATTAATATTTGCTCTGGTATTATATTGAGCTCTCTGGATCATATCCTCTTTGGAATTATCCACATGAATTACCAAACCCTTCATTATATATATATATATATATATATATATATATATATTCTGTTTATACTGTATTATTATAGACACAATTATTTAAGTAAAGGCTTTGTTTACAATAAATAGAATTAATTACATTTCCTTGCCTGTATATCCGAGAAAATTCATAGAAAATATGTCTCCACTGACAGGAATCTATAATGTCAATAATTTGAAGTTTGCTAGCCAGGCGCTTCCTCTGTAGCTGAGTGGTATTGCACGTCAGATTAAATGAATGTTCTGTTTTTTTGGGGGTTTTTTTCTTTTATAAACAGAGCATTTACTTAAACTGTATGTATAAATATAAATATGTCTCCGCGATTCTTTTAGGCATTATCAAGGGCGATTTTTATAATTTAGTTTTTATTTTTAATTGACAGTGTGGGTATTTTTATGTAATGCCTATAGAGATGACTTAAGTTACAATCATAATTCAATCGAAGGACACAGCAGGGTCCAAAAATTCAGAACGCCGTGCTAAATTTCTGTCATATGGTTAATATTTAGTAAATTAAATTACAGATTATATTGGCACCCTTCGTTTTTCTTTCTTATTAACCATCGTATATATTTTACACACACACAGAAAACAGCGACACACACACACACACACACACACACACACACACACACACACACATATATATATATATATATATATATATATATACACACACATATATAAATATAGATAGATAGATAGATATCGGTTATAATTGATAATAATATAATGTATTTAAATAATCACCTTCAGAACGAATGCTTTTTTAGAAGCTGAATATTTCAATAAACATATTCATGAAATAAATTCTAACCGAAATGGATTTTTACAGATTGTCTTAAATTATTATTATTATTATTATTATTATTATTATTATTATTATTATTATTGTTATATTGCTTTTTTACTTACATTGAGCTATCTCTGGAATTATTACTACCAATTACCAATTGGTATTATATATATATATATATATATATATATATATATATATATATATATATATATATATATATGTTTATATATGTATATATATATATATATATATATATGTTTATATATGTATATATATATATATATATATATATATATATATATATATGTTTATATATGTATATATGTATATATATATGTGTATATATATATATCTACGTTTATATATGTATATATATATATAACGTATAAGTCATATAATTATATTTATGTTGATATTTTTTATATATAATACAGTAAAATGATATATATATATATATATATGTTTATATATGTATATATGTATATATATACATATGTATGTATATATACATGTATATAACGTATAAGTCATATAAGTATATTTATGTTGATATTTTTTATATATAATACAGTAAAATTATATATATATATATATATATGTTTATATATGTATATATATACATATGTATGTATATATACACATATATAACGTATAAGTCATATAAGTATATTTATGTTGATATTTTTTATATATAATACAGTAAAATGATATATATATATATATATATATGTTTATATATGTATATATGTATATATATACATATGTATGTATATATACATATATATAACGTATAAGTCATATAAGTATATTTATGTTGATATTTTTTATATATAATACAGTAAAATAAATAAATATATATATATATATATATATATATATATATATATATATATATATATATATATATATATAAAGTTTACTGAGTGATTTGCGGCCTTAATTATCCATTATCAAAGACTATTATATATATATATATATATATATATATATATATATATAATATATATATATATATATATATATATATATATATATATATATATATTATGTGTATATATATATATGATAAAATATATTTTTAAAGAATGATATATTTCTGGGTTCAATCACAAAGCGTATATAAATGAACTTATATACGAATGAAAAGTCAAAAAACAGAGGTGATCGGCTTAATCGCAAATGGCAGGCCATATCTGAAAATGAATGTCTCTTGTCGGTGTTGAATTCAATGTCCACACACACACACATATATATATATATATATATATATATATATATATATGTGTCTGTGTGTGTGTGTGTGTGTGTGTATGTATGTGTGTATATGTAAGGGAACATTCAAGTCAAGACCCAGAGGAGGCAGGCTTAAGGACAATCGTTAGGCCACATAGGAAAAAAGACTGTCGCCTTTGGGTTTTGAGTTCAATATCCTCTTATATATGCAATAATAATGGCTGACCACTCGTATTCGAAGATACCCGTCAATTAGGGCGGCTAACCAATCCCTATTGCAGACGCTCGCTCAGGCATATTTGTTTTTTTTCAACACCCACAGAGCCAACACAAAGTTTATACTGCAACTATGAGAGCGTGTTGTCTCACATGAACAACAATCTGAACAATGCCAGCACTCTCAAAGCCTCGGTCACGATGACTTGTGATTTCGTTCTAGCACAACTATCCACGGCTCTGAAGTGTTCTGTCTTCCCAATTTCAATCCCGTGGCTTAGGTCAGTCCCGTAGTTTTCAGTCACTTTCCAAAGGTCCCGCACGTTGGGATCGTCCTCATTCAAACCGATAGAATCAGGAAGTTTGCTTCCTGACAAATCAACCCTAGTGAGATTTGAACACGTGTCTCATGGTCAGAATACGAACGTTCTAACCACTCGGCCATATATATATATTTCTGAGATGAGATATTATGTACATTATTTATATTATGAGGACAATATTGTCCTCATCTTTGTCGCCATATTTATTACAACGTTTCGGCCATTGTACGCTCCAGCCTTCTTCAGGTGGTTGGAAGGTACACTGTTCTAGTACCACGTCAGTTATCAGTTATCTCCTTTTAATTACCCTCTGAAAGTTCGCCACTGTCTTAACCGAGTATTGAACCTGTCACTGGATCTAACTAACGCCTTTATCCACTGTGCCATGTGTGCTTGATACACACACACACACATATATATATATATATATATATAAACAAGAACAAAAATTTACTTGCATACCTGATGATGTCTGTAGGAACAGACGAAAGCTCGTAAAAAATTAAAAAGACCTTATGCAACTAGAATTTATAAACAGGGATCATATCATTCATATACAGTTTCGGGGTTGGTGTATCTTATTTATGTGTTTGCGACGATGTATTCTCGCCATTTAAATCATTAACCTCTATATTTGTTTTTTGTATGAATGATTCATGAATTTATATATATATATATATATATATATATATATATATATATATATATATATATAATATCTTTAACTGATAAACTGGCGTCATTAAAAAATTAGTTTTTATTATCCAAAGTGAAACATGATTTTAATGGTATGTGATTCAAACAATTATTTATTGTTTAATTATCCCACAATGCTTGATAACTAATTTCTTTCTCAATGACTTGATTACTACTGAAGTATTATGGGATATTTAAACTGTGAAATGGAATTGTTGGAGTAATTGTTTCAAAATTCTTTTTCTGAATTAAACTTATAAAGAACAAACAGTAAGAAAATAAACATGAAAACTTTTTCAAGTACCTTTCGTTCTTGTGAAATAGAATCGTTTCTTTTCTGATCACGTCGGCTCATTAGCGAATCTTGTTGACATCAAAATAAATACATTCTCCAAATGGTCATATATATTTCGAAATGTCAGAATGCCGACACGCACGCACACACGAAAACAATCACACACGCAATCACTCACAGAAATCACACACACACACACACACACACACACAATTACACACACAATCACACACATGCAATCATACACACACAATCACACACACAGTCATACACACACAGTCACAGGCACAAACACATACACTCACAATCCGACACACAATCATAGGAACACACACAATTACACGCAAGCACAGTCACACATACACAATCTCACACACTCACAATCTCACACGCACACAATCACAAACGCACAATGAAACACACACAATGACACACACATACAAACACCTACCCACACACAATCACACACACACACACACACACATGCCCTATGTCATAAATAGTTAAATTATTTTTCAAAATGTTTTGAAAATGGCATTAATTTCTTTTAGTTCTTGAAAATGATCAGCCAAAAATTAAAAATTCGATTTTCGCATATACGAAATGTGGGTAAAAAAAATCAAAATATTTCACAATCTTTATTTATCAATAACGTACAAGTTCGGTTTTATAATTAAAAATATTTTTATCCAAACTACCTGAATATTCGAGAAAACTTTCCAGAAAAATATACGGAAACCGGGATTTGAACCCGCATGGTGTATTTCGATAAAAAAAAAATACTGTTTAATTGAAAAAAACAAAGAAAACAGCATTTACCCAAAAATGTGTATCCATCAAAAACAACATTTAAACAGAATAAATTAAAAATGACAGTATGTCGGATTTAATCCATTTCCTAATATATATATATATATATATATATATATATATATATATATATATATACATACAGACATCCCTCGATTAATGCAGATTCGATTAGTGCAAACAAAATAATCGATTAGTGCACTAAATCATTCTGCATTTTAATCATAGGAATTGAAAATTCATTTTTTTATAGTTTCCAATGTACGCATCCGTCGCACTAGTCAAGGGGTTATTGTAGATATATTGGTGCATACGTATATATATTCATATTACTTATATATATATTAGTATATATGGGCGTGGTATATAAGTATAGGTATATATATATATATGTATATATATATATATATATATATATATATATATATATATATATATATATATATATATATATATATATATGTATATATATATATATATATATATATATATATATTAGGTTGGTGCAAAAATAATGGTTTTTGACGTTAAAAAATACGTCAAAAACCGACATTATTTTTGCACTAACCTAGTTATATATATATATATATATATATATATATATATATATATATATAAGGGTGTGTTTGGGTGTAAGTCAGTGTGTGTGTACGCATGGTATTTTGCGTTTGTAATAATGTGTACGTTGAAATATAGTCATTCTCTGATAGTCCAAATAAATTTGCGACCTTCAAAATTAATTTTAAGTACAATAACAAGTACTCATATTATACAAAAATATGTATGTATTTGTCTCATGAAAAAATTCATTTTCCTCATTACCCGACAGATATGTCTTTTTTTAAAATTTATTACCCATTTTTATTCAAAATTTCATAAAATACCGATATATGTATCCTTATATATATATATATATAAATATTTATAAATATATATATAAACTGCATATATATATATATATATATATATATATATATATATATATATATATATATATACATATATATATATATGTGTGTGTGTGTGTGTGTATATATATATATATATATGGATAGATAGATATGTTGGGTACAAGGACAAGTGGAAAACAGATCTCATGTTTCGCTAGAAATCAAGATAGAAATGATAGAAAATTATAAAAAGTAAAGATTAATGTTAGGTTTTACTTGGCCATTTCTTATTTATTAGATATGTGTCATGTATAATGAGGAAACAGATAATATTCATATATATATATATATATATATATATATATATATATATTACATTATATTATATTATATTATATTATAAAATGAACACTAAGATATAATCTGCGATGTACTTAATGATATTTTTTTATTGTTTTTTTACATTTTTTTTATTTTTACAAAAGATCTTTGTAGGTCTTAATAAATTTAGTCTTTTTGTTATCTCTCCAAAATCTTGTTCTGCCATCCATTTATTCAAGTTTACTAAGTAAGTGAAGCGTTGTTTTCCTCTCATCCTCTTGCCTTCAATCTGTCCTGTGAGTATCAGATTTTCCGAGCATTCTTTTCTCGTTATACGCCCTGGAAATTTCAACTGTCTCTTCCTAATGGTAAGTGTAAGTCTCCTTTCATGTTTCGATTTTCATTAAACTTCGTAATTGTTGACAGGTTCGGTCCATGGTATTCTCATCATCCTTCTGTAGAACCACATTTCTGGAGCTTCAAGTCTGTTCTTCATTTGTGAAAAGATTGTCCAGCATTCGCTGCCATATAGGAGGACTGATATTATATAGCAGTTCAGTACTCTTTTCTTTGTTTCTCTTGCTTCAAGTCTCTTCTTCATCTGTGAGGAGATTGTCAAGCATTCACTGCCATATAGGAGGACTGATATTACATAACAGTTCAGTACTCTTTTCTTTATTTCTCTTGCTTCATGTCTCTCCTTCATCTGCGAGGAGATTGTCTAAACATTCAGTGCCATTTTGAAGGACTGATATTACATAATAGTTCAGTACTCTTCATTTGTTGCTAACGAAATTTTCCTGTTTTTAAAAATTTGCTTAAGTTTTGGAAGGTAAGTTTTCGTCCGTATAAATACATAAGTCTATTCAACGGTTTATATTTATAAAACTGCTATCAAATATACCTATATATATATATATATATATATGTATATATATATATATATATATATATATATATATATATATATATATATATATTAAATTACCTATATATATATATATATATATATATATATATATATATATATATATATATATATATATATATATGTATGTATGTATGTATTATAAATTAATTGATTTAAAATATGGTTTTCCGCTACACAGTGCTAACCGTGTTTCATAAATGGAAGGTCCGAATTTAATTTTGTAATTAAATTGAAGACATTAGTTCCATTTCATCTTCAAGCGAATTTTGGAATAACTTTTAAAATTACTGGGTTTTAAAGACACCAAAAATCATAATTCACGTTGCTGTCTTTAAAACCCAGTAATTCTAAAAGTTACACCAAAATTCGCTTGAGGATTAATGTCTTTAATTTAATTGCAAAATTAAATTCGGACCTTCCATTTTTGAAACATGGTTAGAACTGTGTAGCGGAAAAACCATATTTTAAATCAATTAATTTATAATATTAATGCTCTGTGAATTACATTGAGCATTATTTTGTAAAAATAAAAAATATCTATAAGAACACCGGATTATATATCTTACTGTTCTTTCTTTAAATATATATATATATATATATATAAATATATATATATATATATATATATATATATATATATATATATATATATATATATATATATATGTGTGTGTGTGTGTGTGTGTGTGTATATATGTATGTATGTATATATGATATTTTCATAGGATATTTTCATTGAAATGTTTTATATTCACAGAAGCACATATACCATATTATATTCACAGAAGCACATATACCATATTAAGACAACTTAACCCCTTGAAGATGCTCTCAGATGAGATTGAAAGTACTTGGGCAAATAAAAACTATTCGAAAGAGAATTTTGATATTTTTCTTACCCAATTTTCTAAGTCAACAAAAAAATTAAACCGCAAACTTGAAAGGATCACAACGAAAACTGATCGACATTATATGTCTAAATTATTTAACGAAACTTGTTTGTATACATATATATATATATATATATATATATATATATATATATATATATATATATATATATATATATATGTGTGTGTGTGTGTCTGTGTCTCTGTGTGTGTGTCTGTATGTTTGTATATATATATATATATATATCTTTGTAATTACAATTTTAAAAAATTATATGTATATATATTAGGTTGGTGCAAAAATAATGTCGTTTTCTCACATATGAGAAAACGGCATTATTTTTGCACCAACCTAATATATATATATATATATATATATATATATATATATATATATATATATATATATATATATATATATATATATCGTTGTAATTATGAATTTACAAATTTAAAATATATATATAAATACATATCAAATCATTTATATTTTCGGTTAATTTTATAAATCGATACGTGTATAAATTAAAATTTATATAAATTTGTATTTGAAATTTATAATTATAAAACTTTCCTTAATTATAACAAGTCTTCCCCCTCCACATCCGATTAATTCATTTCTTCTATCTTTACAGTCTTATTCTTTGAACATACATATTGGACATCCACAAACCCTTCAACATTTCATAAATAGAAAAACAATTAAAAGAAAAATAAAATGAAATGAAATAAATAGAAAAAATGACCAGTTAATGTTTTTCAATCATGGAAATTATGTATTTATTTCTGTTACCACCTGTTAAATGTTATTTAGGTACCATGTTTCATTTGTTCAAAAATAGCTAAAATTCTAATGTTTAGCTATCTGAATAAATTCAATATATAATAAATTTATTTCATGTTTACAACTAATTTATGAATAAACAGTTCATTAAAAATTTTTGTTTCAAAGATTTCAAGTAGTGGATATATATTACTTTGCAAAGTGATAGCGAGCCGGCAAAGCCTTCTAATAAAGAAATAAATATCCATGTTCTTAATTGTAATAAATAGTGATGATAATTAAACAAAAGTAATTAACATGTTTTAATTCATATATTTTGCATCTTTAAGACACAGAAAATATCTCTTTTTCTTAAAAACTATTGCTACATATTTCTAAAAAATATCCATATTTTGAGAGTGATGAATAACAATCCATGGCATTGATATTCGTAAATTTAAAATTAAAAATCTATAAAGACATAAAACTATAAATTTATAAATCTATAATATATATATCGATAAATATATATATATATATATATATATATATATATATATATATATATATATATGCACGTATCTATCTATCTATCTATCTATCTATATATATATATATATATATATATATATATATATATATATATATATATGTATAACCAAGTATATGATTGGTGTATATGGAATGAATTCCAATAACCAACAATCACTATTCTTAAAAGAGTGCTCAATACAAAGTAGAGCAGATATAATTATTTATTTTTAAAAAATTTATAACATAAATATGTTATAATATCACTACAAAAATAGCCATTTTGTTTCAACACCCTCGGTGTCTTGTCAAGTGATAAGGTGTTGAAACAAAATGCCTATTTTTGTAGTGATAAGGTGTTGAAACAAAATGGCTATTTTGTAGTGATTTTATAACATATTTATATTATAATTTTTTTTTCTTTATTTAAATAATTATATATATGTATATATATTAATATTGCAATATGGTAATCCGTATGGAATTTCCAAGGGGATATAGATCCAGGGAGAGCTCTATGTCGAAGATAGAGCAAAATTATTATTAATTAAAGAATATCAAACAGTTAAAATCCCATAGGTAATAATTCCTATTTCATGAGAGCTCTAAAAGACAGCAGCTCTCAATCTTCATGAACCACAAACAAAATCAGGTGGCATTTTAAGGGTTTGATATTCGTAAATTAATAATAATAATAATAATAATAATATATACATACATACATATATATATATATATATATATATATATATATATATATATATATGTAAAGATGAAGAAATATAGTTTTAAGCAGTGGTATATTATAGAGCATATGTAAATATAAATATAAAATGAACATTGAAATTAACACTCAGAGGCGACAGGCTGTTTCATGCTAGATATTAAAAGTCACTAACGAAGATCGTTCTACGAATTTGAAATATAAAATTCTACAAACTGAGACCATAAATAGTTTGAAAAACGCCATTAACTTATCGTAACAGTATTGCAATTCGGAGAAATACATACACACACACACACACACACACACACATATATATATATATATATATATATATATATATATATATATATATATATATATACATATATATATATATATATGTATGTATGTATGTATGTATATATATATATGTAACTAGGGATCATATGTATAATTATCGATCTCTACTTGAATTGGGATCAAATATTGATTGCAATCAAAAATAATGATATGATAATTAACAAATGGAAAACGTTTATGAATATAATATAAAAGGACCCCTCATGTGGGCGGTTCCTTAAAACATACCATTCGAGTATATGGGAAATATTCCGTCGGTTAGAAAAAAAAGCTACTTAAATATATAAGACATGAATTGTCTGCTGTCTTCAATGAAACTTGTTTGAAAGACCATTTGCTGTAAGATATAAATAGGTATATATATATATATATATATATATATATATATATATATATATATATATATATATATATATATATGGGGGTTGTGTGTGCGTGCATGTGGTGGGGTGATAAGATTACGAACAAATAGGAAATGTTTATAAATTTAATATTTTTCACTTTTGACTTTACTAGAGAATGAGATATGGAGCAAAAGAGAAAAAGAATTTCAAACATTTTTATTTTAACATGAGTGAAAAGGTTAAACTGACAACCGTTCCCTATTGGTTCATTATCTTATAATTCTGTCGTTTTCAGAGATGTATTTTATCTTTATTTGATCCTAACAGTCACATATACGCACACTCACACTCACACACACACACATATATATATATATATATATATATATATATATATATATATATATAGATAGATAGATAGATAGATAGATAGATTGATGTTGAGAGAGACAGATAGGATGAGACAGAAATGGGAAGCGTTTATAAATCTAAAATGTTTCGCATTTATTAACGCTTCAGCACAGAATGAAATATGTAAGAGAAAAAAAAATGAAAATTCTGCAGTTTTTAATTTTAGTTTGGTTTGTTTGTTTTTCATTCATTAAGCAGAATTCAAGCGTTTATAACTATATATATATATATATATATATATATATATATATATATATATATATTATAAATTGAACGGATGTCACAATTTGTTGACAAATGCACCCCTACCCTACCATAGACTTAGCCTCTTCTTCGAACTCATAATTGACAAAATAATAGTAAATAAAAATGAACACGCTACCGCCGCTGTCTAAATAATTGAATTTCTCTGTATCATTGGAAACAAAAAATTATGAATTGTATGTGCGTTTAAAAGTCAGTAAATTTAAAAATAAGTTATTCCAAAAATTCGCTTGAAGATGAAACAGAACTGATATTTCTTATTTAATCATATAATTAAATTTGAAGTTTTTAGCTTCGGTTAATGAAACATGGTAATTTCTGTGTAGCGAATGAACCATATTTCAAATCAGGTAATTTACAATATTTATACTCTGTAAATTTACATTGAGCACAGTTTTGTAAAAATAAAAAATAAAAATCAATCAGAACACCAGAGTATATATCTTACAGTTATAGATAGATAGATATATACATATATATGTGTGTGTGTTTGTGTGATAAGATAAAGAACAAACATGAAACGCATATCACACTAATATATCCGTTTTATTAAAACTTCATCAGACAATATGTATAAGTTTGTCTGTATGCGTGCATCGCACATGTATATATACATATATATATATATATATATATATATAGGTGTGTGTGTGTGTGTTTGTGTTTGTGTGTGTCAATGAGCATTCATATTTATATATATATATATATATATATATATATATATATGTATATGTATTTACATATTGTGTGCGTGCGTATGCCTATGTATGTATATATATATATATATATATATATATATATATATATATATATATATATATATATATATATATATATATATATATATATATATAAATCCACACATATAAATATAAAATATATATATACGTTTGCATGTATTTACTCTTTTATTACAATCCTTCGACGATAATTATTTATCTATTATCCATATATACATACATACATGCATATATGCATACATACATACATACATACATATATATATATATATATATATATATATATATATATATATATATATATATATTTATGTAAACTATCTACTAAATATATATAAAATATATAATATCTAACTGCCTGTACATTATATATATATAAATGTCTTCTTGAATTTGTAGGTCTGATAAATTGGGTCGTAATTACGTATCTATGTATGAATATGTATATATATATATATTCATATGGGTATATACATATATATATATATATATATCATATATCTGTATGTATATATATATATATATATATATATATATATATATATATATATATATATATATATATATAGTATGTATGTAGATATATGAAATGGATTAAATTCGGCTTTTTATTTGTTTAAACGTTATTCTTAAATGTTTATTCATATATGATTAGATTCTCTGTTTTTATTTATTTATATATCTACTCGACTGAATATTCGACATATATATATATATATATGTGTGTGTGTGTGTGTGTGTATAATTTATTTGTTTAAACGTTATTTTTACTTTATATACACATATATATTACATATATATATATATATATATATATATATATACATATATTTTCAACATTTGTACAGATGACATAAATATACATATATATATATATATATATATATATATATATATATATTTATAAATATAATTATTTATTTAAAAATATGATTCCAACTCGCTACGTAAGAGGTCTCATGTTTCAAAACAAGAGCCGAAAACTTCAAAATAATATTTGAATTAACTTGAGTTAAATTAAGCTCTGTTCCATCTTCAAGCGAAATTTTTTTGGAATTTCGCTTGAAGATGGAACAGAGCCTACTTTAACTCAAGTTAATTCAAATATTATTTTGAAGTTTTCGATTCGTATCGAGCTCTATTTTAAAATTAATAACAAAAATACTAAGGAACTTTGGATTATTTACCAAACGAGTTTCTTTCCTATTTTCTATAATATTTTCACATATATATATATTTATGTATATTAGGTTGGTGCAAAAATAATGACGTAATAATGTCGTTTTTTGTCGTATTTTTAACGTCAAAAAACGACATTATTACGTCATTACTTTTACACCAACCTAATACGGACACGTAGAACGAGCGATACATAGATAGATATACAGATAGATAAATAGATATCGACATAGTAATATTTT
>OZ010608.1:73523522-73531022 GCA_963932145.1 Acanthosepion lycidas | reverse complement strand
TTTATCGTCATACCCACGTCTTTTTTTGTGGGGGGTATTGGCTTGTTCATTTACAAGCCAATACACCTACGGTTTTTCCGGACGAGTATACTTACTTATATTTATAAGATTATTTATATATATATATATATATATATATATATATTCACACACACACACAAATGAGAGAAAGAACAAATGGATTAAAATTCCACTGTTCGTACTATTTACTTTTTAAAAAGTGCTCAATACAAAGTAGAGCAATATATTATTAATTTTTTTTTATTAGCGTTTATCATCATTGTAAATCCCATTTGCCTTGAGCTGGACAGCTTTCTACAGGTTTCGACGCGTAAGTAAACAAAACTCCGGATTGAATCAATTATCTGTCTTCTGCTCAATTCTGAGACAAGATAAAACAAAAGTTAATTTTATGAATCAATTTGTTACCATTATGACTAAATATTGTTACCCACATCCATGTTTTGCGAGAAGAGCGTCACAAAATACAAAATGTGTTTTGGGGCTAAATTAGACGATAAAGCGAGGGTGAAAATCCAAGTATCTCTATTTATAAAAGACAGGATGTGTGTGTGGTGTGTAACGAATGCACGGCCGCAATTTTCGACGGATTTGCACCAAAATGTACATGTACATGCTCCAAGGTAGCGGGAAGATCACCACAGACATTGCATTTCCCAACTCCCATCGATAGTGGAAATAATCGATTTTTTCATGTTTCTACGTCAGTTTTCATGTAGTTTGCGGCCATTTTCTACTGGTCAGAGTGAGAGCCTATAGCTGGCTGCCACGAATAGGCAGGAAGATTCTATTGGCCAGCGTGAGAGCCAACAGCTGACTGACACGAATGTCAACTAGCATTTTAGCATGCAAAAAAATCGATAGCTACATTCGTCACAAGTGGGAAAAATTTTAATCTGCATGGCACTTTAATCCAATTGGCTCATTCGCTTGCTTAAACTCTTGATTCTGATTCCGCAGAACTGGGTTGGGTGTGAAAAATTATTTGTTGTTAACATTCTTTTTTCATTCGGTTTTTCCAGTTCTCGTAAAAGCTGATCTTTTTGTGTTCATTTTGTTTAGTTCTTTTTTCGTAACAGATTTAATGCTTAGTATAAAGCTTAGAAAAAATTCTCAGTGTAAGATAGGCAAGAAGTAAGGCATGTAGCAACATCAGCATGGCAAAGGGCACTCCTTTAAAGGCAAGGAAGTGCAAAAATATTTTAAGTCAAGTGTTAGCGATTGCTGTATGAGTCGTACGATTTGTGAATCAAGCACGGGCAACGCCGGGCCGTGCTGCTAGTTAAGTTTTAAAATTCATGATTTTAAATCTCTTTTAACTTGATCCCCTCATAAAATTTTTCTTTTGTTTTATACATTTTTTAGATCTTAACGTAAATATGTTTGTTTCTATTTTCGATACACAATTTGTTTTTGCTTTTCGCTTGTAGTATTTTTTCTGCATATCGATCGCGCAATCGCAAATACCGTGGCCCATCAGGGTCCAAGGGGTACAACATGTATTGCAGCCGCAATAGAAGTGGTGTTTCTTGCCCAAGATACTCTGACGGAGACCAACCATCTCCAGGCCGGTTTTCTGAATTCAGAGTTACCTTCTCCCAGACCGATTACCATCTAATTTTCTGTATATAAGACAAATAAAAAGTTATAAATATATAATGCCTTCTAAAAAAAATATGGTGATTAATATTTTTACTATAAGCGACTGTAATAAAAATATTTTGAAATCGCTACACAAACGCTTTCATGTTTCAATAATTCAATTGTACTTCTTCAGGCGACCATCAACACAATCAAATCTCCTCAAACCAGCAATGAGAAAGGAATTTTTTATCACTAAACTTTATTATCTCCTACAAACAACTCCAACAATCAAAGCTTTTGTAGCGATTTCAACATGTTTTTATTATAATCTTTTATAATAATAATAATAATAATAATATATGCGTGTGTGTGTGTGTGTGTGTGTGTGCGTGCGTGTACATTTTTTTTTAATCAATTCACCCCAAACAAGGCGATCAGGACCCTAAGACACAAGGAGCTAATAGCAGTGAAATAAAATAAAAAGGACACATGGCACAGTGGATAAAGGCGTTGGTTAGATCCAGTGACAGGACCCAAAGATTGTGAGTTCAATACCCGGTTAAGGCAGTGGAGAACTTTCAAAGGGAAAATTAGCAGGAGATAACTGATAGCTGACATCCATCAAACATGGCACGTGGAACTAGAACAGTCTACCCCAGTGAGCAAAACAAAGGGGTCAGTCCGACATTCCAACCACCTGAAGAAGACCGATGCGTACAACGGCCGAAACGTTGTAATAAATATGACGAATAATGTAAATAATGTACATAATACCTCATTCCAGAAATATAGACAGATACTGAAAGGCCGAAACGTTGTAATAAATATGGCGACAACGATTAGGACAATAGTCCGAATAATGTAAATAGTATACATAATACCTCATCTCAGAAATATAGACAGATACTGAAAGGCCGAAACGTTGTAATAAATATGGCGACAAAGATGAGGACAATAGTCCGAATAATGTAAATAATATACATAATACCTCATCTCAGAAATATAGATACTGAAAGGCCGAAACGTTGTGATAAATACGGCGGCAAAAATGAGGACAATAGTCTGAATAATTTAAATAATGTACATTCTCACAATATTCATATTTCATTAAAAAAAAAAATTCAACTAATTCACATTTCTTCTAAAAAGAAACTATATTTTTTTTGTAAGACCAATGTAGGGTGTCCCAAAATAATGTATACACTCTTTAAATATTAATAGTTAATAATATATTCGTTATATGGATGAAAATATGCAAAATAGATAGATTGGAAGAAGTGGGACAGATCAGTACCCACCTAGATCACCAGATTTGACAGCCTTGGATTTCTTTTTGTAGGGGGGTTTCTAAAAGACAAAGTTTACAGCAGGAAACCTGAAACAATTGCTGAAATGAGAGTAGCAATTGAAGAAGAATTCGCTCAAATACTAGAGGAAATGATACTGGACGTTTGGAGGTCTATTACTTCAAGATATGAAAAGTGTATTGAACAGAACGACAACCAATTTGAGCACTTGATGTGAACTCATCATTATATGAACATTCTGCCATTGCCCCAAGTAGCTTTTAAATTATTAAAGTTAATTTTCTATGTTTTTTGTATATTTCACTCTCAAATTCTTTAAATGTGTATTCTTTATCTTGTATTAATCGTATTTACAAGTCAAAATATATAAATTGAATAAGTTATAATGATACATTATTTTGGAACACCCTATATATATATATATATATATATATATATATATATATATATATATTAGGTTGGTGCAATAATGACGTAATAATGTCGTTTCTTGACGTATTTTTTAACGTCAAAAAACGAGATTATTACGTCATTATTTTTACACAAATCTAATATATATATATATATATATGTGTGTGTGTGTGTGTGTGTATGTATGTATATATATATATATATATTTAAAAACTTATTTATTCGAAAATTTTAACATAAAAATGTTATAAAATCACTACAAAAATACCCAATTTGTTTCAACACTTCTGGAATAAAGGGTTTACTATATTATTGCACATTCAACACCATGACTTGATAAGACACTAAAAGTGTTTGAAAGAAAACGGCCATTTTTGTAGTGATTTTATAACATTTATGTTATAATTTTCGAATAAATGGTTATATTTGCTCTACTCTGTATTAAGCACTCTTTTAAGAATTAAAATCATGTTGCCATAAGTAACGCAATAAAGTCCCATAACAGCAAAAGGTAACTGAATATCAGAGAATATAAAAACAAACCCTTTTAAGGAGAGAGTACAAAAAAAAAAACAAAAAAAAACACAGAAATGAAGAAGACAGACGATAACGAGTGATATTGTCTTTATTTACTTTAATATAAAATTTAGCTTGGATTCAATAAATCTGAAGAGAGTTCCACAAGCGAGAAATGCGGTAGCATAGAACTTACGGTTATATCCGGACATTTCTACTGACAAATGATGAGACCTTGCCGCCAATCTACTCTTTCTTTCTATGTGTCGTGTCCCTTCAGGACGTCGGTGATCATGACTCTCCACTACCTCCTATCCCTTGTAGCTCTCAATAAGTTTTGCCCCTTTGCTACTTCCGCTAGGCCCTGTTCTGCCCTCCACTTGATTAAGCCCGTTAGGTATGTCATGCTTGCTTTCCCTTGTCTCCCTTTCCTTCTATTCGACCTTTGAGTATTAGATTCTCCAAGCCCTCTTTTCTCATTACAGCTGCCTCTTCCTGAAGTTAATTGTAAGCTTCCTCTTTGTTTACATCCTTTCCAAGACCTTATCGTTTCTCGCCAGAAATAACCATTTCTATAATTCACTTTCATATCGCTTTTCTTTTTCTTTTTATATGCCGTGTCATTTCAGGGCGTAAGCGATCATGGCTCTCCACTTCCTCCTATCCTTTGTAGCTCTCAATGGTTCATCACTCTACCACCCCCCAGACCACCTTCTGTCATTCACTTACTTAAGCCTGCCAAGTATGTTATGTTTTGCTTTGCCTTGTCTCTCTTTCCCTCTATTCGACCTGTGAGTATCAGATTTTCCAAACCCTCTTTTCTCATTACGTGTCCCAGAAACTTCATCTGCCTCTTCCTAATGTTAAGTATAAGCTTCCTCCTTGTTTGCTTCCTCTCCAAAATCTCATCCTTGCTCACCAGAAATAAGTATTTCAAAAATTCTTTTTCATATCACTCTTCTTTTTCTTTTTATGCGCCGTGTCATTTCAGGAGTAGGCGATCATGGCTCTCTTTCCTTCCTTCCTTCCTTCATTCCTTCCTTCCTTCATTCATTCATTCATTCTTTCTTTCTTTCTTTCTTTCTCTCCTGCTTTCTTTCCTTATTGCCTTCTTTTCCTTCCTACTTTCCTTCATTTTTCTTTCCTTTCTACTTCCTTCATTTTCTTCTTCCTTCCTCCTTTCCTTCATTCTTTCCTCTCTTCTTTCTTTCATTCTTTCTTTCGTTCATTCTTTCCTTCCTTCATTTTCCCTTCCTTCCTTCCGTAATTCATTCATTCTTTCTTCCCTTCCTTCTGTCCTTCTTTCCTTCCTTCCTTCTTTCTTTCTTTGGAATACTTAGTCTTTGCTGATGTCTCTGTAATTTTAAATGAAATTAACGAGAAAACGCGGGTAAATAAAAGATGTCGCTGGATAAGGAGTAAAAGAAAAAAGGAGGAGCTCCTTAAATTTAATCCCCATGTTTCTTTTCTTTTGATGTACGGTATCCCTTCAGAATGTAGGCGATCATGGCTCTTCACATCATCCTACCCTTTCTGGCTCTCAATAAGTATCGTCCCACTTTAACCTTCCCCAAAACACGTTTTGTCATTCCTTTGCTTAAGCGCTCCAGGTATATTACGCGTAGCTTTCCCTTGTCTCTCTTGCCCTCTATTCGACCTGGGTATATCGGATTCCCCAGGTCCTCCTTTTTCAGAAATTTCATCTGCTTTTTCCTGATGTTAAGTATAAGCTTCCTCCTTGTTTGCATCCTCTCCAAAATCTCATCCTTGCTCACCAGAAATAACCATTTCAATAATTATTTTTCATATAACATTTCTTTTTCTTTTTATGCTTCGTGTCATTTCAGGAGGCGATCATGGCTCTCCACTTCCTCCTATCCTTTGTAGATCTCAATGTTTCGTCTCTCTGACACCTCACCCAGACCACGTTCTTTCATCTACTTGCTTAAGCCTGCCAGGTGTGTCATGCTTTGCTTTCGCTTGTCTCTTTTTCCCTCTAATTCTACCTGTGAGTATTACATTCTCCAAGCCGTCCGGTCTCATTACGTGTCCCAGAAATTTCAGCTGCCTCTTCCTGGTGTTAAGTATAAACTTCATCCCTGTTTGGATCCTCTCCCAAACCTCATCGTTGCTCACACGCTAGGTCCATGATAATCTGAGCATCCTTCTGTAGAACCACATCTCCACCGCCTGGAGTCTCTTCTTCATCTTTGAGGAGACCGTCCAACATTCTCTGCCGTAAAGGACGACAGATGTCACGTTGCAGCTCAGTATTCTTTTCTTTGTTACCAGAGAGATCCTCCTGTCTCTCAATACTCTGTCAAGCTTTTGGAAGGCATCCATGGCCACTAGTATATACTCCGCTTAAATTCATAAAATCTAGGTACCATAAGAGAAAATTTATCAGAATAACATGAAAGTATTTATAAAAATGGCACAGGGTGGCTAATTTATTAAATGGAAAAGTTGTTGATTCTAATCGTTACTGTTTTGTTCAGAACCAACCAGCCGAATACAGAGACCTGCTGCACTAATTCAGAGTTGTCCTTCTCCTAGATCCAAGGCTACAGAACCCAGTCTGTGTAGGAGAAGAAGAGGATTCATGCTTTTCCCAAGGTTATTAGCAAGTAAGTGACTGTAATGGATTCGACTGGGATATATATATATATATATATATATATATATATATATATATATATATATATATACTAGCAGCATGGGCTGGCGTTGCTCGTGCTTGATTCACAAATCGTACGATTCATACAGCAATCGCTATCACTTGACTTAAAATATTTTTGCCCTTCCTTGCCTTTAAAGAAGTGCCCTTTTCCGTGCTGATGTTGCTACATGCCTTACTTCTTGCCTATCTCACACTGAGAATTTTTTCTAAGCTCTATACTAAACATTAAATCTGTTACGAAAAAACAACTAAACAAAATGAACACAAAACGATCAGCTTTAAAAAAGGATTCCTAACTGGAAAAACCGAATGAAAAAAGAATGTTAACAACAAATATTTTTTCACACCCAACCCAGTTCTGCGGAATCAGAATCAACGTTGAGTTTAAGCAAGCGAATGAGCCAATTAGAGTAAAGTGTCATGCAGATTTAAATTTTTACCACTTGTGACAAATGCAGCTATCGATTTTTTTGCATGCTAAAATACTAGTTGTCTTTCGTGTCAGTCAGCTGTTGGCTCTCACGCTGGCCAATAGAATCTTCCTGCCTATTCGTGGCAGCCAACTATTTGCTGTCACTCTGGCCAGTAGAAAATGGCCGCAAACTACATGAAAACTGCCGTAGAAGCATGAAAAAATCGATTATTTCCACTATCGATGGGAGTTGGGAAATGCAAAGTCCGTCTTGGCATTCTCGCTAAATTGGAGCATGTGCATGTACATTTTGGTGCAAATCCGTCACAAATTGCGGCCTTGCATTCGTTACACACACACAGACACTCACACACACACACACAATCCTGCCTTTTATATATATATATATATATATATATATATATATATATATATATATATATATATATATTTAAAATAGATAGGTTAGTTAAAACATGGACAAAAAAAAGGATACAAATAAAATCAGTATAATAAACATTTATTAAACTTTAATTCTTAACTCTATGACAGAAATTCAGCACGGAGAG
>OZ010608.1:73503522-73516022 GCA_963932145.1 Acanthosepion lycidas | reverse complement strand
GGGTTATGTTATGAACATTAAGATAACGCTTGTCTTTCTTTGTCAAGGGACACACACGTACGGCGTGATGCGCCACACATGGAGATGTCGTTAAGAATCTGGACTCACAGAAGATTTACAAAGCTAGAGGTCTAGGCTGACAAGGTGCTCTGTACTTGCGGCCTTGAAGCAGACAAAATTAAGAAAGTAGCCTTATTAAAGAGAAAGAGTGATATTTAATTTTACCCATCGATAAGTATAAACAGACTGACAGAGATAGATAGATAGATAGATAGATAGATAGATAGATAGATAGATAGATAGATAGATATGAACTAAGAGAGATATGAACTGAGATAGACAGATAGATACATGAGCAGAATGAGATAGATAGATAGATAGATAGATAGATAGATAGATAGATAGATAGATAGATATGAACTAAGGGAGATATGAACTGAGATAGATAGACAGATACATGAGCAGAATGAGATAGATAGATAGATATTGAAAAAATGAGATAGATAGATAGATAGATAGATAGATATGAACTGAGTTCGTCAGATAGATACATAAGAACAGAATGAGATAGATAGATAGATAGATAGGTAGATAGATAGATAGATAGATAGATATTAGGTTGGTGCAAAAATAATGACGTAATAATGTCGTTTTTGACGTTAAAAATACATCAAAAAACGACATTATTACGTCATTATTTTTGCACCAACCTAATAGATAGATAGATAGATAGATAGATAGATAAATATTGACAAAATGAGATAGATAGATAGATAGATAGATAGATAGATAGATAGATAGATAGATAGATATTGACAAAATGAGATAGATAGATAGATAGATAGATAGATAGATAGATAGATATTGACAAAATGAGATAGATAGATAGATAGATAGATAGATAGATAGATAGGCAGAGAGAATAGAATAATGAGATAGATACGAATAGACTTAAAAAGAAAGACAGACACAGAGAATAGAATAGAACATGAGGAGATAGATAGATTTGATATTTGTTCTTCTGAAGTGAAAATGACAATTGATATGCGCTGTATGAATGTCAAATTTTTGTTGCGTGGGTGGGTCAAATTCTCAGAAATTTTTGTCTTCATCGGACCATTCCAGATTTTATTTGAAGAATGGAACGCCTTTCTTTGAATAGTTTTGCCTGCAGGCAATTGGCGTGTGAAAGAAATGCAACTCTCTCTCTCACACACACACACACACACACACACACATATATATATATATATATATATTAAAACATTTTTATGTTTATACGTTCTTCTTATAGATAAAATATTTAAGTAAATGCTCTGTTTAGAATAACCAGTATTAAACAACATTTACTGGAAAATAGAAAATATTCGTCCTGCGACAGGATTCGAACCTGTATCCTATTCGGAACACGTCACTTAGCTTGACGTGCCTTTACCGAGTTGGCCACAGAGGAGCGTTCAGTTAGCAAGGTCGAATTTACTGCCTTCAAACTTCAATCTTCCATGAATCTCTCACGTACATTCATATCTTCTCATGGCGTATCCAAATGTAAAAAAATGACGTCACACATTATGAAATGGACAAAGTCCGATAATTATTTAAAGATATTTTTATGTTTAACATTCCTTTTATAGATACAAATATTTAAGTAAATGCTCTGTTTATAATAAACAGTATTAAACAACATTTACCGGCCTGAATGTCCGAGAAATTTTCACAGGCCGGTAAATGTTGTTTAATAGTTTATTATAAAAAGAGCGTTTACTTAAATAAAAAGAATGTATAAACATACAAAAGTCTTTAAAAATTGTCGGACTTTGTCCATTTCCTAATGTGTGACACACACACACACACACACACATATATATATATATATATATATATATATATATATATATATATATATATATATATATATATATATATGTGTGTGTGTGTGTGTGTGTGTGCGTATGTGTGTGTGTGTGTCTCGGAATATAGAATTCTATACATCAGAATAAAATTTGGAAATTGAATGAAGAAAATTAAAATTACAGTTTTAATTTAAAATTCACTAATTTCTGAGTTTTCTACGATGGATATATACATCCAGGTTCGTATAATGGTGATATCACGTTGAAATACCGGTTGTCATCTGATCACCGACGTTAAGCAACGCCGAATCT
Organism: Acanthosepion lycidas; assembly: GCA_963932145.1. Taxonomy (NCBI): domain Eukaryota; kingdom Metazoa; phylum Mollusca; class Cephalopoda; order Sepiida; family Sepiidae; genus Acanthosepion; species Acanthosepion lycidas. The sequence continues at coordinate 73,513,857 of OZ010608.1, read as the reverse complement.
GGTTAGTATCTAGATGGGTGGGATCGTTTAGCGCTACCAGATGCTTTATGATTGGACAGAGTGGGAAGGGCGAATTTCGGGCATGCGCGTTGTTTGCTTTTGATTTGGTCGTCTGCACACAAACTTGGACACCGTCTGTGAGAAAAGGTATACCATAATGCAATTTACTCCACTAGAAATTCGGAAATGGCATACTGTAATGCTTGGCATTCGCGCTGTAAGCTCCAATATAAACATTTCAGAGTTTTGGGGTGTCAGTCAGATGATTCGGAAAGAGTTGGATGAGTCTAATGATGATTACGAAGGTACGGCAGCTCGGAAAATTCACTCTGATTAGAAAAGAACACTTGAATTTGTTGGTGAGGTCATCAGCTTCAACACATCATGTGCACTGAGGTGGTAGTGCTACCCTTGGTCAAGAGTGTGGATGCTGGATTTAAAAAAAATATCCAAATGTTGGACAATATTTGTTTTTATTTTCACCAGAAATTAAAGCAATCATTCAAACATCAGAACAGCTCATGATCAGACATAATAGACATTCATTGTCTCTTATATTTAACAATATATGTTTAAATAATGATCTGCTGCCCCAATATTATATATATATATATATATATATATATATATATATATATATATATATTGATGTATGTTTCATTAAATAATATAGACAAGTTTTGTCTATTTTAAGTTCGTTTCATATTGTCATAAAACAGTTGAAACCTAACCTGAACAAAATAAACTATGAAATCTCCACAAAAATGCCTATAATTGACAACAGAAGCCATTGGTTTATATCACAGGCTTCCCATACTTAATACTTCTCGTTTTTCACTCTCGTGTGGTCATGTGTGACGCCACGAGCTGCGACGCGATTTTCGCTTCCGCGTCTCGTATACACTATCTTCTGTAAACTTCATTTTTATGAGTTGTTTTCAATATTTTAATATAGATAGCTTCAAGAAATGATTTAATGAGACATATCTTAATGAAAAGAAGCTGCCATGTATATATATATATATATATATATATATATATATATATATATATATATATAGAGAGAGAGAGAGAGAGAGAGAGAGAGTTGTATATTTAGCAGCAATCCTTCGTTTATGCATGTTCCATTCGGAACTATAAAACATTTGGACAGTTTTTACGCACTCTTTGTCTAGAAAAGAAAGCTCTTGTTCGAACACAAGAAAAATTAAATTCTTAACCGTAGTACCTTGTCTGTCGTTTTAATGAAACATATATATATATATATATATATATATATATATATATATAATTATTATCAGTAAGAGTTTTGTCACTTACCAACTTACCAGATTGTCATCAGGACCCAGACTCAAGTGTTCCGTAAACTCAATATTTGTATTATATAATATGTACTGCTAGGCAGATTTAATTAATTTGCATGTTGATTTTAAAAATGTTTATTTCATTAACTCACTGCCCTTTTATTCGAGGATTGTTTTGATTTTCTTATCAAAAATAGGTCCGTTTAGAAATATTGTCTTATATAGTGCAGAAAAGTGTTTGAAATTAGAATTTTACTTGGCCTTCAACAAGTTGGCATTTATTTAAAAAAAACTTTCCTTAACTATAACAATACAATTTATGAATGAAATGTTCATTTAAAATTTTTGCTTTTAAGATTTCAAATAGTGAATATATCTTACTTTGCAAAGCGGTAACGATCGAAGCCTGCTAGTATGTATATATATATACATATATATATATACACACAGTCATCCACATAGATACTGTTTCGCTTTATCACCGCTCATCAGTGTTGCTAGTCGTCCGGTTGCCTCTAGCTAGGATCGAAACCCGACTGAAATGGTGTCAGTCGGGATTCTGCCAGTAAGCCGTTGACGCACAGCAGAGATAAAGGTGAATTTAAGCGTATTTATTTTGAGATAAACACACAGTGACTGAGAGGACTTGATTCGATTTTATCACATTATTAGAAACCCACATTTCCTCCCTAGAGAGCTGAACTGAAATAAATTTTTCAGGAGCATATATTGTCATCTACATTATAATTTTTAACTATAAGGATAGACGTTTTAAATATTTTGTAATGAATAATTTATCTAATTTTTTTGCTGTTGACAACATACATACAACAAACTATTTCTTATTTAACAGTTAAAATATTTAATCCTTGAAAATGGCTAAATGTATAGCCGAAAGCGCTCGGATAAAAAGAACATTCGGACAGTTTTTATATAATTTATCATCAAAAAGAAAAAAAATATTAGATCGCATGAGAAATTGTATATATAAAAGCACCTTGTCTGTCGTATTCAATGAAATGTGCATGAAAGAAGGATTGCTGCCTAAATACACACACACACACACACACACACACACACATATATATATATATATATATATATATATATATTTAATATAAGTAAGAGTTTTGTCACTTAGCAGATTGTCATCAGGATCGAGACTCTAGTGTTTCGTCGACGGACCCATCCGTCCACTCGTCAGAGGTTATACTGAATTGACTGCTTATATTTCTCGATTTTTCTTTTTTTTATATGCACTTATCATTGATGCAAATTTTTTATTCATAGCATGTGTATGCGTGTATCCGTTCGCGCCCATGCTCTTCTGCAATATATAAAAACGTTATTTTGTTCTAGGTATACATGTTTGTGTTGGTATCCTTGCTTTTTGGATTTGTTGTTGTTGTTTTGTTTTTTAATTAAAGAATGAAGTCAATAACCTGTTTAAGAAAGATTGAAGAATCGAAAGTGTGTTCTTTTTTTCCACCAAAGAAATCGCTCCTGTAACCGAAACGCTACCAATTTCAACACGAGAGATTATCTTGATGCAACAATGTCTGAATTATCCACCTAAGAAACACTTATCTCTCGTTGGCGCTTTCACGAGTCAATATCTGCTAACTTTAGTTTCATGCTCTAAATTTAAACAACAGTCATTTTTAAACGGATTTTATCCGACAATATTTCTGCTTCATCTAAACCAGATGTCACCAACGATGTCAGTTCATCAGACCCGTCACAGCACTGTGCCACAAATGAGGTAAAATATAATTATTTCTATGGAAATATCAATGTATAACTGGCCACTCGTATTCGTCTACTAGGGCGGCGAGCCAATCCCTACTGCAGACGCTTGCTCAAGCACAACCCACCTATGGTTTATACTGCAACTCTTCTGAGCAGACCTTAGTTACAGTTTTTAGGAAAAAGCGTGTTATCTAGCGTGATTTGAACAAGGCCAGCACGCTCGTCCACGATGCCTTGTGACTTCGTTCCGTCTACAAGGCACTTTCCAAAGGTGCCGTACTCTGGGATAGATCCCTCCAGTCCGATAAAAACTTCTTCCTGACATGGTGAGATTTGAACCCGGGTCGCATAGTCGGAATGCGAATCAGCTAACCACACAGCTGCGTGCTCTTTAATTTGCGTTAGATTTTATTTAAACTTACAATGTGGAAAAAATGAAAATTGTTTTAAACTAACTGTTCAGTGATTTGGTTTTTGTTCTTTTTAATCAAGACGTCTTTCGGCCATCACTTCTTCAGGGACCATCGTTGACAAAATTATTATATCAAAATTCTTATGAATAGATAAGTAATATGGCGGAAGATTTGGAGTACGTCTAAAACATGTAAATTAACAATTAAAATATACGTAAATTAAAAAGTTATAAACACTTCAGCGTGAGTGTAAAATATGAAAGAAATCCACTAAATAAATTAATTGACCGAAGAAAATTCTCCTTTTGTTTACATAAAAAAGTTGCTATAATTTAATACATACAGCTTCCAACATTTGAAAATGCTGTTTGGAACAAGCCTTATGCAAAATAGAGAATCAGTTGATTGAAAAATTTGGAAGAGCATTGCTTATTGTCCAAAATGTGTTGCCCAATCGTAGATTCCAGAACACGTGTGGGATTATGAGGTTTCAATCTAATAAATCCAGGTATGTGTTGACGCAACCGAGTTTCCAAGCTTAGACATGTTCGTTCTATATATTCAGCTGCGCATTGACATATAAATTTATAAATTACAGAACTTTTATAAACATATGACAAACGGTCATTTACAAAGTTAAAATGAATATAAGTAAAAATACCAAAATTTGGCCAATCTGATTTTTACTTCTGAATGTTTAGGGAAAATCAGTCAAATAAAAAATTCGGCAACTTTCGATATCCGAGCGTTTTTTTTTGTTTTTTTTTTGTGTAAGTACCTGCAAAAAAGTTTCTAACAAAAGGGTCTGTGAGTCTGTTGCATCGGTTATGATTAAACTGGTATTGCTGAGTTTAAACCGGTTTGAAGAGTGCTTTATATATAAAAGGACTGACGAATTATATCATATATTTTGTCTGAACTTATAAAATCGAAAATAGGCAAAATCAGCACATGTAATGAGGTTGTCTGGTGATCATTTGAATGAAATTGTCTTGCTTGGATGCAATTAATTCCAAAGCAAATATTAATCATATCTTAGAAAGTAAACACCAGTTTTACAAATCTAACTAACCTTTAGTACTGCTGAATTATTGAGATTCGGATATGCGAACTTGGTTTACCATAATAACAATTTTATTGCTATTGTCGCCTTCAGTTTATATAAATTATAGTTTAACTTCAAATGAGCTAAACTCTAATTATTGATATGGAATTATCAATAGATTGTAGTTAAAATTACTATGTAGAAAAGAATAAATGTAAGTAAGATCCCAAAATTTGTCCAATCTGATTTTTGCTTCTGACAGTTATATAAATTCTAGGAAAATCAGTGAAATAAAAAATTCGGAATTTTGTGCAACGTTTGATATCAGGGCGCTTTTTGTGTAAGTAGTAGGTTGGTGCAAAAATAATGACGGTTTTTTGACGTTAAAAAACCGTCATTATTTTTGCACCGACCTAATACCTGCAATGAAGTTTCTAAAAAAAAAAAAAGCGAATACAAGCCTGCTGCAGTAATTATGTTTGAAGAGTGCTGTATATAAAAAAGGACCGACTTCAGCGAATTTGCCTGAACTTATAAACTCCAAAGTATATAAACTCAGCACATGTAATGAGGTTGTCTGTTGAACATTTGAAGGTATTTCCTTTGTTTGGAGGCAGTAATTCTAAAGCAAATATTGATTATATCTTAGAAGGTCAATACCAGTTTCACAAATCTCACTAAACTTTTTTTTGCTGAGTTTGTGAGAGTGGAATATGTGCACACTTGGCGTAATATAACTATTGGGTTGGTAAGTAATTTATAAATTACAGAACTTTTATTCTCTGAGGACAAACGGTCATCTACAAAATTAAAATAAATATAAGTAAAAATGCCAAAATTTGGCCAATCTGATTTTTGCTTCTGACAGTAATATAAATTTTAGGAAAATCAGTGAAATAAAAAAAATTCGATAACTTTTGATATCCGAGCGTTTTTTGTGTAAGTACCTGCAATGAAGTTTCTAATATAAGCGATTACGACCTTCATCTGCCACAAGGAAAGTTGGTTTTCTGTGTCACGCCAGAAGGTTTTTCTCGCCTTGAGTCCATCGTTCACATCTACAAATCTACCATTCACCATCCATGGAATACTGTTGCCATATATGGTCTGGTGCCCCCCCCCCCGCTGTTCATTTCGAGATTCTTGACAAAATCTAAAAACGGACATGCAATGTGTTCGGTCCTGACTTGGGGTCTCGACTCCAGTTACTTTCTCATTGACGTAATATATCGTCTCTCTGTTCTGTTTGAAAAAAAATATTTTCATGGTATCTGCTCAAACTGGTGCCCCCCCCCCCACTGCATAAATTTAACCGTGCTACGAGGTTAGCATCTCAGCCCCACCCTTTCACTGTCGAAACGGTTAAATATAACCTCGTCTTCTACTCCAACAGCTTCTTCACTCACACTTCCTGACAGTGAAATTCCCTTCCTCTTACTTGCTTCCCTGATAACTATTAGGTTGGTAGCTAAATTCCCGCCGTTTTTTTAAATTTTGGAATTTATTTTTTTCAAGAATTCTATTTTAGAATCATCTTGGAATATTTTTTATCCGAGTTAATTTAAGTTAATTTCTGCTTATTTTCAGATCATTAAAATGGAATATCAATTTAATAAAAATGAGCATTTTCGACACTTCCTTCTTTGCTTTTAATCAAGGTTCTAAGGCCGAAAAAGCTGTTCGCGTCATTTGTGTTGTTCATGAAGAGGATGTCATATCTGAAAGAACCTCTCATGATTGGCATGCCAAGTTTAAAAATGGAAATTTTGACCTCAAAGACGCACCTCGTTCTGGCCGTTCAGTTGAGTTCGATGAAGAACGATTAAACCAATTTTTGCAAACGTCAAACGACAAGGGAACTGACAGAGAAAATGGAATGCTCCCACACTGCTAAAGAGAAGCATCTTCACTTGATGGGAAAAGTTCAGAAGTGTGGAGCATGGGTTCCACATGCTTTAAGTGACGACAACAAAAATCAACAAGCCACAATCTCCGCTTTTTTGCTTGTTCGTCACCGCTCAATTCATGGACACAAGCAATGATTTCTTTAGCGAATCGTTACTGGCGACGAAAAATTGTGCCTGTACATCAATATGAAGCAGCGCAAGGAATGGCTTAGCCATGGTAAACAAGCGACCCCGCGGGTGAAACAAGATCTTCATCCGCGTAAAAAGATGTTGTGCGTGTGCTGGGACTGGGAAGGGATTATCAATTACGAATTGCTTGAACGGAACCAAACGGTCAACCCGAAACTCTATGTTCAACAGATGGAATGACTCAACACGGCTATTCAAGAGAAAAGACCTAATCGGCAGCATGGAGTTCTTTTGCTGCACGACAACACCCACCCTCATATCGCCAATATGACCAAGGAAGCCATTCAAACACATGGCTGGGAAGGGCTGCCACAACCGCCGTACTCTTCCAATTTGGCGCCAACAGATTTCCACGTCTTTCGATCTCTTTCAAATGCTATGCGTGGAGTTTCGTTCAGTACTGATGCAGAATTGAGAGCTTGGTTGGCTGAGTCGAAACAGGGTGATTTCTACAAACGAGGTATTGAAAATCTTGACGAACGTTGGGAAGAAGTTGTAAATAACAAGGGAGAATACATTGATTAATTAATTAGTTGTTATTTTTTTTATTAAACGTTTTTAAAAAATTTAAATTAAGAAAAAAACCCAGCGGGAACTTAATTGACAACCCAATATTTTAGTGCTAATGTCGCCTTCTTTGATGATATTTTGACAAATAAATGTTTATTTCTTGTGTATTCCGTGTATTGTATTGAACAAAATGGTTATCCAGCTGGCACTCATCAATTTCAGTTATCTGGCTCTCTGCAAAAAAAAAAAAAAAAAAAAAAAAAATTTGGTGATCCCTGCTTTAGGTGATCTTAAAATTTTATCACACCATTGCAGTCCTAGGCAGGATTGTAAATCATATGGCACATAAAGAAACCTTATATTTTCTTTTATGATTATTCTTGAAATGTTGAATGTTTTTTGGATATTCCAGGTCATAAGAACTACATCCGATTACCAAGCACAAAGCACTTAAAAAACAAAGAAAGTTCCCTATGTAAAATTCTAAGTGATTTTTCCTGTATTTTCTTTCTTTTTTTTTTTAAGCATCATAAAATCCTTACAAAACTGTGACAATCTGGAACTCAAAGTCAAGTTGGTGTAGTTATAAGAAAAGATGTCCAAAATCTCTTAAAAATTATCTTTACTAATTAACCATCATGGAAAGAAATATTTGATAAAAGTTTTGTATCAATTGCCTTACTTTGACGAAAAATGGTAAAATTTTGTCTTCTGAAATAAATTTATTTTAACATATCCAAATCTCTTAGATGAAATTATTTTTAACTAGTCTATCATTTTCTTTTTAATTTTCTAACTACTAATAAACAGTATAGTTTTGAAGTTAAGTAGTTACCTTCAATGAGGTTTGAATTTAAATCTTGTATAATTTGGAGGCTGGCCAATATAGAGATTGCCTTAGCAAATAGATCACAAAGTCCAATCAGTAAGCATTATTGAAATTCAGTCAAACAGCTACACTTTTATTTGTACTCTATTGTTTGTTTACACTTAATGCTAACTATTTATATGGAATTATCAATAGATTGTAGTTAAACTTACTGATGTGGCAGGAGAAATATCACCCCTGAAATAATAATAATAATAATAAAGGAGAATATGCTGTAAATCAGAAAACACCAGGTGAAGAGAGGCGTTTTCAAATAACCAAGATGTTAATGTGCTGTAAAGACTTTGAAATGTAAATGTTACAAAAAGTTCATTTAGAACACGAAATACAATCTTTTTGTAAGTGTACAAAGGATATCAGATTACTAATAGAAAATTACCGGAACAATAATAATCAGTAATTTAAAAAAAAATAAAAAGAAATGAGTTTTGACACTATAAGAATATAAATTAAAATAAAAAATGAATCTAGAATTTATTTTTAAACAAGAATCTCTGTAGTTTACAAAGAGCGGCAGAATAATTAATACCGAGGTGATAAAAAGTAGCGTCTTGTTGTGAAACTTGGAAACCAATCGATGAAAAAGTAAATTGTTTATTCTCGGAGGAGTGAAATTGTACTTTGGTAGTATGTCAGTACATTTGCACTAGAAAAACACATGCGTCACCAGTCTGGTACACGTGAGACCGGTTCTCCTAATAAAGAGGCGAGCCAACCGGAGGAAAGAGAGTTTTGGGTTCGTCTATATTCGAATGCAGTCGAACTGAGTGGAGAGACGTCAGCTGTGTGTGGCTGAAGCTGAGAGCGAAGAAGCGAAATACTACCGCTAACATCTAAGTACCGCTACTCCTACTACTTCTAATACTACTACTTCTGAGAACGGGGCCATCGAAGGTTGTAGTAGTTGCGCTAAGAACAGACCAAAAAGGGTTAAAACGAAGGCCACATCTCTCCTTTAGCGAAATTAGTCGAAGTATTTGTGTTTGGTTATTGTTCACATACACGAAACATTCAACCTTGTGCAACAAGAATTATTTTTTGTGTGTTTGCTTTTATATATATTTATATATATAAAACTTTCGTCCTTGCAAAATCGAATCGACTTTGATATATTTATTTTTCTGTTAACCCGATTCTCACCCGACGATCTCGCAACTGGACCAACGGAGAGATTCCGGATTTCTACGATCTGATGACCACTCTCCAGGATCAAAACAATTACAACGTGGCTGGAGGATGGCTTCGAATTGACATTGGGAACCAGAGACTTGTGTCTAACTTGTAATACTGAGCCATACCGGTCTTGTGGAGTACATGGGTCCAGTGGGATGAGGATACGGTGTTACACTATGTAGAAAAAATTAAAATAAATGTAAGTAATAATGCTAAAATTGGGCCAATCTGATTTTTGTATGACAATTTTTTAGGAGCATTAGTAAAATAAAAAAATTCAGCGAATTTTGATATCTGAGCGCTTTTCATGTACCTGCAATGAAGTTTTTAAGAAAAGCGATTATGGGACTGCTTAAGCTGCCATGTTTTAACTTGCATTGTCGTGTTTAAACTAGTTGGAAGATTGCTGCATATAAAAAAGGAATGACTTCAGCCAATTATGTCATATATTTTGCCTGAACTCATAAAATCTAATGTAAAATCAGCACATGTAATGAGGTTGACTGACAAATATTTTAAAGCAATTCTCTTGGTTGGATACACCAATTCTAAAGCAAATATTGATTATATCTTAAAAAATAAATGATAGTTTCACAAATTTCAGTAGCATTTTTGATTGCTTAGTTTGTGAGAATCAGATAAGTGTGCGCCGAGTGTGGATATAACTATTTTATTGTCTATGTCGCTTTCTTTGATAACTTTTTGGTAAATAAATATGTTTATAGTTTTTATTACTCGTCTATTTAGCGTTTTGTATTGAACAAAATGGTTATCCAGCTCACACACGTCATTCTCTGAGTAATCTGGCTCTCTGAGAAAAAAAGATTTGTTAAGCCCTGCTCTAAACATTATTTCTAAGGGGTAGACGCCTTTGATGTCCCTGATTGCTATGTTTATTTTCTTCAAGAGTGACATTGATAACAACCGGCCTAGATTGTGAAGTTTAACTTATGTCTATCAACGCAGCTTCCGTGCCCAAATTGGTAAAGGTGCGTTTCGGCTATAGAATGTGGCTAACGCGATAAGGGTTCGAATATTCTCGGGGGAACTAACTCTATTTAGCAGAACCTCTCACTCTTGTCACAAGGATAAGTGTACTCACTTAAATAAGGTTTATAGTAATATAGATAGATAGATAGATAGATAGATAGATAGA
>OZ010608.1:73488522-73498522 GCA_963932145.1 Acanthosepion lycidas | reverse complement strand
CAAGGTTCCCAAACGACCCTCCGCAGATTTTGAATTCAGAGTTGTCCTTCTCCTAGACCAGTTGCCATCCAAGGCTATAGAACCCAGTCTGTCCTGCTATTTTACCCATAGCTGGAGAGAGAAGAAGAGGATTCATACCTTTCCCAAGGGTATTAGCACTGTAAGTGAATGTAATGGATTCGACTGGAATTCGAACTCGGCTCTCCGATTCCTCAATCCAAGCCGATATCCGTGCCTCTCTCTGCCCCCCTCTCTCTCTCTCTCTCTCTCTCTCTCTCTATATATATATATATATATATATATATATATATATATATATATATATATATATATATATATATATATATATATATATATATATCTTCAAATTTTCTAAACATATCATATATATATATATATATATATATATATATATATATATATATATATATATGATATGTTTTGAAAATTTGAAGAGGCAATTTCTCTGTACCGCCAATTCTATGAAGAACACAAGAACAAGAAATACAGCAAAAGACTCGAAATAAGTTTTTCAAAAAATCAGATTAATAAACATAACTCCTGGCATTTTTATTCAATCTTCTTATATGTACCTATATTTTAATTAAAAAGTACGCAAAGTAGAAATTAATTATTATGAATGATTCTAAAATTTGAGATACAATTTACATCATTTCTTGTAAATTATTAAATTCGATTATTGCGTTATCGATTAGTGCGTATCTTTTAATGTACACATTAGCCGCACTAATCGAGAGATTGCCATATATATATATTATATATATATATATATATATAGAGAGAGAGAGAGGGGGAGAGATAAGGAGACAGACAGTGACACAGAGAGAGAGAGTGTGTGTGTGTGTGTGAAGAAGAGATATGTGTGAAAGAGAGAGGAAAATTGAGAGAGAAAATGTCAGACGGAACCCATTACTCTTTTAGTCTCACTTTTAATTTCTCACTCCCCCACTTTGCAATTTTACCTCTCACTTCGCCACTGACACTCCTCACAAAAACTCCTTCTACGTAACACCTAAAGCAGCTATTTATTTCACTCGTCAACAAAGGTCGTAATCCCCAGCCTTTAAATGCAAACCCACTCTCCTTAAGAAAGAGTCATTTTTTTTCTTTGTCTTTACTCTTTTCTTTGTTCTTTCTTTCATTGGTTTTTCTTTCTATCTTCTTTCCTCTTTTTTCTTTCTTTCTTTCTTTCTTCTTTCTTTTCTTTCTTCTTTCTTTCTTTCTTTCTTTCTTTGTTCTTTCTTTTGTTTCTTTTTTTCTTCTTTCCCCTTAAATTCTTTTCTTATTTCTCCCCCTCTGTTACTCGTCCCGCACTATTTGCAACCCGCCACCAACATCGTCAGTACCCACTCTCTCTGTTTCTCTCTCTCTCTCTCTCTCTCTTTTGATCACTCTCTTCATCACTCTCTCTTGATTTCTCTCAAGCTCGGCAACTTCCTTTGCAATCACTCCTACAGCTACCACTCCAATTCTGTATCCTCCCTGCTCTCTCCCTTCCCTATAAATCTCTACATCTCTGTGTTCTCACTTTCTTTAATCAGTGCCCCCGTCATGACATCCCCCTCAACCCCCTCCAAAAAAAAGCCACTCGCTTGTACCCATGTTCGTGGCCAAAAACACTGTTCTATTAATGTCAAACAAACATCAAAAGACGAAGCCGACAGTGACCTACTTAGGTTACTCGAGACGACAGACAGAGGCGGACCAACGAAGCAACAGACAGACAGACAGACAGACAGACAGAGACTGACAGAAAGCAACAAAAGCAACGAAAACGAGAAAAAAATATCAAAAACAAGGTAAGGAAAGAGAGAAAGAAAAATTGGAAATAAAGAACAAAAATGGCGGCGATTTGTTCTGCGAGGCAGGAAAGAAAGGATAAAACTAAACTAAACCAAACCAAACCAAACGAAAATTAACAGAGCAAATTATTTATTTATTTACTAATGCTTAAGACCCAAGAGCCACTCAAAACAGAGTGTTACTGTGTAGAGCTGTATTAGCGTAAGAAAAGATAAGAAGTAGATTTCTTGGGGTATGCAGAAAAGACAATAATTCTAGACTTGAAGAGTTCAAGATTTAATTACTGAATAAGGTTACCGGAGATGCCAGAAGTATAGAGTTGCAGTAGATTTAGAAGAAAACCGAATTCTGAACAGAGAACAAGAGATAAACCTTTACACCTGTTCAAAGAAACCGGGGAGGGGTGCGAATCCTACTATAGGCGAGCCTTTCTACTTCTAGAGAGAGGAAAACATAATAGCGGAATACAATTTCAGAGTTCAGGCGGAGACGACAGAAGTACAGTGTGGAAGGAATCGAAAATACAAGGGATAAAACTCTATACCTGTCAAAAAATTTTTTTTTAAAAAAAGATAAAAAGGCGGCCCGGACGATAGACAAAGTTATCAACTCCTGTTGGGGAGTAGAAAAGAATAAATAAAATATTTACTGAAAAGAATATTCAGTTCAGGATGAGAGTTTAAAAGTATAGAGTTGGAGTAGACATTAGAAGAAATTGGAAGCCCAATTCTAAAAAGGAAACAAGGGATAAACCTCTACTCCTGTTCAAAAGATAGGGAGGGAGTGTAATCGGATGAGAGAAATCACAGAATACAATGGTTGTCCTCAAATTCAGAAAAGAAAAGAAACAAAAAAGTTATATATATATATATATATATATATATATATATATATATATATATATATATACATATATATATATATATATATATACATATATATATATATATATACTTATATATATATACATATATATATATATACATATATATATATATATATATATATATATATATATATATATATATATATATATATATATTCAAAAGTGAACATTGAAATCAACACTCAGGGGCAACACGCTGTTTCATGCTAGACGCAGTCGTCAGGCGGCCTGACGATTACGTCTAGCATGAAACTGCCTGTCGCCTCTAAGTGTTGACTTAATGTTCATTTTTATACACACACACACACACACACAAACAAACATATATATATATATATATATATATATATATATATATATATATATATATATATATATATATATATGACCGTATTATAAAATTAATGTGTAATGTTACACACTTTGTCGAGTAATTAGCATAAAAATTAGTCTACAAATTCTACATTGAAAAATTAGTGTGCCCAATCTATTTATGGTACATTTTGATATATAAACAATGTATTCACTCACACATATATCTATCTATCTATCTATCTATCTATCTATCTATCTATATATATATATATATATATATATATATATATATATATATATATATTAGGGCGGCCTGACGATTGTGTCTAGCATAAAACTGCATGTCGTCTCTGAGTGTTCACGTCAATGTTCAGTTTTATATTTACATATGCTCTATCCCTGATATTGAGCACTTTATCCCATAAATATAGCACACTTTAAAACTATATTTCTGCATATATATATATACTTTTTTTATTTAAACTTTTTTCTCTGAGCCGCTTTTTCGGGATGAAAATTTGCTCGCGCCTCGCCGAATTTTGTGATAAAACGTACATTTAAAAAAATAGGGAAAAAAAAGAGAGGATGGTTTAAAGGGAGATAACCATGGATTCGAAGTCAGAACATTATCATTGATAACTCTCGCCACCAATTTGCGGACTCTAGTTACTCTATTCTTAATATTTGATATAATGCAAAAATATCATATTGATAAAATCAATCAATAATTATTTATTATTTATAGTGAGACTCATACTTGCAATTCAAAGTAATCCAAAATAATATTTTAAATTTTGAAATAATATTTATTTCAATATTTTTTAAACTGTTTCTAAATCCTTGATTGTCTTTCAATCTTTACGCCTCACTTGTTACTCTTCCACAGTATCTATGAGGCACGCTACAACTTTTGCGAACCACGGACATATTTTAGGGTTGGTGGGAAAGAAACTCCCCACTGAAAAATACTTAAAATTATTGTTAATTTCACCGCATTTGCAAGAAACAAAATATATTGTGATCCCTAAAAAGGTAGAGTTTTATTGCTAATATCACAGTAAAAAGTGTAGCCAGAATGACTCAATGTCTCACACTGCATTAGCACTCAACTAGCTTCCTGTTATGAAGTCTGATAGTCCGCAGTACAAGTGGAAAGTTGATAGCGCTGTAACCTTCGAAGGCAATGAGTAAAATGTAGATTTTTTAAAATGTACTTGAGTTCTACCATTATAGTATTCAAAATAAAAGTTTTATGAAATAAAACCAATACTTAATAAAGTTATTAACAATTTTGAGGAGTTTCTTTTCACGAACCCTATATATATATATATATATATATATATATATATATATATATATATATATATATATATATATATATATATATATATATATATTATAATTTTATCATATAGACAAAAACAGTTTACTCGCTACAACGATGCAACTTTTACACCTCGACTGGAGAGACCCCCCCCCAAAAAAAAAAACGAAGTTGCATCTTTGTAGTGGGTAAACTGATTTTGTCTACATGAAAAAATTATAAATAATTATTGCTCTACTCTCGAGCCCTCTTTTGAATTAATGCTGTGAATGTTAGAATTTATGTATTACTTCCGATCTTATTGCATCGGATATATATATATATATATATATATATATATATATATATATATATATATATATTGTTCGAAAAGTATGACGTCATATTCTTCAAGTAAACGTTATAGATATGTCATTGAGGTTGTCAACATTTAAAAGGAAAAAACATCTACCACCTTTTTTTAAAAAATGCAGTTTTGCGATATTTTGAACTTAAAGTAAGCAAATATTCCTCAAATAATGTTTCAGAAAAGTATATTTTATTTTTGGTGGATTTTTTTTTAATAAAGAAAATCACATTGCGATGAAAGACGCCCTAAATGGGAGATAATCAGTTATTTTATGAAAAGAAAATGAAAAGATATTCATTTTCAGACAAAAATCCAATAAAATATTAGATTGCTTAGAATATTTTATTAAATTTTAAAGCTTACTGTGTAGTTAAAAAAAATATATAAAAAAAGCGTTCATGTTATATACGTCAAGAAATTGCTACAGTTATGTCGCCTTAGAAAAAATTCCCAAATAAGTCTATCGAGAAATGTGTCAACAATTCATAAAGACACCCACTTGTGTTTTTGAAAATGTTCTTTTCTGAGATATTCCATCGTAAAAGTACATAATATTTGTTTCAAATTCGATTAATTATACTTCAAATCAGCTAATCTTCCTCAAATAACGTTTCGGAATGGTATATTTTATTTTTGAAAGATTTTTTAAATAAAAAAATTATATTGCGATTGTGGAAGGCTAAAGATGGCGCTAAATCAACGATGTTACTGGTTTCAAAAATTAATTTTGAAATGCAGCAAAGTAATTTGCGTATTGGGAAAATTAAATTTAATCTATGAGCTTGAAATTAAAACTAAAATAAAGTTTTAAGAAAGATTTTTCACTTTTAAAAAGTCAGCTTACACCTTAGGTTTTTGCGGAGGTGTATACATAGGTGTATATATTAGACATTATTATTAATGTCACAAATTGACCATAAAATTTGAATTAAACGTTCTTATAACTTCCAATATTAAATTTGTTTCATTTTATAAATTTTTTTTTTTGTTCAGGAAATTGCGATCTTGTGCACATTTAGGATAAGAGGCAGATATTCTCCCTGATGAATTGTCGTGTATTCCATTGTTTTAATTTGTTTTTTTAACGGTATATCAACATCCTTATGGGTCATTTAATACCGAAATTTAATTTTCCTTGGGGATTTAAAAGTAATAATCACAATTGATTTGAGAGGTTAGAAGTAATAAAAATATATGTTATTCTGCTCTCACAATTGAATACATGGTAGATAATACTCAGATTTTTGTGCATATACATGTTTTTGTGGTCATAATTACTAGAGAGGATGATATGTGTTTTGATGTTGTAGCTTTGTTAGATACATTTGTGCAAATTAATTAAAACAAATCAAATAATTCCCTTATTTATTTTCCGTATTTTTTCAATGAAATATGATCCAGTGCGCATAACAGTACTTTGTATGTCCATTCCACGAAGTCGTTCCTTGCAGATTGACCACGATTAGATTAAAATCAGGAGAGTTTCCAGGCTAATCTATAGTTCTTTAATTTGCTCATTCGTAAGGTTTACTAGTTTACTAGTGTGTTACAATTTTCGCACACTTCCTTGGAGTAACGTCCATCGCGAACAATGGACGTAAGACAACTAATCGACAGTCGAGACAATAGTGTCTGTGCGTGATAAAAATTTGATACAATCACGGATAACGCGATATTTTTAGGGCCCACAAATTTCATCATACACTCAGAAAATAGATTCATATTACTGCACACCACTGCCAAATGACCTAATCTAAGGAAAAAATAGAAATTGATTACACCCTGTCATTCCAGTGGGTCTAAAACTGACCATACAGTAAATGAAACTAAAGCCGTTGTTTCAATTAATTTGCACAAGGGTGCATATATATATATATATATATATATATATATATATATATATATATATATATATATATATATATATATATATATAACTATGTATGCATATATATATATATATATATATATGCATATATCTATATCTATATCTCTCTCTCTCTATATATATATATATATACATATATATATATATATGCACCCTTATATATACATAAAAAGAATGTATAAACATAAAATGTCTTAATATATATATATATATATATATATATATATATATATATATATATATATACAAATATAGATAACTATACTCGTTTCGAAAAACCCTCGAATTCTTGATTTGCCAATAATCAAATCAATCTCGAGGGAAAAAAAGGTTTTAGAAAAAGAAAGAGCTAGAAAGATGAAAATCTGTCGAAAAAAATCGCACAGATACAGGTTTGAAGCCCAAAGAAAAAAAAAACCGATACGAGTAAACAACTAACAAAAGAGCTCAATACAACCGTAGAGCAGACCTAGATTAGCCGGCTTTCCCTGACGATCCGTTTAGGTGAAACCTGGGTAGGTTTGTCTGGCTCACTAGGTTTATCTATCTATTTATATATATATATATATATATATACAATTTTGATTTTCTTTAAAAAGTTGTTGGAGACAAATTTATCTCCTGTAAATTTCTTTTTATATTTTATTTATTTAATTAATTTAATTTTTTTTTTTTTTTTATATTTTATTTATTTAATTATTTATTTTTTCCTTGCGGGTAATTTTATTTTATTTTTTTAAAATATATATTTCTGGAATTTTTGTGACTACGGAAATGCTTCTATTTTCATAGTGTTTAAACCCAGGTTGAGGGTTAAGTATTTGCCCAAAGTTGGGAGCCTAAAGGATGCTACCCACCCAGCTTAGGGAGGACATGGGAACAATAGCAATTAAAAAGTCATTCCGAGTTCCTCAAAACCTCCCAAAACGTCCAATTGTCATACCCATGGTATTCCATTGTTTTAACAACACATTCTTAATAAGTCTTCGATCACAAGGACCGTAGATGTAAAAGTGATCCCGACAAATATATCGTGTTTAAATCCAAATATAACGCGTTTAAAATTAAACACGTTCACCCAGTAAATATAACGTTTATAATAATAACAAATAAATTCGGAATAAACAAAATTAACTGCCCACTATATATATATATATATATATATATATATATATATATGATAGAATCTCCTATCATGAACGATGAATGAGGGTCAGCATTGCATGGTGCCTTTCGTTTTACACTTATGCATGCTAGCAGGGGCTGTTGTCGAGAAAATCAGGTAAGAGAAAGACATTTCATTTGTGATTTTTTTAAGTGTGATACTAGGCCAACCTTGCTGCAGGCGACAAAGACTCACTGACAGATGAAACTTCTTAAAGCAGGATTTTGATGGCGTCTCTGCTTCAGAGCTTGACGATGCGGATCACGGTGCTTCAGTTTACCGCCTTCAAAACTTAATGAAATATGGCATACAACGCTCCTTTCAGTTTGATGCAATATATATATATATATATAGTTTTATATTTAGGCAGCAATCCTACGCTTATGCATGATTCATTAAAAACGACAGACAAGGTACTACGGTTAAGCTTTTTATTTAATTTTTCTTGTATTCTAACAAGAGCTTTCTTTTCTGGACAAAGGGTGTGTAAGAACTGTCCAAATGTTTTATATTTCCGAGCGCTTTCGGCTATACCTTTAGACATTATCAAGGATGATTCGATTTTTCAGCTTAACTGAGTGTGTGCGTTCTATGTATGTCTTAGTGTGTGGTAGGGATGTTTTTAATTTCCGAATACGGTTAGCACATTGTGGCTTTGTTCGTAGTTAATATTGTTAAGAGTAGGCTTTTTCTTTTTTATTACTAAAGCTTCCATTATTATTTTTTTTTTTTTTTTGCAGGTGGATGCAGTTAATATATTTGTGTTTCCTACTAGTATGTTCCTAATGGAGTCGGGTAAAATTGTGTGTGTGTTTAAATGGGTTCTAATGGAGCTGTGATCAGATAGCTGTAACGTAAGACGTCTGGATAAGCATGTAGGTGTGTAACCGATGTAATTATTTATGAGTCCGGTTTGATCAGGAACACTGTTCCTTAATGGGCATTTGAATATATATATATATATATATATATATATATATATATATATATATATATAGATAGATAGATAGATAGATAGATAGATAGATATAACCTAAGCAAATACATTGAGAAATAACTATATAGAAAGAACAATATTGAATGATTTTTGTTCCCTTTGTTTTTAGAAATATTACTCTGCACGCATGAGCGCCAACACATGACTATATGTATACAACTATGGTAATGTACTTGAACACTGATGCACCTGTTGATATGTACATGTATATGTTTTATATGGAAAAAGAGGCACACCAGGGTTTTTTTTTATGTGAGTGTGGAGGTGTACAATTAGATGGGTACCTATATGTTTTACCATAGATATGAGAGAGCGGATGATATATGTGTAAAAATATGGATAATTATACGATTTGGGTATCCATAATGTAATTAAATACTGATATAGTCTTCGAATGCAGGCATAAGTGGGTGTATGGGGGGACATGAGGATAGAGACATGTACGTGTGTATATATGTGTATGCGCAGATTAACGCATATGTGTATGTAGATATGCTGCATATTATGTATGTATATGCATGTATGTGTGTCTAGGTATATGTATGTATGTATGTATGCATAGATATATGTGTGTGTGTGTATATGTGTATACATATATATATGTGTGTAAATGTATATGTGCGTATGTACATGGATGTATATGGATATGCAGGTGATTTTATGTGTATATATGTATATACGTAAGTATAAGTGCATGTGGAGATATGTATGTAGATATGTGGGTATGTGTTTCTCTGCAGGTGTATATGTGTAAATATGGGAATATACATATAGTTTATGGTGTGGATGTGTGTGCAGGTGTATATAAGAACTCATAGGTATATAGTGAGATATAGGTATGTGGGTATAGATAGGGGTTTAGGACATGTGTAGAAGTGTATATGAGTATGGATATATAAAAGATTGTAAAAGAAGGACCTAATTTTCTCCTAGTGACATGTTATACAAATCTCTCCTCTAATATTCTCCAATTGGAAGTGAGTTTTGGATAGCACGGAGGTAAATTTTAAATTGGTAATTTAATTCAAATTGAAATATACTACCCCATTATTGATGATAAAATTATTTAAATTGGAATAACCGTTGATAATTGGGTACCTAAAAACAACCACAAGTTTATTTAATGAACAAAAATCAAACGAATAGATGTCAACTTAACAACCAATAAGACAAAAGTCTTTTAAAAAAGGATTACTAAATATAAAATGGATTACTCTTTCAATGAACTGTCTATGAGTTTCTCTAATGGACT
>OZ010608.1:73468522-73483522 GCA_963932145.1 Acanthosepion lycidas | reverse complement strand
ATTCCGTAGTCCAGAGGATTAGAAGCCGTTTCAAGCAATATATTCAAATATTCCAATATATATCATCGGTCTGATGAGACTTACTGGTCGAAATAAATCATGATTTATTATCGTATTTTCGTGATCTGTTAAGCTATTCCCTGATATATATATATATATATATATATATATATATATATATATATATATATATATATATATATTATATATATATATATATATATATATATATATGTATGTATATGCGTGTTTGTGCAAATATATATATATATGTGTGTGTGTGTGTGTGTGTGTGTGTGTGTGTGTGTGTGTGTGTGTGCAAATATATAGAAAAATAGGAAAGAACCGTTAGGTTATTAATTCCAAAATTCGCTTGAGGATGAAACAGAGCTAGTTTTTTAGCTTCTATTTTTGAAACATGAGAACTCTTATGTAGAGATGGAGTTATATTTTTAAAAAATAATCATATATATATATATATATATATATATATATATATATATATATGAAGAGAGAGCGAGAGTGGTGTGTACCTGTAACTTTTATTAAAGACCACAGAAAACGCTTGTTTGAAAAATGTAGTAATATCACTTATTTTTGGGACGCCTGAAGAAGGTCGGAGATGACAACGATCGGTGCGTAATAGACAACGGATGGCTGTTTAACGGATTTATAATTTATAAAAAAATAAGTGCACTATTCACATCTATGACAAACACTTTTGCGCCTTTGAAAAAGATATTTGTTTTATAATCATTTTAAAAGTGTTTTGGCACTTAATACATTGGGCATTATACGATGGTTATTTGAATTTCTTCTTTGCATAATTTGAAATTCTAATCAATTAGGTTATGGAGGTGGAATTAAAAATATTTGAAATCGTTTCTGTGAAACTTCCTAGATGAAGATTTAGCATTATGTTCACATCTTTCGACCGTTGCAATCCTGGATATTCTTCGAGCCGTTGTAGATAGATAGATAGATAGATAGATAGATAGATAGATAGATAGATAATGATAATACAAATGAACTGACTGATAGATAAGTAACAGAAAAACCCTGAGATAGAAAAATAGATAGATAATGATAATACAAATGAACTGACTGATAGTTAAGTAAAAGAAAAACCCTGAGATAGATAGATAGATAGATAGATAGATAGATAGATAGATACATAGATAGATAATGAAAATATAAATAGACTGGTATATAAGTCATAAAACAGCATAAAATAGATAGATAGATAACGAAATGATAAATTGACTGACAGATCAGTAATTAAGAATATTGACATAGATAGATAGATAGATAGATAGATAGATAATGAACAGACTAAGACAGATTGACGAATAGGGAGAGAAAATTCAACCGCCATTATCCGAAATCTTCTATATAAGAATGTACACTTTATATTCATCGTCTCGATTTTAAATTATCTCCCCTGTCGGAGCTCTTCTTTTCTGAGGTCCCTAAAGTACATTTTCTTTTATGACCTCACCATTCTACCCGCCTCCCCCTGCTGCACTTGCTTCGCGTGCAGTTCTTGCTTTCTTTCGCAGACCCGTTAACCCCTAACTTCCACACGCTACGACATGAATTCTTCTTTCAATTCTTTTTTATCATTTTCCCACGCACTTACAAACTTCCTTATTCATAAAGCCCTTAAAGAAACAAAAAGAACACAAATAAATAAATAAATATATATATATATATATATATATATATATATATATATATATATATATATATATATTAGCTTGGTGCAAAAATAATGACGTAATAATGTCGTTTTTGACGTTAAAAAATACGTCAAAAAACGACATTATTACGTCATTATATATATATTAAGAAATCGACAAAGTCCGACAATTTATTTATTAAAGACATTTTTATGTTTAACTTTCTTTTTATAGATACAAGTATTTAAGTAAGTGCTCTGTTTATAATAAACAGTATTAAATAACATTTACCGGCCTGAATGTCCGAGAAATTTTCATAGAAAATATTCGTCCTTTGACAGGATTCGAACCTGCATCCTATACGGAACCGTCATTTATCCTGGCGTGCCTAACCGCTCGGCCTCAAAGGATTAAATTAAAGACATTTATTTTTATCTAGAAAAAGAACGTTAAGCATAAAAAAATGTCTTTAATAAATAAATTGTTGGACTTTCTCCATTTTTTAATGTATGGCGTCATTTGTTTACATTCGATACGCCATGAGCAGTTATGAATGTACGAGATTCATGGAAGATTGAAGTTTATAAGCAGTAAATTCAACCTTGCCACCCGAACGATCCTTTGCGGCTGAGCGGTTAGGCACGTCAGGGTAAATGACGGTTCCGTATAGGATGCAGGTTCGAATCCTGTCAAACGACGAATATTTTCTATGAAAATTTCTCGGACATTCAGGCCGGTAAATGTTATTTAATACTGTTTATTATAAACAGAGCATTTACTTAAATACTTGTATCTATAAAAAGAACGTTAAACATAAAAATGTCTTTATATATATATATATATATATATATATATATATATATATATTAACAAAGAAATGTATCAATAGTGAGAGAGATAAAGAGAAACTTAAAGAAGCGTGCTGTGCAAGTATGACTCTTTTCGTAACTATCTTGAATTGCAAAGCGTCGCAGTGTCTTGGCTTATGAGAGGGCCCTCACTTTTCTGAGCAATGTTGAGGGAACCTCTCTCGGTTCATGGTGTTGCTTTATTTTTATTTTATTTATTTATTGCAGTATCTTTACAAAGAAAAGAAAATGAGTGAAAGAAAGAACCAAATTATATTTCGTGGGTGGGGAATAAGAGATGAAAAAGTGATGGGTTAAAATCTTCCCGCCTAAAATGTTCATGACTTATACAAGGAAGGGATTTTTTAAGTAGCTTTTTTGGGGGGTGTCATTTAGCCAGATTTTAGAATTGTCTCGACCGGAAAACTTTTTAGTTCGAATGACTGATCGATATGAAGTTTCGCAGACACAAATCTACTCTTCATAGCAAGATAAATTAAATTAATTTATTAACGAATATCACATTCATTTTTTTTTATTATACGTTACATAAAAACGTAAATTGATGATATCAAATAATAATAATAACAACAACAATAATAATAACAACAACAACAACAACAATAATAATAATAATAATAATAATAATAATAATAATAATAATAATGTATCTTAGAAGACAAGGACCTTGAAATCGAAATCTCAAAAATGTAGCACATGGGGACATCAACAAGTTTTGAACATCAACAGTTTTTCAAGGCACGGTACCTCCCTGGGGGTACCTCGACTTATTTTTAGTAGTAGCTCGGGGTCAGATCTGCGACGATGGAACGTAACTAACTCGGCCTTCGATGCATTGAATGTCATCAGTCAGTTTTTACCCAACTGGGTATTTTGTACATGAACGGAAGTCGCCAATCTCAGTTTTAGAAATGCGCCCGAATATAGTCGTATCCTCGGCATAGATGTTTACAAATAATCTGAGTATATTCTTAGGCAGGTCATCTATATTGATCAAAAATAGCGTTGGTCCAAAGTAGTGACCCGTCGGGGTCGCCTACATTGACCGCTAGGGCTCCAGAAAACTGGTCATTAATAACTGACATCAGGGACCTACTTATTAGATAAATAATGTTTGTTCGCTGTAATTTTGATTTTGCTGATGTGTTGTTATTTTTGAGGATAAAGTTGGCTGTTTTAAATTTTTTGTAGTAGATAATTTGATTATTTTTTATTTGGGTCAGTTGGGGTAGTGTATTTCTTTATGAAATTTCTAAGTGAAGATTCATCTTGTTTGTAGTTAATGGGAATCTGGTTTTTGTCGAAAATATTTGTGTTCAATATCATTGTTATTTACTTTAAGAAATAGTCTAATTTGGTGCTCTATAAGGTGGTTAGGGAAGCCATTTTAATTAGTGTCTGTTTTGCATTGTTGAGTTCTTTAAGGAAGAGTAGTCGAGAGGATAAATTCTATTGTGCTCTTTTTGGAAGTTTTTTTAACACTGCTATTTTTTATCTGAGCGGGTATTCATTCTTAAAGATAAGGTGGTAACAGTTTCTGCAAGTGGGTTCGTGGCGGACTTCACCACATTAATTTAACTTAGATTAGGAAACCAAACCTACGTGAAGAAAAAGAGGATAAACCAAAACACCATTAGACATAACATTTGTATTTAACAAGATCTACAAACAAGGAAGTGAAAGAAAAGCATGCATTGAGTACAACAAGAGTTGACTTTCTTTAACTATCAATTTTTCCAAAGTTCACTGAATGAAATAAGGTTGTAATAGTTTCTGGTAATGTTTTCAATAGTTTTGCTGTGTAAGAAAAAAACATTATGTGAGTATAGGGAATATTCAGCATGTGAATAGCGGTGTGAGTGAGAAGGTCGGCGCATGGTTTCAACAGTCGTGGATTCCTGTGACAGCTGAAATCTCACTAATTTACTAAGAATATTTTTTTCTTTATATAGGTGATCATTGGCTCCGAAAGCGCTGCGCGGGAAGAATCACTCTTCACGTGCAGACAATCTGATTGGTTGGCATTGACCAATCAGCCAGCGAGCTCACGAAAAACTTCTGGGATTCGATTCTCCCAAAAGTGAACAAAATCGACTACATGAAAATATAACGATTATAAAATTGTCGCATTACACAGTAGTGTTGATTTAGTATCCAATGAATGCTTGTCGTTGTATAATTTGAATTTGCTTAAGTATGTATATATGTGTGTGATGATGATGATCATCGCAGGGTTTTTATACAATGAGATGGTAAAAGTGTTCTTACTACATTCGACGAAAAGGTCTTTGAATGGGAGTTTATTTTTTTGACTAAGTTCGTACGTAAAGTTAAGGAGAGAATGAGGTTATTATGTTTCAATTTTCTACAAGTATATTTCGAATGGTATCTGGTAAGTTTGTGTTTTTGTTTAAATGGGTTCGAATAGAGCTGTGGTCAGATATGTGTAACTTAACTCGTCTGGATAGGCATGTAGTCGTGTGACCGATGTAATTATTTAGGAATTAGGTTTGACCAGGAATACAGTTCCTGAACGAAGCATTTGAACTCATAAATAATGTTCGTTCGTTGTAATTTTGCTTTTGCTGTTGTGTTGTTATTTTTGAGGATAAGGTTAGCTATTTTAAATTTTTTTAATAGATAATTTGAATTTTTTTGTTCGCGTTTGTAGTTGATGTGCATTTTTTTTTTGTAGAAAATTTTTATTTTTTACTGTGTTTTCACTCACATTGTCTTTACTTTGGGAAGGAATAGTCTAATTTGTTGGTCTATAATGTGGTTAGGGAAGCCATTGTTAACTAGTGTCTGTTTTGCATTGTTCAGTTCTTTAAGGAAGAGTAGTCAAGCTAATGAATTCTGGTATGCTCATTTTAGGAAGTTTTTTAACTGCTATTTTGTATCTGAGCGGGCATTCACTCTTAAAGATAAAGTGGCAACAGTTTCTGCAAGTGAGTTTTTTATACAATGGGGTGATAAAAATATTGTTACTATATTCGACGAAAACGTCTATGAATGGGATTTTATTTTTTTGACGAAGTTCGTAGGTAAAGTTAAGGACAGAATAACGTTATTATGCTTCTATTTTGTACTAATATGTTTCGGATGGGGTCTGCTGAGTTTGTGAGTGTGTTTAAATGCGTAAAAATTTTTGTAGTAGATAATTTGATTTTTTTATTTGGGTCAATTGGGATAGTGTATTTCTTTATGAAATTTCTAAGTGAAGATTCATCTTTGTAGTTAATGGGAATCTGGTTTTTGTCGAAAATATTTGTGTTCAATATCATTGTTATTTACTTTAAGAAATAGTCTAATTTGGTGCTCTATAAGGTGGTTAGGGAAGCCATTTTAATTAGTGTCTGTTTTGCATTGTTGAGTTCTTTAAGGAAGAGTAGCCGAGAGGATAAATTCTATTGTGCTCTTTTTAGGAAGTTTTTTTAACACTGCTATTTTTTTATCTGAGCGGGTATTCATTCTTAAAGATAAGGTGGTAACAGTTTCTGCAAGTGGGTTCGTGGCGGACTTCACCACATTAATTTAACTTAGATTAGGAAACCAAACCTATTTAGCTTCTAATGGAGCTAAGATCAGACTGATGTAACGCAAGGCGTCTGGATAAGCATGTAGTTGTGATAATGTTCGTTCTTAGTAATTTTAACTTAACTGGTGTGTTGCTATTTTTGAGGATAAGGTTAGCTGCCTTAAATTTTTTGTAGTAGATAATTAATTTGATTTTTTTTATTCGGGTCAATTGGGGTAGCGTATTTCTTGATGATATTTCTTAAAATACAAACATAATATCCTCATCTACATGTAAAAAAAAGATTAAAAATAATGAAAGCCTTAATAATAATAATAAAAAGAAATACAAGAGTATAAAATGGAAAAAGAAACTCACTGTTCTTCGATCCTTGAACATGAAGAGTTTAAGATTGTAGCATCCTCTCGGGATACAGTTTTACAAGTTAGCGCTATATAATTGTGTCCATAGGCAACAATCCTTCATTTATATATGTTTCATTAAAGACGACAGGCAAGGTACCGTGATTAAGCTTTTTTTTTTTTAATTTTTCTTGTGTTCGAACATTTCTTTTCTGGACAAATGTTCTGTAATTCCAATCAATTTCGGCTATACTTTTAGCCATTATCAAGGATGATTTTATTTTTGCTTTTTAATTGGTTGAGTGTATGTTTCTAGAGTTACAGGGATGTTTTATTTTCCGAACACAGCACATTGTGGCCGTGTTCGTAGTTAATATTATTAAGTGTTGGCTTTTACTTTTTTATTAAGGCTTCCATTATTTTGAATCATTTTTTACAGGTGGATGAAGTTATTATATTTGTGTTTTCTACTAGTATGTTTCTCATGGAGTCTAGTAAGTTTGTGTGCGTGTTTAAATGGGTTCTAATGGAGCTAAGACCAGATAGATGTAACGTAAGTCGTCTGGATAAGCGTGTAGTTGTGTAACCGATGTAATTATTTATGAGTCTGGTTTGATCAGGAACACGGTTCCTTAACGGCCATTTGAACTGATAGATAATGTTCGTTCGTTGTAATTTTGCCTTTGCTGGTTCGTTGTTATTTTTTAGGATAAGGTTATCTGTCTTAAATTTTTTATAATAGATAATTAATTTGATTTTTTGATTCAGGTTAATTGGAGTAGTGTATTTCTTTATAATATTTCTGAAGTGAAGATTCATCTTGTTTGTAGTTAATGTACATTTGGCTTTTGTAGAAAATATGTTATTTTTGCATGTGTTATTTATTTTGGGTAGAAATAGTCTAATTTGGTGTCTCGTGTGGGCGCAGTCCTACGGGTACGGGAAACTCGGATGAGTTCTACTATCGTGATCGAGCGGCGCTATATCGAGTCTAATTCGTTACCTCTTCGTCATCGAGGCTCGTTGATACAGTTGGTATGACGTTTGCCTGATAACGTAACTGTACGGGTTTCAATTCTCGACAGTGGATGCGCATTGCTGATGTGTCCCAAATATAGGACGAAACGGCCGTCCAGTGCTTTCTGCATTCTGTTGAGGTTTCTATCGAGGAATTACTTATTTATGATTATCTCAAATCATATTGAACCGGCTTCTAATGCTTTAGATGGAGCGGTTTGGGGATAGTAATCGTGGCTCATGAAGGCGCAGTCAGTCCTATGAGTAAGGGAAACTCGGATGAGTTCCACCACGGAATATGTGATCGAGCGGAGATATACCGAGTCGAATTCGTTACCTCTTCATCACCGAACAAGCCATAACAAGCCATCTTTTGCCCCAGTTAACGACGGTCTTGTATTCGTTTAGGACATCAGCTGCCATTTTGACCTTGTCGGGGTGATCAGCCTTACTATCGAGGCTGGAGTAAATGGTAGTGTAATCAGCGTAGATACTAAGTTGAGAGCTGATGTCACGGGGTTGGTGGTTAATGGAGATTAAAAACAACACGTAACCAAGCAGGATTCTTCATGAATATTGCTGATTCTTCTTTGGACCTTATTAAGGAGCTCAAGGTAAACAGCAGGGCCACATAGCCAAATGTGACAGCAATATTCTAAGCATGGACGAATGGTACACTTATAGATATGCAAGACAGATTCCTGAGAGAAAAATTGTCTCTCCCGAAACACTGAACTGGTTTTCTTAGCTTGACCTAGCAACGGATTATATAGTCTTTCCACTTCATGTTACCTGAGAACGCAAGAAATCACTTATTTAGAGGATAGTTTTAGCCATGATGATGGAAGGCAGAGAGGAGTCTCTCGCATGATTAATGGAGACAAGTTTAGTTTAGATTAGTTTTGGAGGCGTTAAAACTGATAAGCTATTTTTTTACTCCAGTTAACGACGGTCTTGTATTCGTTTAGGACATCAGCTGCCATTTTGACCTTGTCGGGGTGATCAGCCTTACTATCGAGGCTGGAGTAAATGGTAGTGTCATCAGCGTAGATGGTAAATTGAGTGGTTAATGAAGATTAAATCAACGTAGACCAAGGATGGAGCCCTCGGCGACACCCACGTTACTACGAAAGGATGCAAACGAAAGGCCGTTTAGGATAACTTTCATTTCACGATTAGATAGGAACGACTCAAATATTTCCATATAACACGTCATCTGAGTCAAACAACATGACTTCCTTATTTTAAATCGTTTGAACATTTCCATATGTACGGAGAAGGATCATATTTGCATTCGATCAGAAATTGATTGTTAACGACATTCACCCCCAGGATATGCCGCTGACAAGAGAACTGCAATTTTGAATTTTCCTTTTACTTTTTGGTGCAAAAATGTCGTTTTCTCACATAGTAACATATGTGAGAAAACGACATTGTTTTTGTACCAACCTAATAAATATGCGAGAAGTTTTCTTTGATTAAGTCACTTCAATGATCCACTCACTTCGCCCGGTTTCCTGACATGTTGAATTAATAAAGTCAAGCAGTAACTTTTAAATGAACAGGTATCGTTTGTTAGTTTTGTTTTACGGCACATCAATCTCAGTGGGTCAGTTAATGCCGTCAAAGTTTTAGAATAAATTCGTCTAGATAACATAATTATTCCTTGTAGAATAAGTTTGGTACAGAATTAAATGTCGTAGTATCTGTCTATATTTCTGAGATGGGGTATTATGTACACTATTTACATTATTCGGACTATTGCCCTAATCTTTGTTGCCATATTATCATAACGTTTCGGCCTATCAGTATATGTCTATATTTCTGAGATGAGGTATTATGTACACTATTTACATTATTCGGACTATTGTCCTCATCTTTGTCACCATATTTATTACATTTCAGCCTTTCAGTATCTGTCTATATTTCTGAGATGAGGTATTATGTACACTATTTACATTATTCGGACTATTGTCCTCATCTTTGTCGCCATATTTATTACAACGTTTCTGCGTTTCAGTATCTGTCTATATTTCTGAGATGAGGTATTATGTACAGTATTTACATTATTCGGACTATTGTCCTCATCTTTGTTGCCATATTTATCACAACGTTTCGGCCGTTGTACGCTCCGGCCTTCTTCAAATTGGAATATCGAACTGAACCTTTTATTACACACGCTAAAGTAGACTGTTCTAGTTCATTACCTGCCACAGGATGAGTAGATGGGCAAGGAGCTTGTAGGGAGATGAGCTGAAATGCTAGACCAACACAACCTACCTACCCACCCGGACGAGCAGGCACACACTTGAAGTAAACATCTACATATAACATGGGAAACAAGGTTCATGTTCGTGTTCTTATTTCTAATCGAGGCGTTTTTCTTTCATCACCGTTACCTTGTGAACATGCAGTGGATCCTTTCCCAGTTTTTGGTGCACACTGACAAGATCAAGAATTAGCTGTTAATTGGTTGTTTGGTTGTGTTTTTTATGGCATATCAAAACCTCAGTCGGTCATTTAATGCCAACAAATTTTTTTAAATAGATTCACAGCGATCGTTTGGAAAAAGGTGTGTATGTATATATATATATTTCAGACATTTTTCAATTACTCATATTTTTTACTACAATCCAACTTCTTAAGAATGGATAGCTGTTTGTATTACTAGTATTTTTTTTAAGTATTGCTGATAATAATTTTTTCTTCAAAAAGTATTGCTAATAATAATTATTTCTGATATTAAAACCTATTTTTACACAAGTTTGGGTGTTAACTCTTTGCCCATAGCTGAGACCCCAACAGGTACTACCACCCCGGCTCAGGGTGGACCTGGGAACACCAGCAATGAAGAGGTGGTTCCACGCTCCTCAAAAACCTCCTAATCAGAGGCCTTGCTTTTGGATGTAGTTTATCGTCTTACCCAGGTCACGGACGTATTTTATCGTCTTACCCAGGACGCGGATGTAGTTTATCGTCATACCCAGGACGGTAGCCAGGAGATAGAAAATTTGGCAAGAGTAATGTTATATATTTACACGCATTATAACTGTCCATATTTTATAATATCATTTATTCCCATGTTGTTTGCCATATTAAGAAAGTTTTCTTCGTGGGATTTCTTTTCTTATTTCTCATTTTCAGATCCTGAAAAGTGCTGTGAATCATACCCTTTTCTCGCGAATCATAGCCCTTTCTCGCGAATCATGGCCTTTTCTCGCGAATCATAGCCTTTTCTCGCGAATCATAGCCCTTTCTCGCGAATCATAGCCTTTTCTCGCGAATCATAGCCTTTTCTCGCTAAAAAAAATATCTTTGCTGTAATTTGGGTGATGACACGTCTGCTGTTGAGAGTGTCATTGTTGAAAATGGAGGTAAGAGTTTTTTTTGCTCATTAGTAACCATGACGACAATAGATAGTGATTGGCATTGCATTTAAATTTTTGAAGATTAAAGTTGGTGGGAAGGCATGGAGCCGGAAGGGCGTTCCAAAAGTGTGAAGTGCCAGAAAAGAAACTGTTGGCATAGGATTTACGGTTACATCTAGCTAGCTCAACTGTAAATTGATGAGATCTCGTTGCCACTCTGCTTAAATTCAAAAAATCTAGGTACAATAGTGAAAAGCTCATCCAAACATTTACCATGAAAATAATATTTCATTTTATTACCTTGTGAACGTGCAGCAGCCCTTTCCCAGCTTTTGATGCAAACCGAAAAGATCAAGAATCAAAATGAAACGTGGGGTAATCATTAGCGGATTGGTGGAAAGCTTGACGAGAATCATGTTAGGGTGAGTAGATGGGCAAGGAGCTTGTAGGGGGATGAGTTGAGATGTTAGACCAGCATCAGCACCTGGCTGAGCAGGCACACATCTGAAGGAAATATCTACATATAACATAGGAAACAGGGTTCATTGTGTATTTCTCATTGTGGTGTTTGTTTTTTATCTCCATTACAATGTGAACATGCAGTGGGCCCTTTCCCAGCTTTTGGTGCACACTGACAAGATCATGAATCAAAATGAAATGTGGAGTAATCATTAGACAATTGGTGCAAAGCTTGACCCAAGGTCACATTTTATAGTTACACCAAGAGCATATTTTACTTCCACTCTCTCTCTCTCTCTCTCTCTCTCTCTCTCTCTCTCTCTCTCTCTCTCTCTCTCTCTCTCTCTCTCTCTCTCTCTCTCTTTTAAAGTACATTTTATAGAATTTGCCGATTCTCTCGAAGAGATTGTTTTGGATTCTGTCATAGACTTCCTTTCATCGAATTGGCAGTTTGTTTTGTTTTTATTTTGATAGTCTGTCTAAAAATGCATTGCACATTTGGCCTTCATACCAGTTTTGGTGTTTTTGCCTGAATAGAAAAGTAATTTCAGTCGGCTTTCATCCTCTTTATTTATTCTTGCCTGGAGACGCGCGTGTCTGTGTGGCGCTTCCGAGGTTTCCATTTTGTTTATTGGTTTGTTTTATGGTACATCTATCTCAATGGGTCATTTAATGCCGGCAAAGTTTTAGAACAAATTCGTAGAGATAAAATAATAATTCTTTGTAGAATAAGTTTGGTACAAGACTAAATGTTGTAGGTACATATAGTTCGAATATACTTGTTCAGTTAGTCATATTTTTTAGTACAATCCCAGTTCTCTTAGAAAATGTAATATTTTGGATGTTTTTATTTTGTTGAAAAGGTCTTTCAAATTGTTCTTTTGGTAATGTTTTGCTCGAGCTATTTCAAAGTCTACACATCCCAGCAATATATGTTTTATCGTAAATCTGTTTTGGCATGTAGTACTTGGTGGGGGTTCTGCACCCTCTAGTAAATAGTGATGGGTGATGTAGGTGTGGCCTATGCGAAAGCGGGTCAGCAATACCTGTTCTCTTCTATTCTTATTGTATGTTGTGTTCCATTCTCCAAGGGTGGGGGTTAATGTTCAGACGTTTGTTATTGGTGAGCACATCGCATTGCTTTTGCCATTTATTTGTGATCATTTTATTGAGCACAGTCCTATAATCAGTGTATGGTATTTTCATTAAGTCTTTCATTCGTGTCTTTGCTTCTGAAACTTCCTTGACATTTCCACCAACCCCAAGGTGTCTCAGTATCCAACAAAAGATAATTTCTTTTCTTGAACAGGTGATGAATTCTATCCAGCACCCGGACGATTAAAAGATCACTAGCTTTTTTTTATTATTTATTTTTCAATGCATTTACCAAAGTTAAAGAGTCTGAAGAAATTATGAATTTATTGTAAAGGTTTGTGGTTATTATTAGGTTGGTGCAAAAATAATGACGTAATAATGTCGTTTTTTGATGTTAATACGTCAAAAAACGACATTATTACGTCATTATTTTTGCACCAACCTAATATGTCAAGTGCTAAATTAATAGGAATTTTTCGGTACTATATATTGAAGTAACTTTTGTAAATTTTATTTTGATATTTAAAAAGGTGAAATAGATTTTTAGTTTTTAGTTATATTTTAATTTACTATTTTATATAAAACTTTTCTGCTGCAAACATTAAAGAACTTCGTTGCTATACTCACAGATGACTTTATCTATTTTATTAAAATTCTCTTATGTAAAGGGCTTCCAGAATTTTAAGTTTTTGCTTATTATTATTTTGATGAAGTACTAATATATTTTCGACTAATATCTATCTAAGCTGTGAATGTACACTTGATTGCTTCTTTAAATATCCTGAGATTAACCTATGCTCATTCAATTTTGACGTAAGCCGACTCGTCGACATATCCAAAGATATATTAACTCCCCTAAAGATAATCACAGATGAAATTGAAAGTACCTGAGAAAATAAAAATTATTTGAAAGAAAATTTTGGAATATGTTTGTAATTCCCGAAGCCTATGATCTTTTTTTTAATCATTTCACCCCAAGCAAGGCAATAAAACCACTAAGATGCAATGGGAAAAAAACTGCGGATGCACTTAGGATGAACCTTTTTCTAATCGTTCGCCTGACTGGCTACATGCCGGTTAAATATGATAAAGGGGACACTTTTGAAAAAAACTTTCAGATACGTACCAGCAATTTACTACGGGGGTGTAACAGCAAAATTGTTCAAATCGTGTAACAGCAAAATTGTTCAATTGTTAGATTAAAATTTGAACTGTTGTATCTTAGAAATGATTAAATATATCTTACTGGAATTCTCCGAGGTTTTTATAAAACTATTGTGCTCTGCGTTGAGCAATGAGAATGTATAATTACTCTCCAAGCTTAACAGAAGAATCGTGAGGAAATCGATCATAATGACATGTTCATTATTAATGATTCCTACCCAAGGATCGGAAGTCCATGAAGGATTGGTAATAAAGTCCAAATATATATATAGGATCATTTTCCAACTTATTCAAGATGATCTACGCCCTCTCTAATCTTCTAACTTTCTGTCCTGAAATAACAAGTTGCCACACGCGTTTCACGTACGATTTCATTTTCATGTCTTTTTTCACTGCTCTTTGGACTGTCATAGCTGAAACTCCTCTCTCAGGTCCCAAATGTCTTATGGATTGAGTTGGATCTTTTCTATTTGATCTCTTTAGTTCTAATAGGTTGTTGCAAAAATAATGTCGTTTTCTCACATAGTAACATATGTGAGAAAACGACATTATTTTTGCAACATCCTAATAAGTTGAAAGGTTGATCCCTCTTCCTGCTATAACCTTCTAATTTAGTTATTCACTCCAGTGTTCTTTATTTTAAAAACTTATTCCCCGTTCTCTTGATGGTATTATTACGAAAAAGGAACAAAGGATTTTTGATTATTCAATTATATTTTTGAATTCTTTCTTTCAAGTTCGAAATTTGGGTTAACATCTTGTTTTTATCAGTGGACCAAAGATTAATATAGGAAGTTTTAGCGATTTTTCTTTTTTTTTTTGGGTGTCGGTTTTTATGAAACTTTCATGAAATTCATACACAGATGTCCGCAAGGGCACATGGCACAGTGGATAAAGGCGTCAGTTACATCCAATGACAGGACCCAAAGAGTGTGAGTTCAAAATCCTGGTTAAGGCAGTGGAGAACTTTCTGAGGGGAATTAACAGGAGATGACTGACATCCACAGGACATGGGACGTGGAACTAGAAGAGTCTACCCCAGTGAGTGAAATAAAGGGTTCAATTCGACATTCCAACCACCTGAAGAAGGCCGGAGCGTACAACGGCCGAAACGTTGTGATAAACATGGCGACAAAGATGCGAACAATAGTCCGAATAATGTAAATAGCGTTTCATGACTTATTTAGAAATTATTTTAGAATTATTTTATTTTTATAATATCTTGAAAAATCTTAAATTTATTAATTTTCGAGAAGTTAAATGTCACTCCCTTAATATTTATATCAGTTAAAATCAGAAATCTAGGAAATTTTAAATCAATCATTTGTAAAACAGGACACGAGTTACCGAAAATCTACACTAAAAAGGGCTATAAAACTAAGACAGTATTTAATTAGAAAAAGTTTTAAAGGCTTTTCTGAATAAGATATATTAAGGACACTAATATCATAAGAAAAAAAAACATTTCCA
>OZ010608.1:73458522-73466022 GCA_963932145.1 Acanthosepion lycidas | reverse complement strand
AACATTTACAGATATGAATGTATGAGAGAAAACTGTAAAATCGACCTTGCTAACCGAAACGCTCCTCTGTAGCTCAATCGGTAAAAGCACGTCAGGCTATATGACGGTTCCGTATAGGATACAGACATTGAACACCATCACTTGATAAGACACCAGAAATGTTGAAACAAAATGGCTATTTTTGTAGTAATTTTATACCTTATTTTTGTTACGATTTTCGAATAAATTATTATATTTGCTCTACTCTGTATTGAGCACTCTTTTAAAAATAGTATTTGTTGTTTATAGCAATTTATTCCGTATACGCCAATCCTATACTTTTCTTTTATACACACACACACACACACACACACACACACACACACACACACACACACACACACACATATATATATATATATATATATATATATATAATTAATTAATGAGAACTTTATTTAGCTATTTTACTTACTCGTATTGGGGTTTTATTCTTTGGACTTTGGACTTGCATGCTAAACGATTATTTTCGGCTAACGTACATGTTCTTTGTCCTTACGTTTTTTTTATACTTTTCCCCCTTTGGTATTGGCTTCTTTATTTACAAATTAACACACCGAAGGTTTTCCGAGCAAGTATAGTTTCTTATAAACATAAGAAATTATATTATTATATTAATATTAATATTATATTAAGATTATTACTAATATATATATATATATATATATATATATATATATATATTAGTTGGATTGATGTGAGTTTTCGAACCTGGCTTATATGATGTGTATAGATACATACATATACACATTATATATATATATATATATATATATATATATATATATATATATATATATATATATATATATATATATATATGTGTGTGTTCTTAGTTCTTTCTTTATCCCTTATTTTTCCTTGGGTATTGGTTTGTTCATTTACAAGCCAAAACACCCATGGTTTTTCCGAACGAGTATACTTACTTATATTTATAAGATTATATATATATATATATATATATATATATATATATATATATATATATATATATATATATATATATATATTCCGTTTATAGATTATTTTTATAGATAAGTATTGGAAACGTCAAGGCGAATTGTTTAAATTTAGATGTATTGACATACACAGTTTTGTATCCCATCACCACTTTTTTAGTTGAGCAAAAGTAAAGGAATCGATACTCCTAAAGTAAATAACGTTTAATATTTGCTTGCATAACACTTGACTGCAATAACTGCATCAGGTCTGCACCCTATTGACATCACAAAACTGTTGCGTTCTTCATTTGTGGTGTTTTGAATGTGCAACCTCTTTTAGTTCCTGTTTGTTTCTGGGATGGAGTTTCTTCCTACAGTCTCCTCTTCAGAATATGAAATGCAGGTCTATTGCGTTAAGATCCGGTGATTACCTTGACCAAACTAAAACGGTTCTTTTTTTCCCCCTGATAAACTTCTTTGTAGTAAATTTTGGAACGTGGCAAAGAACGTTCACCTTCTGTACAGCCAGTTAGATCAGAGCTACAGGAATGTAGGACGCCCATGGCTAAGGTACAAAGACAAGCTGACAAGCAACTTGTCAGCACTCAATATACGAAATAACACTCTTGAGCTCTTAGCCTTGGGGCGGGTAGAATGGGAATCAGTGTGTTTTAGTGGACTCATCAGTTTTCAATCTGCTGGTCTGAATCATCTTCAAGAAGCGAGAGCAATATCTAAAAGGTCAGCCAATCTAACAGTGATCTCATCTCACAATTCTCACACTTGCTCCATATGTGGCCTCCTTTGTAAATCACTAGCGGGTCTTAAATGCCACTTAAGATCATCGCGCAAAATTTCATAACTGAATTAAACTATCAGATCCTCATACGTCGAAACCGACGGTAGAGTCATATATATATATATATATATATATATATATATATTATAGACATTTTTTTATGTTTAACGTTCTTTTTATAGATACAAGTATTTAAGTGAATGCTCTGTTTATAATAAACAGTATTAAATAACATTTACCGGCCTGAATGTCCGAGAAATTTTCATAGAAAATATTCGTCCTTTGACAGGATTCGAAACTGCATCCTATACGGAACCGCCATTCAGCCGGACGTCCCTAAACGATTCGGCCAAAAAGGATCGTTCGGTTGGCAAGGTTGAATTTACTGCTTATAAACTTCAATCTTCCATAAATCTCGTACATTCATAACTGCTCATGGCGTATCAAATGTAAACAAATGACGTCATACATTAATAAATGTACAAAGTCCGACAATTCATTTATTAAATACATTTTTTATGTTTAACGTTCTTTTTATAGATACAAGTATTTAAGTGAATGCTCTGTTTATAATAAACAGTATTAAATAACATTTACCGGCCTGAATGTCCGAGAAATTTTCATAGAAAATATTCGTCCTTTGACAGGATTCGAACCTGCTTCCTATACGGAACCGCCATTTAGCCGGGCGTGCCTAACCGATTCGGCCACAAAGGAGCGTTCGGTTGGCAAGGTTGAATTTACTGCTTATAAACTTCAATCTTCCATGAATCTCGTACATTCATAACTGCTCATGGCGTATCAAATGTAAACAAATGACGTCATACATTAAGAAATGGACAAAGTCCGACAATTTATTTATTAAAGACATTTTTTATGTTTAACGTTCTTTTTATAGATACAAGTATTTAAGTAAATGCTATGTTTATAATAAACAGTATTAAATAACATTTACCGGCCTGAATGTCCGAGAAATTTTCATAGAAAATATTCGTCCTTTGACAGGATTCGAACCTGCATCCTATACGGAACCGCCATTTAGCCGGGCGTGCCTAACCGATTCGGCCACAAAGGAGCGTTCGGTTGGCAAGGTCGAATTTACTGCTTATAAACTTCAATCTTCCATGAATCTCGTACATTCATAACTGCTCATGGCGTATCAAATGTAAACAAACGACGTCATACATTAAGAAATGGACAAAGTCCGACAATTTATTTATTAAAGACATTTTTTATGTTTAACGTTCTTTCTATAGATACAAGTATTTAAGTAAATGCTCTGTTTATAAGAAATAATAATTCGACCTTGCCAACCGAATTTTAACAAGCATATTTACCAAAATTACTCAAAATGAAGAGTAAATTCCTTCAATAAAATCTCCATTGGCTTCAACCACGGCCACCAGAAGACTTTGGAATTTCTGAGATCTCTTTCAGGCAGTCTTCTTCATTAAATGGTGAATGCTGCCATAATACTTGCCTTCCATTCACCAAGTAGTTTTGTTGGTCTCTCGTTCAACTACGCTCCAACACATTTCAGTCTGTGGAGTTAGGTGGCCATATTTATGCAATGATGTGGTCGCAGAAAATTGTCTAACAGCTATGACTGGGTTCTCCTGCATGTGGTGTATTGTACAAAGTCCTGTTGCCAGACATAGCCACTCTCTTGACCGGGGGCAGCACTACACCCTCAAGGCACTTGAAGTAGGCCTTCATTTTGAGTCTAAGGCCCTGTGGGATGAGGAATGGAGACATAACCTCGCCATCACTAGTGATCATACTAAACACCTTCACATTTAGACTCATGCAACTCTTTCCTAATCCAGGGCACTGTACTTAGATTGACACTGAAACACTCTGAAATGTTCGTATTTGAGCTTCTGTCTCGCTAGAACCATTACAGCCGAGTATTGAGTTCAATCCTCACTGGGTGCCCCATTCTTTCGGCCTTGTGCCACATCTAAGCCGGGCTTAGAAAATCAATTTTGGAGCTTCCGTCTTCTCAGACGGTGCCCAACTGACCCTATTATAATGTACAGTCGATAAAATAAAAAAACAAACAACAAGCATGGCAAAATTAATGATATAATATGCCGAAAATTTACCCATGGCACCCTGTATAAATATGTGTATATATATATATATATATATATATATATATATATATATATATATATATATATATATATATATATATAATGTAATGAAAAACAAATCACTTTAATGTACCATTACGATAATTTATTTCACCTAAATCCTGTTTTAAGGATTCAGGATCATCAGGTAAATCTTCCAACAACGAAATGAGAAAAAAAATGGGATTAGAAATTGGTGGGTAGTGTAATTTTTGTAATTTAATAGAGGGGGTTGAGAGTGGTAGTTAACCAGACAATATAAAGTATAGGGAGGTGTTAATTTTATATATATATATATCTTGTTAATGATCGTATGTATGTAGGGATTCAGATGAATGCATTTGTGAGGCATATATGAATAAATGAAAATTAATATTACCCTCAAATTCTATTATTAAATAATGAAACCTAATCTTTAATTTAGTTTACCAATGTAATAAATAAATTGCATTCATGAATTAATTTTGAATATTAAAATAGATGTTATATATATATATATATATATTTTTTTTTTTTTTTTTTTTTTTGGAAATACAATTAGTCGGGTGAATAAACTATTAAGATTTTAAATATTTCTTTATGTCCTAGATAAATATGTTTATTACAATAATAGTTGTATTTAGTCCTGAAACTACTTACTTAAAAAATTAAATATTTAAGTTAATAACAAAATTTTTTTCAGACATCGAATTTTCTATCAAACATTGTAAACTATCTTTTACATAATTTTGTTAAAACAAAATTATAACAACTGCATCTCTCTTTCCCCCTCCCCCCTATCTCTCTTTTTACCGTAAGGCTCACTTGTATACATTTTCGACAATTCATTTCCGTTTTATTAACCATCTAAAGAGGCCAAGTTTTCTGTCACTCCTCCTACTCCAATATAAAACATACTTAAGAGAGATATAAAATTAACCCCTCCCTATACTTTATATTGTCTGGTTAACTACCACTCTCAACCCCCTCTATTAAATTACAAAAATTACACTACCCACCAATTTCTAATCCCATTTTTTTTCTCATTTCGTTGTTGGAAGATTTACCTGATGATCCTGAATCCTTAAAAAAGGATTTAGGTGAAATAAATTATCGTAATGGTACATTAAAGTGATTTGTTTTTCATTACATATTAGCTCTGTCCTAGCATTGAGCTCTCAGGATTTCATCCTCTTTGGATTTACCAATTCGGTTTACCAAGTTCCTTATAACTTAAATATATATATATATATATATATATATATATATATATATATATATATATACTAGCATCATGGCCCGGCGTTGCTCGTGCTTGATTCAAAAATCATACAGCAATCACTATCACTTGACTTAAATATTTTTACCCTTCCTTGCCTTTAAAGCAGTGCCCTTTGCCGTGTTGATGTTGTACATGCCTTACTTCTTGCCTATCTCACACTGAGAATTTTTTCTAAGCTCTATACTAAACATTAAATCTGTTACGAAAAAAGAACTAAACAAAATGAACACAAAACGATCAGCTTTAAAAAAGGACTCGTAACTGGAAAAAAACGAATGAAAAAAGAATGTTAACAACAAATACTTTTTCACACCCAACCCAGTTCTGCGGAATCAGAATCAACGTTGAGTTTAAGCAAGCGAATGAGCTAATTGAAGTAAAGTGCCATGCAGATTTAAATGTTTCCCACTTGTGACGAACGCAGCTATCGATTTTTTCCGCATGCTAGCATGCTAGTTAACATTCGTGTCAGTTAGCTGTTGGCTCTCACGCTGGACAATAGAATCTTCCTGCCTATTCGTGGCAGCCAGTTATTGGCTCTCACACTGGCCAGTAGAAAATGGCCGCAAACTACATGAAAACTGCCGTAGAAGCATGAAAAAATCGATTATTTCCACTATCGATGGGAGTTGGAAAATGCAAAGTCGGTCTTGGCCTTCCCGCTATACTTGGAGCATATGCATGTAAATTTTGGTGCAAATCCGTCGAAAATTGCGGCCGTGCATTCGTTACACAGACACCTGCCTTTTATAAATAGGTATATATATTTATCATATGGTTGACACTGAGTTTGTGTGTGTATATATATCTATATCTATATGCGTGTGTGTGTGTGTGTGTATATATATATATATATATATATATATATATATATATATATATATATTAGGTTGGTGCAAAAATAACGACGTAATAATCTCGTTTTTTGACTTTAAAAAATACGTCAAAAAACGACATTATTATGTCATTATTTTTGCACCAGCCTAATATATATATATATATATATATATATATATATATATATATATATATATATATATATATATATATATATATATATATATATATATATATATATATATATATATATATATATATATATAGGTACCTCCATGTGATCCCTAAAAGAAGAGCATAGCATGATGAAAAAGACGTCAAACTTGACGGAAACAGAATTTTATCGTCTAAATGTTTATGTTATTATTAAGAGGAAAGATCAAAGTATTAAGATTTAAGTGAACAAATTATTTACCTCGTTATATTTAAGGAAAACATTCAGCGCTCCATTTTTTTAATTTTTTTGTTTTTTTTTTGTATTTAGCTTTCACCTTTACGTTTACGATGCTTTATGGAAAATTTATTATAAAGAAATTAAAATAAGACTGTTGAAAGTGAGATTAAATTTCATAATAAATGTATCTAATTAATTTATTGGTACCGTTCTCATGAAATTATCAGAAGTGTACATAAAATACTATAATTTTATGTACATTTATTAAATTTTACTGTGTTATTTGTATTTCCATTCATTTTGTTATTAATTTTGATATTTCATTAATGGAAAAATGTCATAACTGAGATTAATATAAAAATAAGATCATATAAATTTCATAAGATCATACTGATACTTGTAGGTACCCTTCTCAGTTGAAATTGAAAAATCAAATTAACTTCTCCACAGGTGTTTCACAAAAGTAAAGGCCTTAACAGCGGAGAACAATGCTGAACTGAAAAAAACAGAACTTAATTGTATTCTGGTTGGTCTTCCGTACTTTATAATTACAGACCGTCTATAAACACGAAATTACATTTTTTAATTACTGCTGATTCGTCAAAACGATTCAATTTACAATGTGGTAAAAAAGATCGATCTCATAAGGACACTTACGAAAGTAGATGCGGCTTTAAACTAATTTTATAATATTTTAACAACTGAAATCTATTATAATTAAAGTAATACAGTGTAACCCGGATATAAGAGATCCTTATATAAGAGAAACCCGGATATAAGAGAGATTTTCTCTGGTCCCAAATTAGAACCATACTTACCTAAACAAAATTGACCAAACTCGGATATAAGAGAAACCCGGATATAAGAGGCTTCTTCTCCGGTCCCGACAATATCCGAGTTCCACTGTAACAAATAATTGTATTAAAAATTCATTTTTCATTGAAAAATGTTTTTGCTTTCAGAAAATATCCATATTCATAAAAACAACTAAAAGCAAATAAAATCATTTAGAATTAAATAATGTCTTTGTTTTATTGAGTTTTGAATGTTACAATTCAGTGCGGATTTTCAGTTGGTGGGGTCCAATTAAAAAA
>OZ010608.1:73446022-73453522 GCA_963932145.1 Acanthosepion lycidas | reverse complement strand
ATTTTGACCTATGCGATCAGATGGTTGACTAAATATAGTGATGTCGATTTTGATTGGCTTAGCCGAACGTGGGAATATTAGAGAGATAGAAAGTTATTTCGCGGATTTAAGTTTTACGCGTCTTAGAATGCAGACGTACTAATTTCGTGTGCGAAGAACTTGCTCCCAAGTTGGGATGATAGAACTTCCTCCCTGGCTAGTTAAAAAATCTACACGTCGACGTGTTTAATAAAATAGATAAGTTTAAAATCCCTTTTGTTTAAGTTTTCGTTTTACCTCCGAACAAAGCAACTAGCGACCATCCGACCGTGCAAAGATGTCCGAGATAAAAGAATGAAACTTGAGTGAATCAAGACTGTCGTCTCAAGACTACCCCCAGCACGACGTACCTATCATTCATCCATATATTACTCCTTCCATTTGGTCGTGGGATCCAGCTATATATCTTGGCATTCTCGACAAAATCCCATAATGAATCTGTAGTGTTTTTTTTTTTTTTTGTAACTATTCTAATGATCTTTCTTGCTTGTCATGAATTGAAGCGTACCACTCGATGAACAATTAGGTCTCATCGTTTTACTGTTGAGTTAGCTAAAGACAGCCGTAAATTCTATTCTATTCGTATCTATGCTTACGGCCATATCACATAAAGAACTCCGGTTCCCTCACGATCTCCGAAGTTAAGTAACTTCGATACCTGATCAGTACTCAGATAGGTGACCGCTTGGGAATACCAGTTGCTGTGAGCTTTGATGGTATAATCGATAATAGCTCGGAATTGTTAATCGGAGAGCCGTGTTCCAATTCCAGTCGAGTTCATTACCTTCACTTACGTGCCAAAACCCTTGAGAAAAATATGAATCCAACTCATATCACCCACTCTCCAGGTATGGCTGCATAGCTGGTCAGATTGGACCATATATCCTTGCACTCTAATAGGGTCTCGTTTACATGAATTCCCGTGTACTACTTGATTGGCTGTTAGGTCTCATTGTTTTGCTGCTGAAATAGCTAGATGCAACCGTCAGTTCTGTTCTCATAGTCTTTTCTCACTATTGTCATCTTCAGAACTCTAGCCTGTCACCTACAATCTTCATAATGTTATTTTTTTAAGCGTTTCACCCCAAGTAAGCCACAAGCACACAAGGGGTTACAGAAAGTTGCAGCTAGAGCAAATAGGAGTGATAGAGGAAAGGATGAAGAGAAGGATAGGGGATAGATCAGGGCATCTGGAGACGTCGATTGACATTACATTACATTTGAATTGTCGGAGATTATAAAAATGCAACGTCAATCGCCATATTTTCTCATCTTGAATCTTTCTCTTCCGTAAAGTCTTCCCATTCTCTTTCTTTCTGAATAATACATTTATTTTGCAACCCTTCTCCGTTAATGTGAATTAGCAAATATTATACACTTATGTATTTAGATCAAACAACAGTCGAGTTACGAACTTATTGATTCACTCTCATTCGAATGATTTCGTTCTGTAAATTTGATCAGTTGCTCAGATGGTTATTTTACTGTGCTATGCCAGAGAAGAGTACTCATAAGAAATTACGAAGAAAATATGTGTCCTCTGACAGGAATCGAACCTGTATTCTACATGGAACTGTCATCTAGCCTGACGTGCTATGACATTTAGCCATGGAGGAAGCGTGTGATTAGCAAATCAAGGGAAAATTGTAATTTAAAGGCAGTAATTCAACCTTGCTTAAGGTCTTCTGCTAGGAAATTTTGTTCAGTGCGTCATGACAGACAATTTTCATCCTCAGAATTCATCGTACCCACCATTCTCCCAAATATTTAATTCTACTATCATCTGGTCGTGGGATCCAGCTATATATCGTGACATTCTTGACAAAATCCCAAGATGAGTCTGTAATCTTATTTTTTATGGCAACTCTTCAAACGAGCTTACTTCTTTGGTATGAATTTAAGAATACTACTAGATTGGCTATTAGGTCCCATCGTTTTGATGTTGAAATAGCTAGAAGTACTATTCTCATAGTATCTTTACTCACATTTCTCATTATAACCTATCACCTACAATCTTCATAAAGTTAAATGCAACGTCAATCGCCATCTTTTCTCTTCTTGACCCGTTCTTTTATTAT
The DNA here is from genome assembly GCA_963932145.1 of Acanthosepion lycidas. NCBI lineage: Eukaryota > Metazoa > Mollusca > Cephalopoda > Sepiida > Sepiidae > Acanthosepion > Acanthosepion lycidas. The sequence goes on along the minus strand of OZ010608.1, from coordinate 73,451,405 downwards.
CCTTTCTCTTCAATAAAGTCTTCGCATTCTCTTTCTCTTTCAATAATACATTTATTTTGCAACAACTAATATATACTGTTAACCCCTTTCCTGCCAATGTCCTTAATCCGACTCTTCTCCGTTAATGTGACGGAGCAGATATCATACACTAGTATATTTAGATCAAACAGCAGTCGAGTTACGAACTTATTGATTCACTCTCATTCGAATGATTTCGTTCTGTAAATTGGATCAGTTGCTAGGTCTACTGCTCGAATTGTTATTTCATTGTCATAATAGACTCATAAAAATCCGTCTTGCAAATTTAAAAATCTACCATTCAACTTTGCATTGAATATTACTCTCATATCTGGTCGGTTACCCTTGCAAAATATCTCGAAATTTTCCAGTCCTGAGTATAGTCCTGAGATTGGAGGTTGAACGTGGAACCACCTTTTAATTGCTGTTTCTCACATGTCCAACCTGACCCGGTGTTACGATCCCAGGTATGGGCAAACATTGAACCCCAAATAAAAAACAATGAAAGTATAAAAGTGCATTTTATAGTAAAAATAACAGCAATATATATATATATATATATATATATATATATATATATATGATTAAAGTTTGATGGAAAGATATTGTTTGAAAATGTTAGCAATATATATATATATTAACAATACCTATTTATAGTAAAATTACCAACTTTAGATTTTATATTAGAATTACCAAGAACACATTTCATAGATAAATGGCTAACAATAGATTTTATCTGTAGTTGAAGGCATACTATTGTGATACAGGACGCCGTAAAAAAAATTGACATCATTTTAAAAGCAATTATCTTGAAAACTACTAAGTCTAGCTCAATGAAATTGAACAGTTTCAATATGTGCACCGCCTGTGAAACAGTACACGTCAACATTATCCAGTGCGGAAGTGATTCTGTGCTTGATTTCATCAATGCTAGCAGGAAGAAAGGGGACATAGACCAGACCCTTCACATATCTGCATAAAAAGAAATCACACATAGGCAGGTCCGGTAACCTTCGACGGCTATTTCACCAAAAAACTGTCTTCATCTCCGTCATGCCCGATCCATCTCTCTGGCAGATTCTCGTTGAGATGACAAAAATAAAATATTAAATATAAAATTTCAACAAGAATTCGCAAAATTATGGACCTGTGAAATGATGCGAATTTTTTTTGGACACCTGTATTTAGTTGAAGCCATAAAATGTGTACAAAATGTTTAGATTTCGGCATTAAATAACCCATAGAGGTTAAACTGCCGCTATGCAAAATCACCAAAGCCAGCTGAAATTCAAAGTTCTATAATGTTACATCTTGACCTGGCATCTCGTCTAAAGTCACTTTCCCACCAATTTGGCGTGGCTTCCCTCTGTCTTTTCTACAAGTATTCCCATGACAATTGTTTTAAAGAGTTTTCTTCCTTGGTACTTCAAATGCGTGAATTCACGCGTAATACTAGATTGACAGTTAGGTGTCACTGTTTTACTGTTGAACTAGGTAGATTGAACCGCAAGTTCAACTCTAATAGTTTCTTCTATCGGACTCCAAGACTGCTACACTCTCTTATTTCTTCTGATATCTACAATCCTTAATTTTCAAAGCCATCTTCTGTCTACCCTTCTCATCAATAACGTCTTCTCGCTTTCTTTAACTCTCAGTAACTCAGGATAACTATATATATATATATATATATATATATATATATATATATATATATATATATATATGTGTGTGTGTGTGTGTGTGTTGTAATCATGTAAAAGTAATATACAGGGAGATTAAAAAGTAATTCCCTATTTTAAGTATGATTGACTCTCCCATCTAACTATAATTTTTACAATACGGGAGAGATCATCATACAGAAAATAGGCTGTTACATTTCAATCACAGTATATATATATATATATATATATATATATACTGTATACTATATATATATATATATATATATATATATATTGTGATTGAAATGTAACAGCCTATTATATATATATATATATATATATATATATATATATATATATATATAAAGATTGAAACGATGTGGATTTGTTTTAGTCTATATATTATATATTAGTCTTCATATTTCTGCTACACTAGTTTCCTGTTTCGTGACCTTCTTCAGGCAAATAAAAGGAATACATTTTTAAAAGCTATTAATTTTCCTTATGTTCTTTTAACGTCTCATTGTTCGTTTTTGTATTTGTTAGTGAGCCTTGAATAATAAATTATAGTACATATTCTAAAACATATCCACATTATAACCGAAAACCCAAAACCATTGTTTTTTCTCTCATTTTTAAAATATACATTTTTCCTTCGTTAGAACAACTATAATCTATTCCCTATATATTTAGTTAGATCAGGGCTACAGGAATGTAGGACACTCATGGCTAAGATACAAAGACAAGCTGAAATGCAACTTGTCAGCTGTCAATATACCGCATAACACCCTTGACCGCTTAACCTTGGAGCGGGTAGAATAGAGATCAACGTGTTTTCAATCTGCTTGTCTGAATCATCTTCAAGAAGCGAGAGCAAGAACTAAAAGGTCAGCCAATCTAACAGTGATCTCATCCCACAATCCTCACTCTTGCTCCAGATGCTCCTCCTTTGTAAATCACTAGCGTGTCTTAAGTGACATTTATGATTATCGCACAAAATTTCATAACTGAATCAATTAAGCTGTCAGATCCTCATACGTCGAAACTGACGGGAGTGTCCAATATATATATATATATATATATATATATATATATATATATATATATATGTATGTATGTATGTTTGTATCAATTCGGTGTGTTAAATACTTGAAGAATCCCTGGTGGTTGAAACCGCGCTCGTCTTTTTATCCAGCGTCTAAAGCTTTTATTACCTATACATTCATTAATAACTCTATAGGTTAATGTTTCTGCACTATTTTTATTACACAGCTGTATAGTAACTATTCAAAAGTATATAAAAATTGTTTGGTAAATGTTTGTTACAGATTCGTAAACTGACTTACGATGTAGTAAAAAATAGCAAAGGGAGGTAATAAATAACGCTGACTTAAGCGACTTTTGCTGCTGCTACTACCGTATTGAAGAACAAACTAAAGCAAACTTGACCATTGAAAACTATATGAAAAATACCAAAATATTCCTTGACATATTTTACTGGTTATTTTTTTTGGTGATTTTTTTTTATCTTATCTTGGAATGTGGCCCAGTTATTCAGATTTAATGTCTTACTTTGCTCTTTATTCCAGTTTCTTTGCATAACTCTTTTGAATATATTTCTCGGATAACATATGTTGAAATAGCATTTTAATCCTACATCTCCCACCAAAATTTCCAATTGCCCACCATTTTTTGTTCAGTTGCTCGTCGCTTAAAGACAATCACAAAGAGATGCCGCTTTGCTGTAGAGTGATTATTTATATTTCAGATGTCTTTAAACAAACAATATTTTAAATATTTAAAAAAACTTAATCTGATTTTAAAAATATTTTAAGTGAATAAGATTTAAAAATACGAGTTGTTTATATGATAAGTATTTTTATTTTAGCTTTCTTCAAACATCATTTTTTTTTTATTAAAATATTTTTAAGTTGAAGACAGACACAAAGAGATCCCGATTTGCTGTTTCGTCCAGTTGTTTGTACAGTAATTGTTTATACTTCAGCTTTCTTTAAACAAACAATATTTTAAATATTTAAAAAAAGTTAATCTGGTTTAAAAAAAAATATTTAAGTAAATAAGATTTAAATATAGAAGTTGTTTATAGGGTAAGTATTTTTATTTTAACTTTCTTCAAACAGACATTTTTTTTAAAATTAAAATTGTTTTTACTAGCACTTTTCCTGCCTTGATAAATTCGAGATGGACAGTATGATAAAAAAAGTAAAAACAGAGGTCACTTGTTAATTTAACTGGTTATGTAGTCCTTGATCTTCCCTGATCTGATTTACACCCGAAATAATCTTATTTCAAGTGAAGAATTATTTGACTGTTAATAATCCTACTAAAAAAAAAATTGGAAATACCAAAATATTCATTGTTTCCTTTATATAATATCTAGGAATGTGACCCACCCTTTCCCCTTTAGCTTCCTGTTGCTATTTTAAATGCAGGTTTTGTGCAGATCTCCTTTGAATATTTTTTGGGTGTGGGAGTAGTATATGTTGAAATATATGTTAAATACTCAAGATTCTACATAGCGCAACAAAATTTCAAATAGCCCAACATTTTCAGTTCAGTTTCACATCGCCTACTCAACAGTTGAAATCGGCCCCCGGTGGCCGATATCGCCCAGGTTAGGAAATCTTACTCTAAATAATATTTGCTTCTTTACCACATTACAAAGATCCCGTTTTTACCATCCATTTCCACAATCACAATCACGAAGTTAGATTGCTCGAAGTCCCATTGACTTTCTTGTGTTCACATTTTCGTTAAGACTCTCTCGTTGTTCACATGCTATGTCCATGATATTCTCAGCATCCTGATTTAGAATTCCACAGTCATATAGGAGAACTGATAATAAGTAACAGTTCAGCACTTTTTATTCGTTTATGGAGAAATTTTTCCTGTTTCTTGATGAATTGTTTTGCATTTGGAAGGCATCTTTCACTATTCCAAAACTACTTCGGATTCCTGTGCCACATTTTCCAGGTAGTTAAATTTCTATACTTGTTTGATGTTGTTATCTCTAATCCGTACCTTGTCTAGGAGTTAATGCAGATTTTGTTTTACGCATCAGATTATTTTACACGTTAATATGGACAACTTGACATAATTTTTTATAACGAGTTATCCGTTGTGATTTCGTCGGACTGGGCTTCATTGAAGTTCCCACGTCTACACATGCACACAAAACGAGAGACGCTGGTAGTTTAAAACTTTTTGTAAGAATATTTTTGAAAGAATGTTTTGTTTTTGTTTTGATTTTTTGGCAACAAAAACTTTTTTCCAATTTATTCCAATTTGTGATATTATTTTTATAATTACAGTTTGTTGATATATAAAATTATACAAATTTATATATCGATGTAACACACGCACACAAACACACAAACATATATATATATATATATATATATATATATATATATATGTGTGTGTGTGTGTGTGTGTGTGTGTGTGTGTGCGAGAGTCTGTGTGTGTATTTAGGCAGCAAATTCACTTTTGGGCATGTCTGATTTTGAAGTGATTTTGTAACATATTTATGTTATCATTTTCGAATAAATAATTACACACACACACACACACACACACACACACACACACACACACACACATATATACATATAATCGACTCTCCCGTCGAGATTCGACGTATGAGGGTCAAGCAGATCAGTTTCCAGGAAACCGACAGCCCGACA
>OZ010608.1:73418522-73423522 GCA_963932145.1 Acanthosepion lycidas | reverse complement strand
AACGAATAAGAGTCGAGTTCGAATTCCATTCGAATCCATTCTATTCATTTCTAATAGCCTTGTGAAAGGGTATGAATCATCTTCTTCTCCCTCCAGATATGGATAAAATAACAGCACAGACTGGGTTCTATAGCCTTGGATGCCAGCTGGTCTAGGAGAAGGAAAATTCTGAATTCAAAAAATGTCGAGGGTCATTTGGGGATTCGGCCCTTCAAAAAAAGTGTTTGATTCTGCACAAAGCCTTTACCAATTATATTGAAATGATATATGCTGCTATCTGGACAGTCTGTTTTTTGGAACTGAGCTGCTTGACCCACATATGTCATATAATTAATGAGCATTTATATATATATATATATATATATATATATATATATATATATATATATATATATACTTAATGAGCACTTTATTTAGTTATTTTACTTAGTGGTATCGGTTTTTTTTTTCTTTGGGCTTTGGACTTGCATGCTAGACGATTATTTTCGGCTAACGTACATGTTCTTGGTTCTTTCTTTTTTTATACATTTTTTCCCCTTTGGTATTGGTTTAATTATTTACAAATCAAGACACCAAAGGTTTTACGGACGAGTATAATTTCTTATACTTAGAAGATTATTACTATTATATATATATATATATATATATATATATATATATATATATATATATATATATATACAGTGTAACACGGATATAAGAGATCCGGATATAAGAGAAACCGAGATATAAGAGAGATTTTGTCTGGTCCCAAATTAGAGCCATACTTACCTAAACGAAATAGACCAAACCCGGATATAAGACACTTCTCCGGTTCCGACAACTCTCTTATATCCGGGTTACACTATATATATATATATATATATATATATATATATATATATATATATATCTGTCTGTGTGTGTGTTTGTGTGAAAATATATAGAAAATAGGAAAGAACTCGTTAGGTAAATAATCCAAATTTCTTTAGTATTTTTTATTATTATATTATATTATATATATATATATATATATATATATATATATATATATATATATATATATATATATTAGTTGGATTGATGTGAGTTTGCGAGCGTGTCTTATCTGATGTGTATATATACATACATATACACATTATATATATATATAGTGTAACCCGGATATAAGAGATCTGTCGGGACCGGATAAGAAGTCTCTTATATCCGGTTTTATCTTATATCCGGGTTTGGTCTATTATATATACATTAACACAGGCTCTAATTTGGTTGAGGTGTTTAGTCACGTTTAACCAACTTAATTTTATTAATTATTTGGATGATTTCGGCTCACGTTTTTGAAACATGAGAACTCTTATGTAGCGAAGGAATCATATTTTTAAACAAAAAATATTATTATAATATTAGCTCTACTTCTGTAGGGCCACTTAAAGAAGAAAAATAGTATAGCCACTCCCACAATAACAAATTCTGTAAAAATACACGTAAACCGAGAGATAGCTTATTCCTAAAATTTCGCTTGAAGATGAAACGTGACTAAACACCTCAACCAACTTAATTTTATTAATTATTTGGATGATTTCGGCTCACGTTTTTGAAACATGAGAACTCTTATGTAGCGAAGGAATCATATTTTTAAACAAAAAATATTATTATAATATATATATATATATATATATATATTAAGACATTTTTATGTTTATACATTTTTTTTATAGATACAAATATTTAAGTAAATGTTTATAATAAACAGTATTAAACAACATTTACAGGCCTGAATGTTTATTCTAAACAGTGCATTTACTTAAATATTTGTATCTATAAAAAGAATTTATAACCAGAATAATGTCTTAAAATAATTGTCGGACTTTGTCCATTTCATAATGTGTGACGTCATTTGTTTACATTTGGATACGAGTGGGCAGTTATGAATTTACGTGAGAGAATCATGGAATATTGTAGTTTAAAGACAGTAAAATCGACCTTGCTAGCCGAACGCTCCTCTGTGGCTCAATCGGTTAAAGCACGTCAGGCTATATGATGGTTGCGTATATGATACAAGTTCGATTCCTGTCGGAGGCCGAATATTTTCTCTAAAGATTTCTCTGACATTCAGGCCGGTAAATGTTGTTTAATACTGTTTATTATAAAAAGAGCATTTACTTAAATATTTGTATATTTAAAAAGAATGTATAAACAGAGAAATGTCTTAAAATAATTGTTGGACTTTGTCCATTTCATCATATATATATATATATATATATATATATATATATATATATGCATAAATGTTAGTTAAAGACAAAATGCAGATCAAATATGAATCAGAATCCGACAGGATGATAAAATAAAAGAGCAACTAGGAACTGTATCTCAATCTAACATGTTTCCCTTTTATTAAAGCTTCGTCAGAGATTGAGAGAAGACAGACAAAAATACTGGTATTAGACATACATACATACATACCGCATTACGAATATATATTACCAGCCGATGCCCACTTAGACATACAAGAATCTTTATTAACCTACATACGCATAGAGTTATCTACCGTTTCAAGACACGTGACATGTGTCTGACCAATGAGAACTGACCCAAACAGATTGGAAAGTGTTTTTTGTATTTTTGTCTGTTTCCTGCCCATCTCTAAAGATCCTTTAATAAAAATGCAACATTTTAGATTGAAATACGTTCCTCATGTGTTCTTTATTTTATCATATATATATGACTGTATAACTGCTCATCAGTGTGGCTAGACGTCCGGTTGCCTCTAGCTTTGGATCGAAATGCGACTGAATTGGTGGCAGTCGGTGAATCTGCCACTAAGACGTTTACGCGCGGCAGGGATGAAGGTGAATTTAAGCGTATTTATTTTTAGATAAACACCCAGTGACTGAGAGAAATCGAGTCACTTTACCGAAGAGTCTTGCATTATTAGCCGTAATAGTCACTGTTTACACACACAGGCACAAACACTTACATATATATATATATATATATATATATATATATATATATTGATTGATTGTGTAAAACATTTTTCAAAATTCAAATTCGAGAAATTTTAAGAAGATACATGCCATCACCGTACTAAGAGGCGATCCCTTTGTTAATCCAAGATCAATTATTAAATATGAAATGGTGTTGATGTGGTAAATTTTTTTATTTCTATATTGCTAGGGAGAGGGTTAACTTTGTGTTAGTTGCTTTTTTAAGAGAATTAGGCATTTTTTCAATTGGGACGTTGGCGCAAAGAGATTTTATATCTAGACTGCTCTTGAGTTTATCAGTCGTGTTCCTTTCCTTTCCTTTAGTTTTTTTTTTAACTAGGCTGTCTGAGTTCGTTAAATGGGATGGTCTGATTCTTCCAAGGAGATCTCTTAGATATACAATCCGTTTACACCAACGTCCGACTTGAAAAATGCCAAAATCTCTTAAAAAGCATCAACCACAATTATAGTTAAACTTCTTCCTACCAATAGGCATCTGTCGTCCCATCATCAGTAGAAGATTTAATAATAATTTATCCAAACAAAAATTTGGAATACCAATGGGATCGCCACTTAGTCCAGTGTTGGTATGTATCTTCTTCGAATTTATCGAATCTGGTCCTTCCCATAATCTTTTACCAAAACAACATACTTCCGATATCAATGCTCTATTAATATGGTGATGCCCTATTAATATGGCGATGCCCTATTAATATATCCTCTTTATATATATATATATATATATATATATATATATATGTCTACATTTCTGAGATGAGTTATTATGTATACTATTTACATTATTCGGACTATTGTCCTCATTTTTGTGGCCATATTTACTACAACGTCTCCGCCGTTGTACGCTCCGGCTTTCTTCAGTTGGTTTCTGTTCGACATTCCAACCACCTGAAGAAGGCCGGAGCATACAACGGCCGAAACGTTGTTATAAATATGGCGACAAAGATGAGGAGAATAGTCCGAATTGAATATGTACATACCCACTACAAAACTGTACCTCTTGTTTAAACGTTAAAATTAGCGTTTCTTCAGGTGGGAAATCATGATGGTAATAAATTATTTTATTCCGAAATACAGTTAACAAAACACAACGCCTCTTTCCGTCTTTGTAAAATTTTTCATAAAATGTAAAAATGATTTACATATGGTGAAATAAAGAGAGAAAGCTAAGTGATTAATAACAGCAAAAGAGAGAAGAGGGAAGCGATATATATATATATGCTCTGGGTGTAACAGCCAACTTATACAAATCGTCTGACGGTATAAATGCCCATACCATAATTGAGTTTCTTTTTCCAGGTTTTCAGATATGATGTTTAACTTTCTTGACACCATTTGTCTTTAGAATGGCCTTTGAGATAAATCGTTAAACCGTTTTGTATCAGCTCCACTATCTTCCCACCTGAGCAATGGTGAGAGGAAAAAGATCATTCATGACTTCAGTAATGGTACCAACATTCATGCTCTGGCTTCTATCTTCAATGTATTCAAGATCCATCAAGAGAACGGTGAATGAGTTTTAAAAAGAGGGAGCAGTAGACTGGAAAACTGAATCAAATGGTCACAACAGCAAGAGGGGTCATCATTTCAATTTCGTGGTAAAGAGATCAATTAGAAAAGATCCAACTAATCCCATAAGACGTTTGGCACATGAGAGAGGAGTTTCAGCTATGACAGTCCAAGGGGCAGTTAAAAAAGACTTGAAAATGAAATCGAACTTGAAACGCGTGAGGCACCTTGTTACTGCAGGACCGAAATCAAACCGATAGAAAGGGAAATGATCCTCTTAAATATGTTAGAAAATTATCCTGGAATATATATATATATATATATATATATATATATATATATATATATATATATTGAATTTTATATCAATCCTTCATGAGTTTCCAATCCTTAGGTATGTTTAATTAATTATGAACATGACATTTTCATTTATGACCGATTTTATCACGATTATTAGGGATTAATTATACATTTCTACTGCTCAAAGTAAAGTCCATCTGTGTT
>OZ010608.1:73403522-73408522 GCA_963932145.1 Acanthosepion lycidas | reverse complement strand
TCTGAAATGTTCGTATTCGAGCTTCCGGTGCGAATGCCAAGCAGTACAGCATGCCGTTTCCAAATTTCTAGCGAAGTGAATTGCGTCATGGTGTTCTTTTTCTCACAGACGATACCCAACTGACTCTACTATACTGTGCAGTTGAGAAAATCAAGCACAAACAATGCGCATGCGCGAAATTCAAAATAAAAAAAATGGCGGCAATTTACCCATCGCACCTTGTATATATACATTGTGTATGAAAATACTTTTACAAACATTGGAGACGTGTTCCTCACACCAAAACAAGGAGAAAAGTCCATATAAACATATGTCCGCAAATCGTTTTTTCTGAGTTATTTGGCTTAAAGGAAGTTTACAGTAGGTGTGTTGCTATGTAGACTAGGTTACATTTGTCATTCGTGTACATTTGGGGCTAGTCTGTCTTCAACGTTCAACGTGTGTAGTAGCGAGTTAACTGAGAAGTGCTCCGTTTAACGATGGCACGATATCCATATCGTGAGCTGGCAGATATGATTTTTACATACAGCTGCGCGAAAGGTAATGGACGCGAGGCTGCACGGCTCCTTGAGATTGCGATTCTAGATCGAAGACAGCCGAATCATCCAACCTTGGCTGCGTTGCTGAGACAAAATCCGTGGCACCCCAACCTATGGATCGAGGAAGATTAATATCCGTTCGTACTCCTGACCACGAAGAATACATTCTGCAGGCTGTCAGAGACGATCCAGGCATCAGCACACATCAAGTGGCCCTAGCGTGTCGTACATTGCATCGTGGCTGCATAGAGGGTAGTTAAAAAGCATCTCCTGTATCCGTATCATTTGCAACGTCTGCAGGGTCTGTCGCCCTCTGATCACTCGTCACGGGGGAATTTTTGCTGGTCACTTATTGTACAAACTACCGATCCATTGTTGGTCTCTTCAGAAATGGAATATCAAATTTACACAACTAATATTTGTGGGCGGATCGGAATCCCCATAGTACAATGCAGGTTAGAGACCCGCATCAGTTTACAATTAATGTTTGGGATGGAATTGTAGATAACTGTCTGGTAGGTCTATATGTACTTCCAGCACGTCTTACAGGAGCTGTCTACAGGGACTTTATGGTTGGATATTCATATGTGAGCAGGCAGATATGAAGTTTATATACAGCCGCGTGTATGGTAATGGGCGCGAGGCTGGACTGCTGAATCAAACCGAAGGCAGGCGAGTCATCCAACATTTGCTGCTGTTTAACGTCGCGCTGCTGAGACGGGATCCGTGGTATCACAAATTATGGATAGATGAAGACAGAGATTCACTCGTAGTCCTCATCAAGGAGAATACATTCTACAAGCTGTTGCAGACGATCCAAGTGACCCTGGCGTCTCGTACTTCTCATAGTACCATATTAAGGGTACTTCAAAACCAATTCCTGTATCAGTATCATTTGCAACGTATGCAGAGTCTTTCGCCTTCTGATCACTCACCACGGGGGAATTTTTGTTGATGGTTTATTGTACAAACTGCCGTTTCGTTTTTTTGTCTCCTCAGTCTTATTTATGGATGAGGAAACATTTGGAAGAGATGAAATAACATATTTAAACAAGCAACATTTGCGGGCGGATCGGAATCCCCTGGTACAATCCAGGCTAGACACCAGCATTAGTTTACGATTAATATATGGGCTGGAACTAGGTGACTGTCTTCTAGCACATCTTACAAGAGCTATTTACAGGAACTTTATTTCAAACATACTTCCAGACATCCTAGAAAATGTACTCCTGCTAATACGGACACTCATGAAGTTCATTCATAATGGGACTCCAGCACATTTTAGTCACATGGTTTGTGATGCACTGACATTTACTATGAAAGATGCATAGTTAGGAAAGGACCTGTTCCATGGCCTGCATGTTCCTTGGATTTTTAACTGTAGCGTTATTGGATTATGTAGCAGACATTAATTACGTAGAGACGCTTCATCAACGTGTCATGGGGGTCTGCGAAACCATTCGACACCTTGTGGGAGTATTTGAAAGGGTTCGCCAGTCAATGATCCGACGGGTGCGTATGTGTGTAAAAGGAACAAGAGGACATTTGTTATGAGGTACAGCGATAGCCTTTTGGATAAATGTTTTTATATGGACATTTTACCTGCTTTTGGTGTCAGGAAAACCAGCAACGTTTGCAAAAGTATTTTTGTATTGTATCTTGGATTGTACATTTCACAGCGTCTACTGTAAACTTTAAACTTAATAACTCAAAAAACGAAGGGTTTGCGGACATAGACATTTGTCCTTATTTTGGGGTGAAGAACCCACCCCCAAAATTTATAATGGTATTTTTGATACACCCTGTGTCTCGTTATGACGGTTGCTATGGTGATAGCTATATAGGTATTATTTCTGCTATTTGTCTATTTATAAAAGAAGATGTAAAGACCATCCTTTAAAAAAGGCTGCTTTTTTCATCATCATTAAGGGCGTGCTCTTGTGGGCTGATCAGAAATCTGTTCTGCGAGTTAACAGTCAACGTTCGAGCATTGGCACAAGTCTTGAATGACGTTTGCCATCGCTAACAAGGATTTACTTTTGAGTCGAATTCATTCTTTCTTTGCCGGCATTTACAATGATTTCGTCTCCTTTTTCGAACGTCGCCATTATAATGTTCTTTCTGCTGTTTCGGTTAACAATCTTTCTTCTTCTTCTTCTTCTTCTTCTTCTTCTTCTTCTTCTTCTTCTTCTGCTTCGCATTCTTTTTCGTAATTTTCTTTTTCCTTTTCTTCGTCTTCTCTTTCTTTGTTTTCTTCTTTTTCTTTCTTTTCTCCTTCTCATTCTTCTTCTTTCTTCTTCTTCGTCTTCTTCTTCTTCGTCGTCGTCGTCGTCGTTGTCTTCTTTTTCATCTTTTTCTACGGCTTCTTCTTCTTTGTCTTAACCTTCTTCTTCATATTATTCTTCTTTTTCTTCTTTTCTTCGTTTTCTACTTCCACGCATTTTTCTTCTTCTATTTTCGTTTTCTTCTTCACATTCTTCGTTTTCTTCTTCTCTTTCACATTCTTCGTTTTCTTCTTCTTCACATTCATCTTCTTTTTTTTCTTTTCTTTTTTCTTAGGCATAATTCTTTCTCTCCCACTCTCTTTTCCTTTCTTTCTTTCTTTCTTTCTTCTCTGCTCTTCTTTTTTTTCTCTTTCTTGCGTCTCCTTCGAACTGACTTTCTTAAATTTCCTTTCCATCTCCTATGTTTAAATAATCTCTTTATCATCTTTTTTCTTTCTTTCTTTTTTCTTTCTTTCTTTTTCCTTCTTTCTTTCTTACCCTTTGTTAATCACTCTCTCTCCTCAATTTCTTTCATATTTCTTTCTTTCCTATTTCTTTCTTTCTTTCTTTCTTTCTATCAATCGTCTTCTCTTTCTTTTTTTCAATTTCTATCTCCCTTTCAGTTCCTTTCATATTTCTGTCCATTTCCTTCTTTCTTTCTTTCTTTCTTTCTTTCTTTCTTTCTTTCTTTCTTTCTTTCTTTCTTTCAATCGTCTTCTCTTTCTTTTTTTCAATTTCTATCTCCCTTTCAGTTCCTTTCATATTTCTGTCCATTTCATTCTTTCCTTCTTTCTTTCTTTCTTTCTTTCTTTCTTTCTTTCTTAATCTCTGTTTCTCTCTCTTTTATTTCTTTCTTTCCTATATCTTTCTTCCTTCTTTTCTTTCTTTCTTTCTTTCTTTCTTTCATTGGCCTCCTTTATACCACCATTTTGTTATTCATCTAGTCTCTCCTTTTTTTCCAATATCACATTCTACAATTTCATTTTGTTCTCCGTGAACCTTTCGAAACGCTCTCCATTTTTAAAAAAATTGCTCCTTCTTTTCGTTTTTACTCCCTCTCATCCTACTCCTCATCCTCCTCTTCCTCTTCCTCTTCTCCCCTTCCTCCCACTCGCGGTCATATAAATCAGACGAGATCTTACATACGGGCATTTCACTTCAATCAGATTCGGCGGTCCCAAACATCAAAGGCTACCGACATTTTACTGAATAGAGAAAAGCAATAATCAGCCATGAATAATAACCTATTTTGTATTAATGTGTTAGAACGGAGAAGAGGTCTCCGATGGTGGAGGAGGAGGGCGTTGCCAGCTTGGTTCTAGCGGGGGCGGCGGCGACTAAGGGACAGAGGGGGGTGGTGATATGTAGGTGGTCTCATTACCATCAAGGCAAGTTGCTCGCTTTACCAAGTCTCTCTCTCTCTCTCTCTCTCTCTCTCTATATATATATATATATATATATATATATATATATATATATAATATAAATGTTGTTTTCATTGTTGTTGAATTTCGTCCATTTTTTTTTCGTTTTCTTCTTCCTCCTCTTTAGGCTCTTTTTATTCCTTCTTTTTCTTCACTTTCTTTGTTTACCATTTCATCCTCTTGTATTTCTCTACTTTTTACTTCTTCACGCTGTTTGCCTCAACTTCTTTTCCTTTTTCTTCTTCTTCTGTTTCTTCTTGTTCTTGTTCTTGTTCTTCTTCTTCTTCTTCTTCTTCTTCTTCTTCTTCTTCTATTTTATAACATTCCAATACTTCTTTGGTCCATTTTTCATTGCAGTCTCCCCTCCTCTTCCTCCTCCTTCTTCTTTCTCTTTTTCGTCGTTTCTTCGTTGTCATCTTTTTATTCTATTTCTTCTTCCTTCTTTTTTTCTTTTATTCTTGTTTTTATTATCCTTCCTCTTCTTCATCTTCTTTTTAATTCTTTTTCTTCTTCTTTTCTTCTTCTTTTTCTCTTTCTTCTACTACTTTTCTTTCTTCTTCTTCGTCGTCTTCTTCTTCTTCTTCTTCTTCTTCTTCTTCTTCTTCTTCTCTCTTCTATTTTATAACATTCCAATACTTCTTTGGTCTATTTTTCATTGCATCCTCTTCTTCTTTTGTCTTTTTCGTTTTCTTCTTCGTCGTCACCTTTTTATTCTTTTTCCTTTTCCTCTTCTTTTTTATCTTCTTCTTCTTTTCTTTTATTCGTCATCGTTT
>OZ010608.1:73373522-73398522 GCA_963932145.1 Acanthosepion lycidas | reverse complement strand
GTAAGTGAATATAACGAACCCAACTGGAATTGGAACTCGGTTCTCCGATTAGCAGTCAGCCATTATCCATTACACCACTCGCACTTCCGAGCTTATATCACCTGGTATTTCCACGCAGTCACTCATCTAGGTACTGACCATGTTCAACGTTGCTTAAGTTCGGCGATCACAGAGGAATCGATGCATTGAAATCAAGAGAGAGAAACCCACCTAATGAGCTGATGGAATATGGAGGAGGAGGTATAGTAAAAAATGCAAGCATTCTGAAGAGTTAAAAATCGTAGGAAATTGTGGAGAGCCATTATCGCCTGCGTCCTGAAGGAAAAGAGCGCATAGAAGTTTTCTTCTTTATTCCCATCATGGGCTTTTATGATTTTAATATAGAATCTTAATTTTATGATCTAATTTTGTGATCATAATTCATTTATCATAATATTATGACCTTAATACGCATTCAAAACATATCCGACTTTATTTTTTCCACCAAAACTAATGCCGTGTGGACAAAAATCTTTTGATGCTACCCTTCCAGCGCATGCGTGAAATTATTCGCGACGGTAGGTCAGATCGCATACCGGCTGTTATGCCTAGAGTACTGCTGTGTAGTGCGCACTCGTCGCGATTTCGTTTTCATGCAAGATGACCGAACGCATCGAACAAAGATATTGCACCAAGCTTTTCTGGTCAAGAACAACTCAGTACCTGTTCAACAGGTTCCTTATTCTACCGACGTGGCACCGTCTAAATTCTGACTCTTCCCTAATCTGAAAACCACGCCATTTCTGGGGACGAATTTTGCCGATACTCACCACACTTCCTACATTGCCACACCACTGGGGAGCAAGTTAACCGAGACTCGAATTAACCACGTCTAATATGTATGACGCATAAAACTTAACTCCCTGAAATCACTTTCTGTCTCTCTATTATTCCCACGTTCGGCTCAGACAATCAAAATAGACATCTCTATTTTGTCTATCATCTGACCTTAAAGATCACCCTCAGAAGGTGTGAGCCAAAATGTACTGCCACTAAAAAACAATAGTCTGAAAATATTATTTAACATTTCTCCTTATTACTAATGTTTCTGTTCATAATTTCACCACACGTTGTAACTCTTTACTGTACTGTTTTGCTCGGGTTAAAAATATAATAAAATGATATTCAGAATATCACCCGACAAAAATCCAACTAAAAGACATTACATCATTCGGATTATTGTCCTCATCTTTGTCGCCATATTTATTACAAGGTTTCAGCCGTTGTACGCTCCGGCCTTCTTCAAGTGGTTGGAATGTCGAACTGAATACTTTATTTCGCTCACTGGGGTAGACTGTTCTAGTTCCATGTGCCATGTTTAATGTATATCAGTTATCAGTTATCTCCTGTTAATTTCCCTCTGAAAGTTCTCCAATGCCTTAACCAGGTATTGAACTCACACTCTTTGGGTCCTGTCACTGGATCTAATTAACGACTTTATCCACTGTGCCATGTGTCCTTCAAAGACAGATACTGAAAGGCCGAAACGTTGTGATAAATATGGCGACATAGATGAGGACAATAGTCCGATTAATGTAAATAGTGTACGTAATACCTCATCTCAAAAATATAGACAGATACTGAAAGGCCGAAACGTTGTGATAAATATGGCAACAAAGATTAGGACAATAGTCCGAATAATGTAAATAGTGTACAAAATACCTCATCTCAAAAATATAGACAGATACTGAAAGGCCGAAACGTTGTGATAAATATGGCAACAAAGATGAGGACAATAGTCCGAATAATGTAAATAGTGTACATAATACCTCATCTCAGAAATATAGACAGAGTTTGACCAATTGTCTTTGGAATTGTTAACTCTATTCACGGAATTGCTAGAGGTATCAATATTTAAAGAATTTTGATACCTTAGTAAATAAAATAAAAGATATTGTCACGATCAAACAGGTTTATCGATCCTTTCCATATTGATTTTTATTGATATTGATTTTTTGTATAGTCATTCAGTAAAGTGCCACACGTGATACACGCTTGGGCGATCATGACTGACGAGGCAGATTATTTCCCGTAGTAGGTTGCCATGTCTTTCTGCGGTAGACTAAAGAACCCAGTCTGTCCTGCTATTCGACCCATAGCTGGGGGAGAAGAGATGGATTCCTACCTTTCCCAAGGATATTTGCACCGCAATGTACATCAGTATAATAATATTCCCATTAATAAATGATTTAATTTATTAGAAACATAACAAAAATAAAATAAAATAAATGAATGTTTCCTTCTACATATTGATAATATTATGGCTGTGTCTGTGTTTTTCTAAATTAACATTTATAATAACCAAACATTTGGACTCACTATGGGTAGGCCACTTAGTGGCAGTTTGGCATGCTTAGTTCAACAATTTCTAGAATCAGCCCCATTTCAGTTTTTTTTATTGTATCCCGTGACACGTAGTTTCGTAAGGGCCCCATGTGTACTCCAGCCATAGTAGAAGTGGTGTTTCTTGGTCAAGAGAGTCTGACGGATCCCAACCTTCTCCAGTCCGGTTTTGAATTCAGAGTTTTTCCTTCTCCTAGACCGTTTGCCACGCAAGGTTATATAACCCCGTCAGTCCATAGCTGAGGGTAGAATAGGATTCATACCTTTCCTAAGTGTATTACCAGGAGAATGTAATGGATCCGAGTGGAATTCAAACTCTGCTCTTGAAAAAGTCACGGTTAAAAAAATGCTGCCCGTTTGCCATTTGTAATGGTATGCTTGATTTAATGAAGGAAATCGTCGTCATCGACTTGATTTCATATCCAAGAATTTAATTTCTTCTTTTCTGATCGCTTCCTTTATGATGATGACTAAATATACCAATTCTTGCATGGAAGAGCCGATGGCATTGACTGGATGTTAATGTTGGTGAAGGACGCGGTCGATTTTGCTGAGCCTTTCTCTCCTCATTGACTCCTTCATTTTCTCTTCTGATGGTTTCGAAGATTTTGGTTCTGATGGTGATGGAACACCGCCACTTGGTTTGGTCTTGTGCTTGCGTTTCAAACGATTTAGGCTCAAGTCCATTGGTTTTCAGTATTGTCTTGAATTGGTCCTTCCTTGTATCGTCGAAGAGGAAAACACCATGATATTTTCCCTGAAGTGAAACTTTGACACTACAATTCTTTCTACATGTACTACGACTACTACTACTACTACTACTAATAATAATAATAATAGGATGAGGAAAGAAGAAGAAATGATTTTCTCGGATCGAGATTACATGGCCAATCTGAGAGAGATACACAAGATGTGAAGGACAAAGCCCCATCGTGGATATAGCTGCGACGAGGTGATCTGAAACGTGCAAAACAAAGCTTGATATTTGCACCACAACAACAAGTCCTTGCTACCAATGCCATAAAATGCCAGAAGCACCAACCATCAATCACTCCAAAATGTAGACATTATGGCGAACACTGAGATCAGTGGGAAATGTTTGGAAGCTATTTCTGACCTTAGGTCTCTGGTTGGGACCCGAAAGGAAATGTGTATGTAACAGAATAGAATAATGTAGAGCCCTCGATTGGATTGGAAAAGGTCCCGATAGAATCATTGAATGGATTTACTGGTAACCTACGCTTTAAAGAAATAAAAAAAATTGTTTTCTCAAATATAGCTCAGCTCTTACGAAGGACTTTATCTACATGAAATATGTGTGATGGTGGGTGTATTTTTTTTCCCTTAAAAATGTACATGATGCCATTTCTGATCATAGGTTTCTGGTTGGGACCCGGAAGGAAATGTGTATGCAACAGAATAGAATAATGAATAATGTAGAGTCCTCGGATTGATTGGAAACTAAAAAACAAAGGAAATAATAATAATAATAATCGTCGTTGGCATCCGTCCATCTCGGGATACGATGAAGTAGCGTGGTGAGCTACGAGACTGGGCGGGATGTATGGAGAACTAGGGCTGCCCAGACGTCTAGTTTCCCCTCTCGGCCTTGCTTTCAGAGTCCAAAGGAGAGAAGAAACCAATACAGTTTGGTACCAGCGCGGCTGCAGGAGTTGCCGGAAGGTAGCACAAATTGCCGTCCATCCGCCTTAGGGGATCCACTCCGGGTTTGAATTCAGAGTTGTCCTTCTCCTAGACCAGTTGCCACCCAAAGCTATAGAACCCAATATGTCCTGCTATTTACCCATAGCTGGAGGGAGAAGAAGAGAATTCATACCTTTCCCAAAGGTATTAACACGTAAGTGAATGTAATGGATTCGACTGGAATTCGAACTCGGCTCTCCGATTCCTCAATCCAAGTCGCTACCCATTACTCCACCGTGCCTCTACTACTACTACTACTACTACTACTACTACTACTACTACTACTACTACTACTACTACTACTACTACTACTACTACTACTACTACTACTACTACTACTACTACTACTACTACTACTACTACTACTACTACTACTACTACTACTACTACTACTACTACTACTACTACTACTACTACTACTACTACTACTACTACTACTACTACTACTACTACTACTACTACTACTACTACTACTACTACTACTACTACTACTACTACTACTACTACTACTACTACTACTACTACTACTACTACTACTACTACTACTACTACTACTACTACTACTACTACTACTACTACTACTACTACTACTACTACTACTACTACTACTACTACTACTACTACTACTACTACTACTACTACTACTACTACTACTACTACTACTACTACTACTACTACTACTACTACTACTACTACTACTACTACTACTACTACTACTACTACTACTACTACTACTACTACTACTACTACTACTACTACTACTACTACTACTACTACTACTACTACTACTACTACTACTACTACTACTACTACTACTACTAATAATAATAATAATAATAATAATAAAAAAAAATGTCCTAATGTTATGCGTGGCATAGCGTTTATGGCTGTTGATTTTAATTGATTGGAGGTGTTGATTGTCTTTGTGAAATAATATGGCTACAATAAATATCCCATTTAGTACCACTGATTTTCTTGTCACTTGCCAAAATTTAATCGTCGTCAACTTTATTTCGTATCCAAGAATTTAATTTCTTCATTTTTCATCGCTTCATTTATGATGGCCGTTCTGGGTGAGACGATAAACCCCATCCGCGTCCTGGGTAAGACGTTAAACTACATCCAGCAGCAAGGCTTCTGATCAGGCGGTTTTGTGGAGCGTGGAACCACCTCTTAATTGCTGGTATTCCCAGATCCACCCTGACCCGGGGTGGTAGCACCTGTTAGGGTCCCAAATATGGGTAAATAGTTAAATCCCAAACTAAGGTCAAAACGCAAAGTGTAAAAATATTTTATACCAGAGATATTTATTACCAGCAATAATTTTAAAAAAAAAGAAATATCAGAATTTTAAAAATTTGTTGCCACCAAATAACCCGTTGAGGTTGATATACCGTAAAACAAACAAAACAAAACCAAACCAAGCATTTATGATAGTGGCGTTGATTACCAAGTAAACCAATTCTTGCATGGAAGAGCCGATGGTACTGATTTAGTAATGTTGGGAGGACTAGGTCGATTTTTTCTAGCCTTTTTCTCTCTCTCTTTTTTTTTTTTTTTTGACTTCTTCTTTTTCTCTTCTGGTGGCTTCCAAGATTTTAGTTCTCATGGTGATGGAACACTGCCAGTTGTTACGCTCTTGTGTTTCAAAGGATTTAGGCTCAAGTGTTTTTTGAGTTGGTCCTTTTATCTTCGAAGAGGACAAACCAATGGTCTTTTTACTGAAGTGACCCCTCTGAATAAAACTTATTATTAGGTTGGTGCAAAAATAATGACGTAATAATGTCGTTTTTTGACGTTAAAAAATACGTCAAAAAACGACATTATTACGTCATTATTTTTGCACCAACCTAATATTTTTATTGTCATGAGGAGAATGACTTTCATTAAAATGTTTTTTTGTTTTATTGTTCTTTTCACTTCTTTGTTTATATTTTCTCATATATATATATATATATATATATATATATATATATATATATATATATATATATATATATATATATATATATATATATAACAGCATAAATAACAATGATTGAATAAAATGTTTTTGAAATGTTTTCTGAATTATGTATCGGTTCTTTGATGGTAACTTTTCCAACATTTTAAACCATTGGCCATTTTTTCACTAAGGATGATCATACGTGTAAGCATTTTATGTTTTACAAAGCAACGTTCATAATAAATGCTGTTTATTTGAAGAAGTAATATATTTTATCCTTTGCTTTTCTTCGCATACTCAATTGAATAAATTAAACACCGAACAAATGCAACAGCGTGTGTCAATAACTTTATCAACCAGTAATAATATTATACCAACACTTTATTTTTTCATTTTCGAAAGTAATTCAAAGGTAAGAAGAAAGCGCTTTTCGACATTTTGAACGCAAATGGTTCAGCGTGTGATCTTCTGTAGTTAAAATGGAGGTGGCGTTTTCAGTGAAAAATTACCTTGAATATTTTTACCACTTTTTAGAAAAAGGTTGCACATGATTGGCCTAGACCAGCTAATCTCAACAGAGTTCGATATTGACCCTGGCGGAGCCATGTCACATTACTGGGTGTCCACAAGAAAAATTTAAAAATTGGGGTTCCACGGTGATCCTTAGAGCAATGTCACGTTTGTTACATATGAGAATCGGAATTTCTACTGAAATCTACGCCATATTAAAATACTAAAAATAAAAAAAATAACTCCAAAACTAGCAGAAAATAGGATCAACCGAGGTCAGCGTCCCTAGTACCTGATGTCTTGATTATAAAAGTTGAATGAAAACTGAGAAGGATATTTAAAGAATCGACCTTGTAAACCGAATGCTCCTCTGCGGCCCAATCAGTAAAAGGGTTCAGTAAGACATTCCAACCACATGAGAAGGATATATAAAGAAAGGATTTATGAAATGGACAAAGTCCGACAATTATTTTTTTTAAGACATTTTTTTATGTTTATACATTCTTTTTATAGATACAAATATTTAAGTAAATGCTCTGTTTATAATAAACAGTATTAAACAACATTTGCCGGCCTGAATGTCCGAGAAATTTTCATAGAAAATATACGTCCTCCGACAGGAATCGAACCTGTATCCTATACGGAACAGTCATATAGCCTGACGTGCTTTTACCGATTATGTTTAAAAACAATAACATCGACCTTGCTAACCGAACGCTCCTCTGTGGCCCAATCTGTAAAAGGGTTCAGTTAGACATTCCAACCACCTGAAGAAGGCCGGAGCGTACAATGGCCGAAACTTTGTGATAAATATGGCAACAAAGAGGAAGACAATAGTCCGAATAATGGAAATAGTGTATCATATATATATATATATATATATATATATATATGATATATATATAATTAGTGTATCATATATATATATATATATATATATATATATATATATATATATATATATGATATATATATAATTAGTGTATCATATATATATATATATATATATATATATATATATATATGATATATATATAATTAGTGTATCATATATATATATATATATATGATAGAATTAATAAAATAATTAATAAACAAATTGAATTGAAAGAATAAAAGTGGTGCCTGGGAAAAAAAGGTTTGAAAACCTATGATCTAGTGATCTAGATGATACAATATGGTATAGTTCAGTTAGGGTTCAGTTAGACATTCCAACCACCTGAAGAAGGCCGGAGTGTACAATGGCCGAAACTTTGTGATAAATATGCCAACAATAGTTCGAATAATGGAAATAGTTTATCATATATATATAATATATATATATATATATAAATGATATATATATAATTAGTGTATCATATATATATATATATATATATATATATATATATATATATATATATATATATATATCATTTATAAGTTAATAGACTTAAAATATGGTTTTTCGCTACGCAGTTACAACCATGTTTCAAAAATGGAAGCTAAAAGCCCCTAATTTAATTTTGTACTTAAATTAAAGACATCACTTCCATTTCATCCTCAAGCGAATTTTGGAGTAACTTTAAAAATTACAGGGTTTTAAATACACAGCTAAAACAAAATTCATGTTTCCAAGGTTACAGATAAATCTATTTTGCTAGACTAGGGGTGTCAGTATGTTCAATATGTTTATATTTTAATGTAACAGTTATTGTTACGTTTTGGTAGTGGGTAGGGATGTATTTTTCAATGAAATCTAACATCCGTTAAAAGCATGTCGTCTGGATTTTTTTTATTAACGTCTAAAATTCTATCGGCATTTTTTTCGTTCAATATTTAAAGATTTTTGGAAGGTGTCTACGTCAGATTATTATTATTATTTTTTTTTTTTTTTTTAACTACGATTTGAAATATTTTTACTTTTAATTTTTAATATACTATATTTCTATCAAGAACAATTAAATGTAATTAGAATCCCTTACAGTTTGTAGAATTATTATCACATCAAGTTTTTTAAAAATTTTATTCTTGAATATTATTCAAGTAAAATTTCCATTTCTCTGATTAAGTAAACTTTAGTTATTTATTTAATTACGAATTAAAAGGAATAGAATTAATAAAATAATTAATAAACAAATTGAATTGAAAGAATAAAAGTGGTGCCTGGGAAAAAAAGTTTGAAAACCTCTGATCTAGTGATCTAGATGATACAATATGGTATAGTTAAATCACAAAAATCAGTCATCTTAGCCGGGATTCCAAGTTATCTTTAAATTCAAGGCAATGATATACCGGACAAGCTATCTAAAAACGCTTTCAACATGGCAACCATCATAAAAATACCCCATACAGACTTCAGAAAAAAATAAAAATAAAAGATCGCTTCAAAAGAAAATAGCAAGCAATAAGAAACCCAAAACCTAAAACAAACTGTACGATATTCAACCCAATATGGAAGAATGGTTCCCATATTTTATATAAAATAACTTGGGAGGAAATAGTTATATCCACACTCATATCTAGTAAAAGATGAAACTCCCCAATTATGCAACAAATGTCAAGTACCTCTCACAATGTAACAAGTACTATATATTGCTTTGATCTCAGTCAAACCGGAACAAAATATTATCAAACAGTGCAAAAGAACACTTTCAAAAGACTAAACCAAACAATATCCTTACCTTCTTAAAGGAAATCAACGTTTATTTCTATAAATTCTCCCAAGTAAATTACATAAGACATATTTTAAAACTGAATAAAAAAAAGACCCCTTCAGAAAAAATATCTTTTATTAAAAACCAGCATCTGATAACTTATTAAAAAAACCCAAAAATCACTGGACTCACTATGGGTAGGCCACTTAGCGGCAGTTTAGCATGCATATTTCAACAATTTTTAGAATCAGTCTTGTTTCAGTTTTTTTTTTTTTTTGTATCCCGTGACACGTAGGGGCCCCATGTTTACCGCAGTCACAGTAAAAGCAGTGTTTCTTGGGCAAGAGAGTCTGACGGAGCCCAACCCTCTCCAGCCCGGTTTTGAATTCAGAGTTTTTTCCTCCTTCTAGACTGGTTGCCACACAAGGTTATATAACCAAGTCAGTTCATAGCTGAGGGGAGAAGAATAGCAATCAACCAATGAAATACTGATCATCTACGCAGGTATGTCTTTTAGATTTATTTACATTCTGTGGAAAAGAAATGTATAGAAACTACCGTAGCCACAAAATGAGGGATCAGTTTAGATATAGATTTTAATTTATACTTGATCCCCCACTTTATATCCACATTATAATTTCTTGTTTGTTGATAAGCCGTAGAAAACGAATAAATCAATCAATGAAATACTGATTAGCTACACAGGCATGTCTTTTAGATTTATTTACATTCTCTGCAATATAAATTTATAGAAACTACCGTGGACACAAAGTGAGAGATCAGTTCATATATTGATTGTAATATAGAATTGATCCCTCACTTTATATCCACATTATAATTTTTTGTTTGTTGATAAGCCGTAGAAAACGAATGAATCAATCAATGAAATACTGATTAGCTACACAAGCATGTCTTTTAGATTTATTTACATTCTCTGGAATAGAAATATATAGAAACTACCGTGGCCACAAAGTGAGGGATCAGTATATATATATTGATTGTAATACCGAATTTAGTCTCTGTTTGGGACTCAGAAGGAAAGGTGTATACAACAGAAATAAAAGGAAATTAAAATAATAATAATAAAAATAATAATTACAAGTTTAAATATGAAATTAACTAAAAGATGTTTTTGGTTTGTTTCTCTTTTCCTGTGATCATGCGGGAACTTTTGTTTGAACATAAATTATCGGCAGATTGAAATCACCTTCGTCAGGTCAGCGTGGTCCAGAATACTGCCCGGAGAGTGGTAACACCCGCGTCACGTAAATATGGCCATCAGTCGAGTGGATTCTTGTGAATTGTGGTATATACTTCTAATATTGGCCCATTGCAGTGATTCTCAAAAGTTGCGCCTGGGGGCACTAGTGTGCCCTGGAAGATGTCTAGGTGTGCCCTTGCATTCCAGAAAAATATGTCTCCAGATATAAGAAATAAATATATTTACTTTATTATATTGCAGTATCCACCTCGTTCATATTTATGTGAATTAGGCTATTCCGCTTTCATAAGTGCAAAAAGAGAGGAACTCTTCAATGTATTGAGGAGAAAATGAGACTTTGTCGGTGAAATATGCGCCAAAACATTGAAGAACTCTCTAAGACTGAAAAGGTTCATGCTTCTCATAAACACAAGAATGAATAAACTTAACGTATGTTTTATTTGATATTTTTATTGCCTTATTTAATTTCTGCAATATTTGACTTCATTATAACATATTTTTCCGAAATTCTTATATAGTGTGCCTATAATTATTAGTAGGATTTCAAGTGCGCCCTGACTTCAAAAAGTTTGAGTAACCCTGGCCTATAGACTAAAGATTTTAAAAATTCAGTGATTTGCTAGAGACTCAAGTATAAAACCGACCAATATTTACATCTAGAATCAGGTCAAAGTTTACTTATAGACATAAATATAAACACGAACAATATTTACCCATTGCCTCAAGCCTAACATCGAAAGATTTTTACATATAGACTCGAGTATAAACCCCAATAATATTTACTTATAGAATTTACCTACAGTTTTTTTTTTTTTTTAATAATCAATAGAAAATGTAAGGAAGCCATTTTTGAGATTAGGTCACTAGTTGGGACTAGGAAGAAAATATTTTTAAGCATATCACCCCAAGCAAGGCGCGAGTGCCACCAGCAACCAAGGGGTTACAGAGAATGAGGGCAAGAGTAAAAAGGGATGTTTGAAGAAAGGATAAAGTGAAAGATGGGGATCAAGATCAAGGTATCAAAAGATGTCGATTGACATTACATTTGAACATTTGAAGATTATTATCAGGGAAGCAAGTAAGAGAAAGGGAGTTCCACTGTTGGGAAGTGCGAGATAAGAAGCTTCTGGAGTAGAAGAGACGTCTACATTTAACCGTTTCGACCGTGAAAGGGTGGAACTGAGATGCCATCCTACTAGTATGCTTGAATTCCTGCAGTACAAGTGAAAGTAGCTCATCATAGCAATTGCCATGAAAATATTCATAGAAAAGACAGAGGGAAGCCACATTATGTCTGTAAGACTGTAGACGAGATGCCAGATCAGGACCTATTACATTGCATATCCGTCTCTGGATTTTGTCGACGACCTCGAGATGAACAGCGGGGGCACCAGACCATATATGGCAAAAATATTCATTGCAAGGACGAATGGCTGATTTGCAGATTTGAAGGATGGTTTCAGGCGAGAAAAACCTTCTGGCGCGACACAGAGAACCAACTTTCCTTGTGGTAGGTGAAGCTATGGATTCAATGTAGTTCTTCCAGTGAAAAACGTGGTACCAAGCAGGCGCAGGGAGGTGCTCTCGTGGAGTTCGGCATCGACCATTCTGATAGGAGGCAGGGAGGGTCCTCTATGGTGGGTAAATGAACAGTTTCGTTTTGGAGGCATTAAAGTTTTACACGTCATTTCTTGGCTCAGTTAACCGCAGATTGGAGGCCCATTTCAAAACCAGAGGCCAGGTTAGTTTTGTCAGCGAAATTGAGGCAAGAGTAAATAGTAAATTCCTGCATGGGAACTGATGACATCAAGGAGATCGTTGATAAAAATCAAAAACAGTGTAGGACCCGAGATAGATCTTTGGAGATCACCAGCGTTAGTATGAAAGAAACTGAAAGACAACCCGTTTAGGACAAATTTCATTTCAAGTCCAATAATCGTCCTGTAAAACCATATCCCTGAAACTTATGCCAAACCTATCAAACACCTTAGAGAGATCTAGAGCTACAGCTTGAGCTTCGTTATTTGTCAAGTGCTTGGCATACAAATTCAGTTACAGCCGGTCAGTTATAGTTCAGCGGTAGACCAGTCAAAGCGGAAACAATATTGTTTGTCGAAGAGCAGATCATTGGATGTAAGGTGCTTAACCATTTTGGCGTTGATTGAAGCTTCGAAGACTTTACCTAAGAGTGGTAGGAGTTTGATAGGACGGTAGATAGATGAACAGAAATCAAAGGAAATAATAATACAAAGGGGAAGAAGAAGGAAACGAAGATTTAGAAGAAGAAGTAAAAGAAGAAAAAAGAAAGAAAAAGAAAATGAAGACGTAGAAGTAGTAGTAGAAGATGTAGAAGAAGGAATTGTAGTAGAAGTAGAGGAGGTAGGGGAAGAAGAAGAAAAATAGAAGTAGAAGTAAAAAAATGAAGAAGTTGTAGAAGAAGAAAAAAGAAAGAAGAAAATGAAGAAGGGGGAGAAAAGGGAGGAGATGAAAAAGAAGAAAAGGTAAAAAAAGAAAGTAGACGAAAATGAAGAAGTGGACGTAGTAGAAGAAGAAGTTGAAAAAGAAGAAGAAAAGGTAGAAGTAGTAGTAGAAGAAGAAGAAAAAAAAGAAAGTAAGAGAAAATGAAGAAGTAGTGCTACTAGTAGTAGGATAAGAAAAAGAAGAAGAGGAAGAAGTAGAAGAAATTGTAGAAGTAAAAGAGGAACAAGAATAAGTAGTAGTAGCAGTAGTAGAAAAATATAGAGGGGCAGTAGTGGTAGTAGAAGAAGAATAAAGAGGGGCAGTAGTGGTAGTAGTAGAAGTAGTAGTAGCAGTAGTAGAAGAATAAAGAGGGGCAGTAGTGGTAGTAGAAGAAGAATAAAGAGGGGCAGTAGGGGTAGCAGTAGAAGTAGTAATAGCAGTAGTAGAAGATTAAAGAGGGGCAGTAGTAGCAGTAGTAGAAGAATAAAGAGGGACAGTAGTGGTAGTAGAAGAGGAAGAAGTAGAAGAAAAATTACAAAAAATAGTTGAAGAAGAATTTAGAAAAAGAAGAAGAAGATAGAATAAATGCAATTAGAGAAGAAATATTTTATTTACGTGATGTAAGAAGACACTGTGGAGTAATGGATAGCGGTTTGGATTGAGGAATCGGAGAGCCGTGTTCGAATTCCACTCTAATCCATTGAATTCACTTACGTGTTAATACCCTTCGGAAAAGTATGAATCCTCTTCTACCCCCGCCCCCCCCAGCTATGAGTAAATAGCAGGACGGACCTGATCCCTTGGATGGCAACTGGTCTACTGCAGAAAGAAATGGCAACCTACTGCGGGAAAATGATCGAAAGATACAAGATCGCCTACGGGTGTATCACGCTTGGCACATAACTGACTGACTGCAAATGTTCATAGGTAGGTCGTTAGTGTAAAGCAGAAAGTGAGTTTAGCGCCGAGGGGAGAGCCTCTTGGGAAACGTTGACATTGAGCTCATGGGTCTTAGATTGATCATGTCTTTCATGAACCGTGTAGGATGGACTTTACAATTGAGAAGACACTTTCGGATAGCCACCATAGCAATATGTTATGCCACACCGTTTCTAAAGCCTTTTCTTCTGAACTTATTTAGCAAACAATGGTGTAGGCGACAAGAGATAGATTCTCAAGCATATTTGTTTGAAAGTGAACTTAATGGCCTAAGGTGGAATTTGAACTCGCCCCTCTCTCCGCCGATTCTACTTCCCGCCCCAATAACCACTATGTTACATACACCTCCATTTACATAACTAGTTTTAATTTATTAAGAGCTAAAAAAGAGAGGAAGGTTTGGAGGGCCATGATCGCCAACACCCTGAGGGACCACGGTACATAAAAAAAGAAGAGTTCTTTTTGTGTATTTTCAGTGCCACGCGTGGATTCAGTACATACTAGCTACAAAACATTATATAGGACTAAATGTCTGGAGTTATACCCAACACGGATATTTGGTACTTAACCTTTATTAGTAAAAACTGTCCATGATCAATTTGTGTTAGGATTAAGTGAACATTGTTCGAAAAGTATCTGTCTATATTTCTGAGATGAGGTATTATGTACACTATTTACATTATTCGGAGTATTGTCCTCACCTTTGTTGCCATATTTATCACAAAGTTTCGGCCTTTCAGTATCTGTCTATATTTCTGAGATGAGGTATTATGTACACTATTTACATTATTCGGACTATTGTCCTCATCTTTGTTGCCATATTTATCCCAACGTTTCGGCCTTTCAGTATCTGTCTATATTTCTGAGATGAGGTATTATGTACACTATTTACATTATTCGGAGTATTGTCCTCACCTTTGTTGCCATATTTATCACAAAGTTTCGGCCTTTCAGTATCTGTCTATATTTCTGAGAAGATGAATTTTGTACACTATTTACATTATTCGAACTATTGTCCCCATCTTTGTTGACATATTTATTATAACGTTTCGGCTTTTCAGCATCTGTCTATATTTCTGAGGTGAGGTATTATGTACACTATTTACATTATTCTGACTATTGTCCTCATCTTTGTTGCTATATTTATCACAACGTTTCGGCCTTTCAGTATCTGTCTATATTTCTGAGATGAGGTATTATGTACACTATTTACATTATTCGGACTATTGTCCTCATCTTTGTTGCCATATTTATCCCAACGTTTCGGCCTTTCACCATCTGTCTATATTTCTGAGGTGAGGTATTACGTACACTATTTACATTATTCGGCCTATTGTCCTCATCTTTGTAGCCATATTTATTACAATGTTTCGGCCTTTCAGTATCTGTCAATATTTCTGAGATGAGGTATTATGTCCAATATTTACATTATTCGGACTATTGTCCTCATCTTTGTTGCCATATTTATCCCAACGTTTCGGCCTTTCAGTATCTGTCAATATTTCTGAGATGAGGTATTATGTACACTATTTACATTATTCGGACTATTGTCCTCATCTTTGTCGCCATTATTTTTATTACAAGGTTTCGGCCCTTGTATTCTCCGGCCTTCTTCAGGTGACTGGAATATCGAACTGAACCCTTTATTTCGCTCTCTGGGGTAAACTGTTCTCGTTCCACGTGTCATGTTTAATGGATGTCAGTTATCATTTATCCCTTGTTAATTTCTCTCTCCAAGTTATCCACTGCTTTAACCGGGTATTGAACTCACACTCATTGGGTCCTGTCACTGGATCTAACCACCGCCTTTATCCACGGTGCCATGTATCCTTGTTGGAAAATAATTCTTCGAAAAAACAATTTGTTCGAAATGGAAATTGAATGAAAATTCATCGAAATATTGTATATAATATTGCAGAGTCTTTTTTTGCAATTTGTCTAGAATCCCAAGACACTTAGCAAGAGCACCAGATAAAATCCGGTCACAATATTCAATACATGGGCGAATTGTAGACTTGTAAATATGCAATACATATTTGGGTGGGAAAGATTGTGTTGCTCAAAACAATGAACCAATATTCTTATCAAAAAATTTAATTGAGTCTATAAATGATGTTAACATTGTTCGTAAACAATTATTCGACAAACATTTATTCGAATTGCAAATTGTTTATAATTATATTAATTGATGATTATTTGCAATGCAAAATTCTTTATTGCTATAAAAATTAGAAGATGAAATCACAGAAGATAATTATTCGAAATACAAATATCGTTAATAAAACAATTTAGTAAGATAAAATCCTTACAAACTTAAATTATATGATCAGTCTGTTAAGTGCCATGTGTGATACACGCTTAAGCGATCATGTATCTTTCGATACATGACTGCCGAGGCAGATATTTTCCCTCAGTAGGTTGCAATTTCTTACTGCGGTAGACCAGTTGTCATCCAAGAACCCGGCCTGCTATTTATCCATAGCTGTTGTTGGGTGGGAGAAAAGTGGATTCATACCTTTCCCAAGGGTATTAGCAAGTGAGTGAATGTAATGGATTCGACTGCAAAGTCAGTCAGTCCGTTATGTAGCATACGTGATCATGTATCTTTCGATACATGACTGACGAGGCAGATTTTTCCCATTTCTTTCTGCGGTAGACCAGTTGCCATCTAAGGCTATAGAACCCGGTCTGTCCTGCTATTTATCCATAGCTGTGGTAGGAGGGGGAGAAGAAGAGGATTCTTATCTTTCCCAAGGTTATTAGCACGTAAATGAATGTAATGGATTCGACTGGAATTCGAACTCGGCTCTCCGATTCTTCAATCCGAGCCGCTATCCATTACTCCACCGTGAATGATACTGCACTTAAATAGTCAACTACTCAAGAGTACTCGTTAAAAGATGCCACTAATTTTTTCCTGTTTTCCATTGACTTCGTGGTTAATACTTGGAGATCTTGGTATTTTGGCAATGTGTACTTACTTTTGCAATATGAATTTCTTGCAAGTCCTGTTCTGTCTTTTAAGAGCGTCTAAGAATTTCTATATTGTGGGATGATGGGATGACGCTTGCTGAAAAATATCCCGATGCCATCTTACAAGGGCGTTATAAGTTGTAGGTAAATCAGCATTGACTCTCTACAAGAAAGAAGAATTATTCGAAATACCTATGTTTGAAATAAAATAAAAAAGACAATTTTAAAATTCTAAAAAATTTTTAAAAAAATTCCCAGAATGAATCAGTTGTATGCATGTGTAGCAACCCAACCAACAGATTTAGGCTGATAAATAAATGAAGGACGAAACGCGTCCCAAATAAACTTTTTCCACTTTGTCATAATAATTCCCCCTTATATATAAAGTTGGGATGCTAAGGGTAACATCAATCAACTAAGTTACAAGCTGTTACTAATATTAATCCTCTCATTGAGTAGTCCATCTTCATAAGAACACACACACACACACACACACACACACATATATATATATATATATATTATGAAATGGACAAAGTCTGACAATTATTTTAAGACATTTTTATGTTTATACATTCTTTTTATAGATACAAATATTTAAGTATTTTAACATTTTAACATTTACCGGCCTGAATGTCTGAGAAATGTGTGACGTCATTTTTTTTTTACATTTGGATACGCTTTGAGCAGATATGAATGGAAGATTGAAGTTTAAAAGCAGTAAAATCGACCTTGAACGATTCTCCGTGGCTTGATCGGTTAAGACACGTCAGGCTGTATGACGTTTCCGCATAGGATACAGGTTCGATTCCTCTCGGAGGACGAATATTTTCTATGAAAATTTGTAGGACGTTCAGGCCGGTAAATGTTATTAATACTGTTTATTATAAAACAGAACATTTACTTAAATATTTGTATCTATAAAAAAGAATGTATATACATAAAAATTTCTTTAACAGCCCCCCTACCCCCACGAAGGATGTATGTGGCACAAGGCCGAGTTTACCCTGGGTTCTCCGAGTCCGTAGGCTCGGCCAAAAATATTCGCGTTAATCCGCATAAGCGAGTCTGGTTCTGTCTACCATCCCGGACGAAACTCTGCCCTTCGGCACAGCTTCGTCCGGTTTCCTCTCTGCCCAAGGCAGAGAGTTCGACAGCAGCTGTCACAGCCCGGTAGAACAATCTATTTGACTGTTCCCCCAAGGCCTTCTCTCCTACTAATCCTATAGTAGGCGGAAGAGTCCAACATAGGCTCTTTAGAGGGAGGACACCACAACAATAATATATTGTCACATAATATGATTCCATTTACTCAAAGATTTACAAGGTTATCAATGGTAATGCGAATTTTGGCAAACAATGTATATAAATTCTAGTTTCTAGTTTGAAATAATTTAATACATAGAATATTAAATAAAGAAACACATAATATTTTGGCTTTCACAGCTAAATTTCTAAAAAAAAATATTTAAAAATTTCGAGTGAGGACACCACATCACATACATTTTGGGTTAAATAACGTTCAAAGAAACCAGATTTTGCCATGATGAGATCAGCATGGTGCGCATTAAATCAGATGTCAGAAGACGTGGCACCCAACGAGCAGAAACCTACATCATGCCTAGTTCATTGTGCAGAATATTCTCAGCAATCAGCCTGTGGTGAACACGATCAATGTTTTTCCCAGAGGTGACAATTACACGACGTCTAGATATTGCATCATCATTGGAAGACTCTCGCTTTTTCTCATAAATTTAGGTGTCCACATTTGCACTGTAGATAAGACCAGATCATCATCCTCTGATTTAGTAACCATGTCTGCACGAATGACTTTGGAGACTAAAACCTTTTCCTGTAGATACTTGATAACACCACGATGCGTCCATTTTCAAGTGAAGTCGCTAGTAATTGCATTTGAAGTCTTTACACTGTCAGGTGTTCGTTTAACTGGAAATAAACAATGCAGTTATTAATAAGAAGAGTTGAAATGAATGCCTGCAAGATCTCACAGCTCTAGCATCACTCCTTCATAGTCAGCCTATGAACTTTTCAGTCCAGTCTCGTACCTTGAAAGACACAATGCAGTTATTAATAAGAAGAGTTGAAATGAATGCATGCAAGATTTCACAGCTCTAGCATCACTCCTTCATAGTCAGCCTATGAACTTTTCAGCCCACCCTCGTACCTGGAAAGAAACAATACAGTTATTAATAAGAAGAGTTGAAATTAATGTCTGCAAGATTTCACAGCTCTAGCATTACTCCTTCATAGTCAGCCTATGAACTTTTCAGTCCAGTCTCGTACCTGGAAAGAAACAATGCAGTTATTAATATGAAGATTTCAAATGAATACATACAAGATTTCACAGTTCTAGCATCACTCCTTCATAGTCAGTCTATGAACTTTTCAGTACTCCATTGTACCTGGAAAAAGACAAGGCAGTTATTAAGAAGAGTTGAAATTAATCCATGCAAGATTTCACAGCTCTACAATCACTCTTTCATAGTCAGCCTATGGACATTTCAGCCTACCATCATACTTGGAAAGAAACGCTGTAGCTATTAATAAGAAGGTTTAAAATTAATGCATGCTAAATTTCATCCACTCCTTCATATTATTGTCAAATGTAATGTTTTCTAGAACAGGAAATAGGACTGACATTACAAACAACATTGTACATTTAACAACAATATTATATTCTCTTAGCAAAACTAAATAGAAGCAAAGGGATATGGCATAAATGAAAATGTATATTATGTGTCCTTATTCGAATCTATTGCGTGTGTAAAGTTCTACTAAGATGATGATACGTCGGAGTAGATTCTCTTGCTGGTTTGGTAGCATTATCACCTTTAGAAATCCGTCTATTGTGTCGTGTACAATGCGACACGTGGTTCGCTGGGGTCTAGGAAGTCCCGCGGAGGGAAACGAGACACGTAACATTCTGTCTGTAAAGAGACAAAGCAGAGAGATGAGACATGATAGCCCAAACGTACATCACGCATGCCCCAGAAGCAAAGAATTGTGAGAATACCATGGACAAAACAACGAGGAAAATATGGATTAAAATTCAAGTTGTCCAAGTAGTCAGAAAGAGACACATGAAATTCATGAGATGTCTAATGAGGAGAGGGCTTTTTAGAGAATATGAGAAAAACTACTATTAAGGAGAGAGGACAATAAAAGAACAAGAATTAAGAAGGCAGAAGATAACAATTGACATTGCATTTAAATGTGTGAAGATCAAAGGCAATAAAGCCACTAGGATGCAAAAGATAACGATTGACATTGCATTTAAACTTTTGAATATCAAACTTGATTGGGAAGCAAGAAACCAGAAGAGAATTCCACAAGCGAGATTCGCGGGAGAAGAAACAGTTAACATAGAACTTACTTAAAATGATGAGATCTTGCCGCAAATCTAGTACTGGACTTAATTTCATTAAGTTTATGGATAACAGAGGAAAGTAATATTTATTTTGAAAATATAAAAAAAAAGTGACATAAGGCCAATAGGGAGATAGAGAGACACTGGTCTTCATTCTATCATCTTAAAGTTAGTCTTGATTAATGACCCAAACATGTCACAGTATTCCTTACACCAAAAGATCACATTCTTACTTACCATTTTTACTACAGTCACCATAATACCTCAAGTCTCTATGAAGTCCTAATTAGTTCCTATATGTCCGGGGTAGGGGGAATAAAAATAACAACTTTTAAAATGGAAACCTCAAGTTGATCCAAACTATGACTCTGAAAGTATTTATAGAAAAGACACAGGGAGTCTGCGTTATGGTCGTGGGAAAGTGACTGAAGACGAGATTACAGGTCAGGATCAATAACATTGCAGATTCTTCATTGGATTTGATCAAGAATCTCTAAATACATAGCAGAAACACCAGACCAGATGTGGTGCCGTCCTGTGTACGACGATAAGCTACATCCGACAGCAAGGCCACTGAGAGGAGCGTGGAACCACCTCTTAATTGCTGGTGTTCCCAGATCAACCCTAACCCGGGGTGGCAGCACCTGTTAGGGTCCCAGCTATGGGCAAATAGTAATCCCTCCAAAAAAAAAAAAAAAAAAAAAAAAGCGTAAAGTGTAAAATTAAGTTTTAATACCGGCAATACTTTTTTGCAAGATGATTTTACCAGCAATACATTTTTGAAAAAAAAAAAAAATATTACCAACAATAAAAATCTTGTCGGCATTAAATAACCCATTGAGGTGTTGATATGCCATAAAAGAAACCAAACTAAATCAAACCAAACCAGATGTGGCAGCAATATTCAAAGCATGGACGAATGGTAGACTTTTAAATGGGTGTGATAGATTCTGGCGAGAAAAAAATGTCTAGATCGACACAGTAAACCAAATTTCCTCGCAGCAGACCTAGCAATTCATTCAATATATTCTGTCGATCTGATGGCAGTAGAATTTACAAAGTTTTGAATAAGAATTTACCAACTTTTAACAGTTGATAACTGGAGATATTACCTTCTTTGTCAAAAATCCAAGACTTAGAAAGTTAAAAGTTATTCTTTTAAATTTGAAATAAGAAAATGTTCTAATATTTTCGAAAATCTCTCGGCGTTATGGAAAAGGAAAGGACAATTATGGAAGACGCTAAGTGACCTAAACATTTGGGATGTTGTTTAAACTAAAGTGAATTGATGTTGTTGGTAATAATTAAAAGACAGCAAGTCCTAATTTAAAACTTTGTAAATGCCTTCAGTTGCATATAAATATTTTTCAGTTACTTATAAATATTTTTCAGTTACTTATAAATATTTTTCAGGTATTTATAAATGTCTTTCAGTTACTTATAAATATTTTTCGAACATTAACTATTGACTGCTCATTACCAACATTTAATGTTTGATGACTCGGGGGAAACAAAGTTGAAATTATTGGTGCGGGACCTTGATAGCTATAACATTAATGCACTGGATGATTCCGGGAGGCCCCTTGCGTCTTAGTGGCATTATCTCCTCGTTTGGAGTAAATTGGTTTATATATATATATATATATATATATATATATATATATATGAAGGAAAATACACGGAAAAATAACCAAAAATCTCAATTATGCTGTTTTAATGTTAACATTAAAACAGCATAATTGCATATTGGGAATTTTGTTTGTTTTTCCGTATATTTTTCTTCGTACTGTCGGATCTATATCCATATATTTGCTTACATACATACATACATATATATATATATATATATATATATATATATATATATATATATATATATATATATATGTGTGTGTGTGTGTGTGTGTGTGTGTGTGTGTGTGTGTGTGTGAAAATATATAGAAAATAGGAAAGAACTCGTTAGGTAAATAATACAAAGTTTTTTAGTATTTTTTTTATTATTTAAAAAAAAAACAGTGCTCGATACAAAAGTAAAGCCTAAATATAATTATTTATTTAAAAATATGATTCCATCGCTACATAAGAGTTCTCATGTTTTAAGACAAGAGCCGAAAACTTCAATATAATAATTTGAATTAAATTATTCCAAAAATTTCGCTTGAAGATGGAACAGAGCTTGGTACTTTAATTCAATTTAATTCAAATAATTATATTGAA
The DNA here is from genome assembly GCA_963932145.1 of Acanthosepion lycidas. Taxonomy (NCBI): domain Eukaryota; kingdom Metazoa; phylum Mollusca; class Cephalopoda; order Sepiida; family Sepiidae; genus Acanthosepion; species Acanthosepion lycidas. The sequence continues at coordinate 73,376,146 of OZ010608.1, read as the reverse complement.
GTTTTCGGCTCTTGTTTTAAAATATGAGAACTCTTATGTAGCGATGGAATCATATTTTTAAATAAATAATTACATACACACACACACACACACACACACACACACACACACACACACATATATATATATATATATATATATATATATATACAGGGTCATTGTAAAGTAACTCCCTATTTTATGTATAAGTGGCCAGCCAGGATTCCTAACTTAACACTCTGTAACATTTTCTTTGGGGTTGGTTAAAGGAACAAATCTATTATAGAAAACCAAAACTTTAGAAGAACTTGAAGACCGAATACATGAAGTGATGTTTTCCATACCACAAAAGTTCCTGGTGAAATCAGTTGACGCAATTCCTGGGCGTCTTGAGAAGCTGGTAGCGAAATCTTGTGGCCATATTGAATTTTAAATAAACCCTCGTGCTCAAACGCTTTCTTCGATATGCAATTCTCGTAAAAATTATAGTTAATAAATAAACTATAAGGATTTTAAAATAGGGAATTATTTTTCAATCACCCTTTATGTTGTCTGAAAGAAAGCAGAACCAATTAATTATTTGAAAAATTAAAATCGGTGTTAGACAGCACACGTTAATAGCTTTGGAAAGAAAAAAAAATCATATAGAAACGGTTTTGCATACGAAATGGAAGCATATCATTCACAGACATTAGAAAATCTTAAATGGAATCTCAGTTTTGCAGCTCGAGAAAATAGAAAGACATATAAATTCATTTAGACTGAAGATATAAACCAGGCAGTGGACTGTATGATCTATAGCTCATCAGAAGGCGGGCAGCACTACTAAAAAGGTTTAAGGAAATTTTTTGTAATAGGTGCCTCAGCTGTTTTAACTACCATATGCACAAGTATATACCTAAGAAATGGTAGGAAAGTTTTATTTTTTTTAGAAAAGATTTTTTATAATTAAAAAATTGAGGTCTTTGTATAATATTATCACTAATGATAGTGTGATTATCACATGTCACTGCGTGGGATTTTCTTTTACTTTATTTCTAATTAGTTGAAACTAAGTTTTATTCATTCTTAAAGAATTGGTAATGATTGCTTTGTTGTTGAAGAAAAGCATTGAATCCATTTAAAAAGCAATTTTAAGTTGGATTATATAAAACAATAAAAATAATAAAATTATTGTCTAAGATTGCCATTCTATGATCTCTATTATTCAACATAGATCAAAACTTGATAATATGCCAAGTGTACAATATTAAATTCTTTAAATTCAATGTCTAAAAATAACTGACCCCTACTACTGCTGACCCTCTCCCCTTTGTATCATTTAGAGCAGCCATAGGCACCTTTTTTTGAGTAATGGGCCACATGATGTATAGCTCATCACAAGGCAGCACTACTAAAAAGAGTTAAGGTAATTTTTTTGTAATAGGTACCTCAGCTATTTTCACTACAGAAAACCATATACGTAAGCATATAACTAAGAAATGGTAAGAAAGGTTTTTTTTTTTTTTTTAGAAAAGATATTTGTATAATTAAAAAATTGAAATCATGGTATAATATCATTAAAAATGGCAGCCTGATTATCACATGTTGATGTGTGGGGTTTATTTTTAATTTATTCAATTGAAAATGAAAATATTTATTTATTGAAAATGAAAATATTTATTTTTAAGAGAAAAAAATTCCTATGAACATTTCCCGTTTCAAAACAAAATTATTTTTTTGAAAAGTCGCATAATACGCTAATATATATTGTATATATTTTAAAGAATATGTATATTTATATATTTTTATATATAAAGCGACATAACCTACAGAAGAAAAAAAAGATTTAAAAAGTAAAATTTTACGTACTTAGCCGTAGTGTGTGTGTGTGCGTGATTTGCACCACGTGGCTGGTTTGAAATTTAGGTAGTCGGTTTCCCGGTGACTATCGTATATATACCAGTATAGTGTCAGATTTCATAATTGTTTTTTTGTTTTTTTTTTGACAAAAACAATAGGGGGTCGCAATTTGCACAGTTTTATTCTCTGTTAGATGTTAAAAATTATGCACTTTTTAGTGATCGGTGACATTATACACAGGTAATTTTTTTTCGAGAGGAATTAAAATACATGCCAAAAATTCAGGGGGCGATCTGTACACGAAGTCGGCTTATAGAGGAGTATATACAGTAAGTTTTCTTAGGGAAATGGACTGGCATGTCTTTTACCAAACATATCCTGTTTCAAAGTGAGCAAAAAGAGACTAAGAGGATTTGGATTGGTTTGTTTTACGGCATATCAACCTCAATGTGTTATTTAAGGCCGACAAGATTTTTATTGCTAGTAATATTTTTTCACAAAAATGTATTGTTGCTAGTAATTTTTTTTCTAAAAATGTATTGCTTGCAATATTTTTTTCCTTTTTTTTTCAAACATGTATTGCTGGTAGTATTCTTGCAAAAATATATTGCTGGTATTAAAACCTATTTTCACAGATTCATAGTTTTTTGACCCCAGTGTGGGGGTTAAATATTTGTCCACAACTGAGACCCCCTAACAGGTGCTACCACGCCGGGTCAGGGTGCACCTGGAAAAACCAGCAATTAACAGGCGGTTTCACAATCCTCAAAATCTCCTTATCAGAGGCCTTGCTGTCGGATGTA
>OZ010608.1:73358522-73368522 GCA_963932145.1 Acanthosepion lycidas | reverse complement strand
CATATATATATATATATATATATATATATATATATATATATATATATGTGTGTGTGTGTGTATGTATATGTCTGTGTGTATAGGACTTTGTTCTCTAATGTTCAGTATCTGTGATAAAGCAGCACAAAGTCAAAGTAAACTGAAGATCATTGGCACTACTGAAAGTTTCACGATGCAAAAATCAATCTCCATCATAAAACTGACATTAATGTTAAATTCTATCCGAAGATCCGTATTTCGAATTTTTTGGAGAGTTACATATATATATATATATATATATATATATATATATATATATATTATATTAAGAAACGGACATCCACCTTGGAATTATCATTATGCGTACAGATTAAACTTCATTAACTAAATCTCTCTCTCTCTTTCTCTCTCTCTCTCTCTCTCTCTCTCTCTCTCTATATATATATATATATATATATATATATGTATATATATACATATATATATATATAAAATATATATATTTATATGTATAACACAGTTAACTCGAAGACTGTATAGCCTTAACGAATAAACGTAATTTTTTTCATGTATATATCTTTTTATATTTGAAATTTAAATTAGTACATTTAAAATTTAAATATATTGAAAAATCACATGAAGCTATATTTTTGAAATTTTAATTAATGTATTTTACAATCTGTTTTTCACATTTCAATTTAAAATGAAAATATATTTTATATAATCTATGTTTAAATTGTTAAATTTGATGATGATATAATTAAAAATTAAACTTTTTAAAATCTGGAATTTGAATTAATTTAAATTAAAAATCTTTTTCCATCCATTCCATTTTGTGCTGCATCCTTTCAGAACGTGTGCGGTCATGGCTCTCCTCAGTTTCCTGTAGCTCTTAATAAATTTTCTCTTTACTTTATTTCTTCTGGGCCTTCTTCCGTTATCCATTTACCCAAGTTTGCTTAATAGGTTATTGCGTTATTTTTCTCTTGTCTTCAGTATATACTCCTCTGCGTATCAAAGTTTCCAAGCCCTCTTTCCTCATTATGACCTCTGGTAATTTAGACTTTCTCTGATGTTAAGTATAAGTACACATTTCATTTTCGCTGAAACTTCTTCGTTGTTTACATATTTGGTCCATGGTATTCTCAGCATCCTTCTGTAGAACCATATTTCTTTTGCTTCAAGTCTTTTCTTCATCTGAGAGGTGACTGTCCAGTAATCACTGCCATATAAGATAATTGATATTACGTAACAATTCAATTCTGTTTTCTTTGTTTCTAATGAATTTTTTTTATTTTTTATTATTTATTACCTTGCTTAGGTTTTGAAAGACATCTTTTGCCATGCTAGTACGCCTTCGAATTTCGTCTTTTGCTGAAAACATTTCCTAGATATTTACCGTATTGTACTTGTATGATTTTGATATCTTCAATTTGAAATTTACATTTTGAAATTATCCTTTTTCAGACAAACCTTTTTTTATTCTTGGAACTGTTGTACAGTAATTTTTTCTCACGTCTCTCACTTACTTATCAAAATTGTAATTTCTAAATTAAAAATATTATTAGATTTAAAATTGAATTAGTGGTTTTCAAAAATTGGATTTGAAAATGGTATCTATTAAAATTTAATTTGATAAACTTCATCTTACTTCATACCGTTTATTTTATTATTTAAATATATTTAGAGTTAATTTGACACTGGAAATAATGTTATTTTAATAAATGTTTTTATTATGATTTACATAATACTGTTTAATAATTAAGTTTATTTAACAGAATTTCGGAAATGAGATGTAAATTATAATTTTAAAATATTTTACTATAATTTAAATATATTTCATATTTAGATTTCATTAAAAATATACATTAATAGAAAATATATTGTTAAATTTTAATTTTAATTTTAAGATCATTTTTATATCATTTATATTTGATTTAAAGATATATTTTCGTTTTCAATGAATAGATTTTATGGTAGTCAGGAGTTAATTTCCTTTATTTTAAAGTGGGTTGTACAATTAAAATTCAGAATTAAGATTAATTATTATTAATTATTATTCTATTACTTAATATTTTCCGATGATTTAATATTTAGATTTAATAAATAAATATGTTAATAAAAATTAAATTAATAAAATTTAACATAAATATAATATATATTTAAAATAAGTTAATTTTTATATATTTTACGTTTGATTTAAAGATATGATTTAAATTTCAATGAATAGATTTAATTTTGTTTATTTTAAAGTGCGTTTAGCCTTTATTTTAAAGTGAGTTTAGCCTTTATAAATCAAAATTTAAATATACGATTGTGTGGAAATGATTGATATTTATATATATATATATATGTGTGTGTGATATAATTCAAGAGGTTTATTTTCATCGATAGATTTATAATTAAAAAAATATTATATATTGTTTTCGTTCTTCGTAATAAATAAAATGGCTAGGTACTTTCGCATGAGTATGGATATTATATATATACATACATATATATATATATATATATATATATATATATATATATATATACCGGGTGTAACAGCAAATTATCCTAATAGAGCAACAGAAAAAATGTTCAATTGTAAGATGAAACTTTTAGCCGTTGTATGTCAGAATTGATTAAATATATCTTACTGGAATTAAGACGTAGTGAGGCTGACAGAAAACGATTTTAACCTCTTCTCTTTCTAACAGAATTACACAAAGGTTTTCAGTGTTATAAAACCTGGAAAAACACAATTAGTTTACTGGGATTTAAGATATAAACATTTAGTGGGATGGACAATTACTCCATGCTATTACACGATTCAGGAAATTCGGACAATTTTATTATAGCACCCGGTATACATACACATATATATATATATATATATATATATATATATATATATATATATATATATATATATATATATATATATATATATATTATGAGTACAGATGATCCTAAAAAATACATTCGGTTATAATTAATTTCATGAATATACAAATATATACATATATTTTCATATTCATAAAATAAATTATAACGGAAGAATCGTCGTTTTAAGGATCGTCTGTACTCATTATATATATATATATATATATATATATATATATATATATATATATATATATATATATATATATATATATATATATATATATATATATATATAATTAATATAGACGATCCTTAAAAATCTATTTTTTTGCATTGCTATAACCATTGGATTGTTCTGTTATTTACACTGCGATCTCTTTGGATGAATGTCCTCCTTTGAATTACCCCTAGTAATTATCAATTGATATATATATATATATATATATATATATATATATATATATATATATATATATATATATATATATATATCCCATCCCTTTCTTAGCAAAAATGATTGACTACTATTTCATATGTACAAACTCAGTAGGCAAATAGTAATCTTCATGACCGTACAAGTTGATAGTGATTTTTACCATTAATTTTTCATCATTTTTGACAAAGACATACATACAAATATATATATATATGCATGTATATATATATATATATATATATATATATATATATATATATATATATGATGTAATTATTTAAGCTGACACTGAGGTAAACATTGAAATCGGTGAAATTTAGTTTCGTGCATGAAGTCACTCTCACTTATATATATATATATATATATATATATATATATATTTAGATAGATATATATATTTACATATATATATTTACATATAAGTATATATTTAAATATATATATATATTAATATATATATATATATATACATATATATATATATATTACATATATATATATATATTTACATATGTATACTGATCGATATATATATATATTTACACACATATATATATATATATATTGATCGATATATATATATATATATATATATATATATATATATATATATATATATATATATATATATATATATATTATACTATGCTGAAACACTAATATTCCATAGTTATAATTTATTACATTGCAATCGCAATAATGTAATTTTTATGTCGATGAAACTACACGTGCATGAAGAAGAGGGGGGCGATGAAATTGGTAACATTTTAATTTAATTCATCTTCCTTAGATTTTTATTAATTTTTCTGATATTTTGGGGGTATGAAATATTTATATATGATGTTCTCTCTCTGTCTATCACGGGCTCTCTCTCTCTCTCTCTCTTTATCTCTCCTACACAGACATTTGCATATATTAATGTTATGAAAATATTTGGACGTGTATGTGTGTGTGTGATGCAAAGTATATATATATATATATTTATCTATATATATCTATATATATAAATAAATAAATAAATAAATAAATAAATATATATATATATATATATATATATATATATATATATATATATATATATATATATATATATATATATATATATGCTCAAATATAGGCATCAACTAAAAATAAGGTTTAAATGATAAAGATATGTCGGATGAATGAATAAAAATAGGTTATTTCTTTATATCTATCTATCTATCTATCTATCTATCTATCTATCTGTCTATCTATCTATCTATCTATGTATATATATATATATATATATATATATATATATATATATTATATATATATATATATATCATTATTATTAGAGAATAATTTCGAGTATTATTGAACATGTAACATCGGAAAAACATTATTGTTTTTACAAATATAATAGTATATTGTGTATTATTTTTATATTTATTAATCTCTCTCTCTCTCGTCCCATCAACACACACACACAAACATATATATATATATATTTGTGTGTGTGTGTGTATATATATATATACTGGTTCGACAGGAATTTCTGATTTATTAAGGTTTAGGTAAATAAAAATTAAAAACCTGCATTTTATTGTTACTACAAGTTTCTATATTCGAAATGTATATATATATATATATATATATATATATATATATATATATATATATATATATATATATATATAAATAATGATAAACGTATGTTTTCCCTCAGTGATACTACGCTATATATATATATATATATATATATATATATATATATATATATTAATAATGATAAACGTATCACTGAGGGAAAACATACGTTTATTATTATTAATATATATATATATATATATATATATAGAGAGAGAGAGAGATAGATAGATAGATAGATAGATAGATAGATAGATAGATAGATAGATAGATAGATAGATAGATAGATAGACCTAAGTTTAGGGTTGGTGTATACGAAATAAATTCCAGAAACCTAAATATACTATTCTTAAAATACTGCTCGATACAGAGTAAAGCAAATATAATTATTTATCCAAAAATTATAACATAAATATGTTATAAAATCACTACAAAAATAGCCATTTTCTTTCAACACTTCTGCTTTCTTATCAAGTGATGGTGTTGAATATAGAAAAACCAGAAGTGTTGAAAAAAAATGGCTATTTTTGTAGTGATTTTATAAAATATTTATGTTATAATTTTGCAATAAATTATAATTACATTTATATGACTTTGATTTATAAAGCACCGATAATGTCGGTTCATTTCATTTTTTATTATATTTTTTCGAATTTTCGGATAAGCTGTTAAATATTATGTTCGAAGTTGTGGGTAACCTGTCCGAAATTCATATTTTGCTAATTTTGTCCAAGTATTTTGACTTCCAGAGTCAGTAACAAAAGCCTTGTAATTATATCAATAATAAAAGAAAAAAATATAAGAACGTCTGGTATTTAAATAGCATTTTACGCAATAACTCCCGTTGCTTTTAATAAACAAGATATGTATACATAAATTTATTATTGTTTCGCTCTATTATAAATAACACAGATGGAAAAATACTCGAGAAAAATAATACATAAATAAAAGTCTATATTTTCTTCTTCAACGCCAAACTAAATTTAATCACATCTTAGGAAGTGAAAAAAATACTTTTTTAAATATATTCTTAATACCGTTTCCAGGAAAACAAACCACAAATGCAAATAGTGTGTATCTTCGCTAGGCCAAGGAGGGTACGTGCCATGGGTACTACTATGGATGAAGCGACCACGTCATTGAAAGCTGAATAAGTCTCATTCTTTCCATGTTATAAATATAAATATACTGTTCCAGCCAGTCAGTTTATTTTTTCATGAATGACACTTTGGGCAATAGACTTCACATGTTTTTACTTCCCTTAAAACTATAATCTTCAAGTAAAGAGTTATTCAATATCTATCTTCCTTATCATCAAAAGCTTAATTTCTTAATATTTCGTTTTGTGTCCACATCCACGGAACTGAAGCATCCCTATATTCTTCATGTACCACATGCAAATGGAAAGTTTCACTCAAACAAAGTCGATAGTACTTGAGCAATAAAAATAATAAAATATAATTTTCGGACAGATATATCCACAACTACGAGGACAGTTGCAAAGATACAATAAAAGTTAAATACAGAGACGGATCTTTTGAATCAGACTTATTTGGATGAATACTTGCTGCCAAAATATATCTGATATATATATATATATATATATATATATATATATATATATATATATATATATGTGTGTGTGTGTGTGTATTTGTGTGTGTAAAGATATATATATATATATATATATATATATATATATATATATATATATATATAAATGCTGAAAGCGAGAGAGAGAAAAAGCAAAAAAAAAAAAACCAGCCATATCTTTCCGGCAAAAAATAATTGAAGATTTTTTCAAAATCTTACTAGCAATTCACGACACCGTGAAAAATAATACACACAAACACACTCACGCGCGCACGCATATATATATATATATATATATATATATATATATATATATATATATATATATATATATATATATATATATATATATTGAAATAATAGGAAAGGACAATGAGATTTATAATTCAGAGTTTTTAGCATCTATTTCTCTTCTTAAAAACTTGATTATTTATTTTTAAAAAAAACATTTATAATATATATTTGCGTGTGTGTGTGTATGTGTGTGAGACTATAATTCTGAATTTTTTGTCTGTATTTATTAAATGTCCTTTATAAAAGTCATAACTTGAAAAACGGCAACAGGAATGTCGATGATTTTAAATATATATATATATATGTATATATATATATATATATATATATATATATATATATATATATATATATATATATATATATATATATATGCATTAGGTTGGTGAAAAAATAATGAAGTAATAATGTCGTTTTTTGACGTTAAAAATACGTCAAAAAACGACATTATTACGTCATTATTTTTACACCAACCTAATATATATATATATATATATGAATTTCTATATATATATATATATATATATATATATATATATATATATATATATATATATATATATATATATATATATATCTTCTGATACGAATAGAATCTTTAAATTTTTTTGATCTGTAGCGCGACATATTTTTGTTAGAAAAAAGGAAAAATATTCAATTTTGATTTCTTTCATTCTCGAAGTGGAATTAAGTTCTGAACGGAAAAAGTTTGTGGAATAATGTAGTTTCAGTGCTAGAAGGCCTTAATTATAAAAAGTGAGATGTAAATATAATAAACTTTTGACTATGTAATAGAAATGAGAATGGGGAACATTCTTTTTTTTTTTTCTGAAATCCAAGCCGGCGTTAGAATAATTTCAAGATGAAGGATTGATTTATTTTAAGAAAGACAATGCAGATATATACAAATTATCAAAACGTTCAAGGATATGTAGCTTGTACTACTAAAACCATTTAGACAGGACATAAATTTAGACATTGCATTCTCTATCTATCTATCTATTTATCTATCTATCTATCTATCTATCTATATATATATATATTTATATATATATATATATATATTATCTAAATACAAAAGTGGATATCGAAATCAACAGTCGTAGGCGACAGTCTGTATCATGCTAAACATATATATAAATCTACATATTTATATGTATACTGAGCACCTGAAGATTGTTAGGGTAATTTATATATGTATATATATATATATATATATATATATATATATATATATATATATATATGTATGTATGTATGTATGTATGTATGTATGTATATATTCCATCGAGCATATATATATATATATATATATATATATATATATATATATATATATATATGCTGATACATATATAAATACAAAAAATGCTTTACGTATATATCTGCTACGTTACGTAAATAAACCTTTTTTTGCATTTATATATATATATCTGCATTTATATATATATATATCTGCATATATATATATATATATATATATATATATATATATATATATATATATATATATATATATATATATATATATATGTTATGCAAAAACATTGATGGAGCTAAATTCTTAGATATATTAAATAAATTACAAACATTATAGCTGCTTATTTTCAGCTAAAAATATTTGTAATTTATTTAATCAAAAAAAAAATTGCAGCATAAATTATTTAAACTTTTCTTAAATTTTTAGAACATTCTAAATTTTGGTCAAAAAATTTGTTTTTCTTGCTGTCTCCGGTGCGTCCTTTTGTGGTGAAAAACACTGATTTTGAAATTCTGACAAATAGCAAATAATTTTCGGATTTTAATGAAACTTTCTGGACTTATTTTTAATATGTTTCCTTTTTTAGTATAACTAAAACATTTTTTAACATCTGTTACCCCAAATTTATTTAAATTTCAAGAGATTATATTTTGTGCGATTTAATATAACGTTTATGTTCGTTTTTCGCAGAATTCCGTAAAGATTTTGAATCGAGAATATCTGCTCTGAATCATAAAATAAAAAATGCACTTAAAGTTAGATTTTTTTTTAATTAGCAAAGCTTTTAATTGCTTTTATTTATAAGATATATTATGTTATCTATTATCTTAAGAAAGAAGAATATTTGATGAATAATAAATTTATACAATGATTGCTTTCATTTTTAATTTATAATTTTTTAAATCTAATAAATTTCTTTATATTATTAAATAAATTGTATCAGTTAGGTAATATTGTTATGAAAAATATCTATGTTTACTAATCATATATGAAATAATGTATTACAATATTCTAAAAAGAATTTTGAATTTTTTCTTTGTGTGATCTATAAAACTACTGATTTTTGTAAATACTGTTGCTGATATAAGAATTTATCAAAAAAATAAGAGATATCTATAATAAATTTAAAGACAAATTACGGGGAATTCATTAAAACATTAGATTAAGGAGAATATTTTCTTGAATTTTTAAGATTACTGGTAGTTAAAAATTATATAAAAAAAAGGCGCTCACGTTATATTCCTCAAGTAATTTTTACAGATATCCACCGTAGAAAAAATTAGATAAACTTTCGCCTGTCAGTCAAGTTGTCTACCTGTGAATACCTTAAATAAACAACTATTACCATGTTAAAAATATATTTCTACGATGTTTTTTTTTAGTTTAAAGCAAATAATATTTATTTCCTATCAGATTAATTAAACATTAAATCGGGTAACATTGCTCAAATAAAAGTTCAAAAATATATATTTTATTGTGAAAAAAAATTTGATTAAAAGAATTATATTGCGATGAATGATGGCTAAAATGGTGCTAAATTCAGTGCTTTTAGTTTAGCTTTCAAAACGAAAGTCAGTTTATATTAGTTTCGACATACGGCAAAATATTCTCTTTATTGTAAATCTTAAATTTAATCTATCAGCTTGAAAAAAAAACTTAATAAAATCCTCAAGAAATGTTTTTCATTTTTAATAATTAATTTTAAACTTAAGTGTTTCGTTTCTGTTGTGTTACATACATACATACATACTTACATACGTATATATATATATATATATATATATATATATATATATATATATATATATATATATATAGACAAAAATATGTGTATTTGGGTATGTTTCATTAATAATGACTGACTGTGTAATGCGGTTAAACATTTTAAACAATTTTTTTTGTGTGCATATAAATAATTTATTTCCTGGATTAAAATGTTCTACACCTCTCAACGC
>OZ010608.1:73343522-73356022 GCA_963932145.1 Acanthosepion lycidas | reverse complement strand
TATATATACACACACACACACACACACACACACATATATATATATATATATATATATATATATATATATGTGTGTGTGTTTGTGTGTGTGCGTGTTGGCGTGTGTGTGTAGGTGTGTATGTCTTAAAATTTGGTTATTTATTCGTTTGGTGCATAATTATCAGTCGTTTTTTATACAATATTTATTATGAAAAAAGAAACATCACATTTCAACAATAACATATTAAATTTATTATTATTCCAGAGCGTATGATTATCGACACACGTTTTTATAACCTGGAAATAAAACAATATTTTTATTTAAAAAAAGTAAACAAAACAGCAATTTTTAGTAACAAATAACTCGCCTACAAAAACGCCTGATAATTATGCACCAGCCCAATACTTTTACTAACGAATTTCGAATATATTCTGACAATCCTTAGTCTTGGATTTCATTTTTCTTAGTGATTTTGCTTGTCATTGTTCTGAAGATGATCAATAAAATATCGAAACATCAATAATATCACCGACGATTATTACTCATTCATTTCTTTGCAAACGGAACCAAAATTAATTATTTTAAAGTAAAAACGATCTTTTTTTCTTTCGTTTTTCTCTTGTATTGACACATTGGGTGCGTGCAAGAGATTCCGATGAAAAAAAAAAAAAACAGTTTTAAACCCTGTATTCTAAGTTCGGATGGCCAAAGATGCCTTCCAGAAGCTAAGCAGAATATTAAGATACAGAAAAAATTCGTTGGTAACAAAGAAAAGAGTACTGGAATGTTACGTAATATCTGTCCTCCTGCATGGAACGAATGTTGGATAATCTCATCAAAGATGAAGAAAAAAACTCCAATCAACAGAAATAAGGTTCTACAGGAGGATGCTGAGGATAACATTGACCGGTCATTTGAGCAACGCTGACGTTTTAGAGAAAATAGAAACAAAAAAGAAAAATTATAATTAACATCAAGAAGAGATTTGAAATTTCTGAGGCACGTAATAAGGAAAGTGGGCTCGGAAAATCTGATACTCACAGGACAGATTGTAGGAAATGACAGAGAAAAGCAGTGTTAACATACTTGATGAGCTTGAGTTAATGGATGGTAGAACAGGGTTTGGGTGTAATAACAAAAAGTCAAAACTTATTTAGAGCTACAAGGGACAGGATGATGTGGAGGGTCATAATCGTCTATGTCCTGAAGGGACACGGCACCGTAAGAGAAGAAAACGAAAGATGGACTTGATCAATAACCCAAACTGGGTTGTATTCGTCAAATTTACACCAACAAACTTGAAAAATCAATGATTCTTTACCTAAAAATTCATGTCTTTGTTAAATTTGTTCCTTTTCTTAATGTACACACACATACATACGTACACACATATACGCATACATAATTACATACACATAAGCGCACGCATTCACAGACATTAAATATGGCCGCTTCTACGATGCTTTTCAAAATAACGTAGATTTTTAACCATTTCTCTTGGCGTAGTCTGCATTTTTTTCAATCATTTTTTTTTAGATACTCGTTTTGATCTTGAAAGTTCTGTAAAAGACGGATAGAATTTTTTGTGTGGAGGGCGTTTTTCATTGAAATTTTCTATTTTAACTCAAATTTGAAAAGATTAAGTTTAACTTAATCTTTTCAGATTTAAGTTAAAATGTTAAAAACTGTTAAAATTGTTTTAAAAAAAATGTAAAAACTGTATAAAGTCTTTCTTTAATACGCAAGTACTTTCGACTGTACATTCAGTCATCCTCAGACATGGAAATTATTTTGCTTTTGGTAAAATTCAGGTAGTATCCGAGACGAAAAAATTAAATGCGAATCGAAATATGTTTTTTTTTTTTTTAATTTTATTGTTAACGGATACAAACTTTTGGAGTGTGCAGCCGACAGGCTAAGCCTGAATTTTTTTTTTTTAAATTTAAGAGAGTGCGTTTTTTTTTTTTTTTTACTAATATGGCAATTTGATCTAGTACAGTTTATAATTTTGAAAAACAAGGATCATAACATTCATCGAGTGATTTGTAGGTTAATGCACCTTTAAAATTTTGTTTGCGAAAGGATTTCGCCATTTTATATCATTACTAATCTACTTTTTGTATGAATGATTCATTGTAATATATATATATATATATATATATATATATATATATATACATATATTACAATGAATCATATATATATATATATATATATATATATATATATATATATATATATATATATATATATATATATGTCAGATTTTCATTGCTTCAAATCTCTTACAAAAAAAATTAAATTTCGGCATTAAATTACCAGTAATGATTTGATATGCCGTTAAAGAAATAAATCAATCAATAAGACTTTGTTGATAATAAAAAATGAAGTGTCAAATCGATACTTGCTTTCTTAAAGAGCTATCCATACTTTTTATTTTTAAATATTAAGTTTGAAATTGTTCTTACGCCATTGAAAATTCAATTCAATAACGTAAGCAAACTTTTATATTCGACATTTGTAAATAAAAAATAAAATCCAGATAATACTTTAAAATATTGTGATGGAGAACTGGAAAGAACGGCTAATCCAATAACACAGAACTTTACAGACGTTTCCACAGACTACAGAACAGAATGAAAGAAACAGAAACAAACGCCAACGCCAAATATCAGTGTGATTCGAACAACGCGGACAATCTCAAAGACTTCCGAAAATACTGTGTTGGGAGATCATTCTTTGGTGTCCAATAAAAAGAATGGAGGCTTTTGTATTTATTTCCACCGCCACTTTTAACCAATTGACCCCAAGCAAGGCGATAATGCCACTAAGACAGAATGGCCTGTTTGAAGAGAAAGAGAATTAAAATACTTTAGAACAGACTGGAAGACCAAATATAAGCAGAAAACAAAGCTCAAAATATCTGGGAAGCGTGTGAACCGGACGATACGCGAATCTATTTACTCCTATTGAAATATGTTTCTGTCTGTATTTCTGAGATGAGGTATTATGTACATTATTTACATTATTCGGATTATTGCCCTCATCTTTGTCGCCATATTTATTACAACGTTTCGGCCTTTCAGTATCTGTCTGTATTTCTGAGATGAGGTATTATGTACATTATTTACATTATTCGGACTATTGAACCTCATCTTTGTTGCCATATTTATCACAACGTTTCGGCCTTTCAGTATCTGTCTATATTTCTGAGATAAGGTATTATGTACACTATTTACATTATTCGGACTATTGTCCTCATCTTTGTTGCCATATTTATCACAACGTTTCGGCCTTTCAGTATCTGTCTGTATTTCTGAGATGAGGTATTATGTACATTATTTACATTATTCGGACTATTGTCCTCATCATTGTCGCCATATTTATTACAACGTTTCGGCCGTTGTACGCTCCGCCCTTCTTCAGGTGGTTGGAATGTCGAACTTAACCCTTTATTTCGCTCACTTATTTATCTCCTGTTAATTCTCCACTGCCTTAACCGGGTATTGAACTCACGACTCTTTGGGTCCAGTCACTGAATCTAACCAACGCCTTTATCAACTGTGTCCTTGAGGATAACTGACATCCATTAAACATGGCACGTGGAACTAGAACAGTCTACCCCAGTGAGCGAAATAAAGGGTTAAGTTCGACATTCCAAGCAACTGAAGAAGGCCGGAGCGTACAACGGCCGAAACGTTGTAATAAATATGACGACAAAGATGAGGACCATAGTCCGAATAATGTAAATAGTGGACATAATACCTCATCTCACAAATATAGACAGATACTGAAAGGCCGAAACGTTGTGATAAATATGGCGACAATAATGTAAATAATGAAATATGTTTTTAAAGAAATTTTCCTATCTCACGAGCTTATTAAAACCACACCGTTTATTAATACCCCTCCCACCTTTTTTCCTTTTATCCTTTTTCACTCAATAAAAGAACCAATATGGCGCAGATTATGCGTATTGAATCTAGACTTGAGAACGTTAAGATTTTTATCATCGAGGAAACATTCTTTCAGGAGTCTGTTCCAAAAAGCCTTGCATTTTGGGAAGAATTCCTCTGAATGGAACTTCGTCCTTACAAATGGAATACGAATGGAAGTGAAGTGGAAGGTCTGAACATTTTCGATGGCAATTACGATAATATAACGTGACTCTAACTGGGCCTCAGACACAAAACTAGAAACCAGCAATGATAATTTTAAAGAAATAACTTTGATTTCCTCAATTCACTCCATAGAACTTGAAAACCTCATTTTAAATTATGGCAATTTCAATTTTGGAAGCATGCGCTGTATCGCTGTATATACACTGCGTGCCAAATTATTATTGAGATAACTTTTTTTTTAATATTTCAAAAACCGTCCAATCGATTCACACAAAATTTTCACACGATGTTGGCAACACTAACCTGCGCAATCACTGATCTGAGCAATATAAACAAACTGGTGCTATATTTGTTATCAGTACGGTAATTTGAGCGTGCCAAATTATTAGAAAAGTATAAGAATTTAGTGAAAAGATGTGCCGTAAATACAGTTTAAGTGATGCTGAAAAGAAAACTATCACCTCAGAACTCTCAAAATCTACCCTAGAAATTTTTGAAATGATAGGGACGTGTCATCAAACAGTGAAAAATTCACCGTCGACCCTACACAAGTACGCAAAAGGGCATATAAAGGCAAGCCGAGGGTTATTTCACGTCGTCTCATGTCACGACTTAAACGAGAGGCCACGAAGAACCCTGGACTTACCAGTCAAGAGCTTTTCAGTCGTATTGGATATCCTACTGTGTCTAAAAGTACTTGGTGTCGGTATCTGAGGGAAATAGCAACAACAGTCAAACCTGTGTCGAAGTCTCCTTTGACGAGAAATCACATTGAAAATCGATTGAAATGGGCCGAGGACAATATGAAGATTGACTTCTCTAAAGTTTTGTTCACAGACGAAACTTTAGCAACACTTGATGGGCCAGATAGATGGTGCAAAGGCTGGTTAATTCTTGACATATCTCGCGGCATTACAGCAGATGACATCCTACAATTAACAAATTCTATGGATCGTCGACTTTTTCAAGTAATTTCAAAACAGGGAAAGCACATTCCCTACTAATTTGTTTAAAACTGTGCCATTGTTTGTATCTGTTATTATTTGTTTGATTATCTTGTTTATTAGCTTCTTTTGATCATAAACATTCACGTTCAACATTAATAAACGTTTTGTTTGCTCAATTCTGTGAATTTTATTATACCTTTCTAATAATTTGGCACGCTCAAATCACCGTTCCAATAACAAATATGGCGCCAGTTTGTTTACATTGCGCAGATCAGTACGAAAGGTCGGTGTTGCCAATATTGTGTGAAAATTTTGTGTGAATTGATTGGACGGTTTTTGAAATGTTAGGAAAAAAGTTATCTCGATAATAATTTGGCACGCAGTGTATATATAGAAAGAGCGGCAACCGGACGTCTAGCCACACTGATGAGCAGTGATACACCGAAACAGTCTGTCTGCGGATGACTATATATATATATATATATATATATATATATATATATATATATATATATATCGTCATCCACAGGCAGAATGGTTCTCTATCAAATTTTATCAGTGTGTTTGACATCAGATTGCCTCAGGCCGGGATCGAAACTCGGCTGATTTGGCATCAGTAAGAGATTTTACCGCTGAGATATCAACGCCCTGTAAAGAAGGTGGCGAATTTTTACGTACTTATTCTTCGAATTAACACGTTAATGACCGAGTGAGCTCAATTCATAGAAGAGCTTTGCAGTATTAGCAATAATAGTCATTGTTTACAAATTCGCGCTTTCTCTCCAGAGTGCTCGACCGAAATTAAATTTCCCGGGGACGTGTATATATATATATATATATATATATATATATATATATATATATATATTAGAAACCTACGGTTTGATCAGTTTATTTATATGTTATATAGGAGAGTAAGAATTTGAGAGATTATCAGCCGTAGCGTCTAGTTTGGTATATGGATTTAATAATTCCGTATGTCATTACTTTAAACTAGCTAAAAAGCTACACTTCGTGGGGACACGTATAGGGAGATAATTGAGTCTCTGGCACAAAAATAAAGGTAGCTCTGGCCCAGATTATAAAATAGCAATGATAAGAAATAATTTTTGAATTTCTCAATTCACTCCATCGAACTTCAAAAACCTCACTTTAGACGATTCAAGGTAAATGTCCAATTCCGGCTAAAGAACTGTTTTGAGCCGAAACCCCGATTTGGGTCGAAACCCCGATTTGGGTCGAAACTCTGATTTGGGTCGAAACTTCGATTTGGGCCGAAACTCTGATTTAGGCAGAAACTCTGATTTGAGTCGAAACCCCGATTTGGGTCGAAACTACGATTTGGGTCGAAACTCAGATTTAGACAGAAACTCAGATTTAAGCAGAAACTCTGATTTGGGTTGAAACTCCGATTTGGGTCGAAACTCCGATTTGGGTCGAAACTCCGATTTGGGTCGAAACTCCGATTTGGGCCGAAAATTGAATTCTTCAAATCAGAAACTCCATGAAACTTCAACTGAGTTGAGTTCTTCAAATTACAAACTCCGCGGAACTTCAAAACCTTACGTCACGAAACCTCTCATTTTAATTCGGATTCCTTTTCATTTTGAAGATATAAAATTGATTTACTCAATTCACAAATTTTTGGAGATAATTTAAACTGAATTTAAAATAAAAAAAAAGTAAATTCTCAAACTGTTGTTCTATTTTAAACTCAATGTAAATTAAAAACTTTTAAATCACTAAGTTTTTCTGAGTCATTTTGAAATTGGAATTTTTAACTATTCCCTCCTCAGCCACACACAAATCTTAATGCTGGATGTTCAAGCACCAAATGAAAGGCAGATTTTTAATCCCAGGATCATCTTGATTCCAAAAAGGTAGGCCAGGTGTGGCCCGAGTTAGAGGCGTTTCAGACACACGGACTGGCAGACTGAATTTGCCATTTATTTATTTAGATTATCATTATATTTTTAATGGGACCCCCCCCACCGTTTATTGGATATTAGAGAAAATTACCTGCAAAAAATTAATTACAACTTCAATCGGCATCTTCTTTGAAATGGTATCCTGTTCTTTTTATTTTCCTTTCTCGTCAGTAAGGTTTTCACAGTTTCCTCCACTCTATTATCGTCCATCACCAGTAACCTCTTGCGTTTTAGTGGCTTTATCGCCTTGCGTAGGATAAATTTTTTTAAAGTGTGTCTGAAATTTACGATTATATCCTTGTTTCAGATTAAGCCGGATTTAAGAAGTAAGGTTCAGCAGGTGGATGACATATGAGTTGGAGAGTTAAGGAAATTAACGGAAACAGAGATATGAGGAAAAAAAAAAAAAAAAAAAAAAAAGAAGAAGCACGGCACGTGTATTTAGAACAATCTAACACCGTGCACTAAATGAAGCATTCGGTTTGAAATTCCAACTTACATCACCTGAAGAAGGGTGAGCGCTCAACGTCCGAAACGTCGTGAATATGACAATAAAGATGAGGAGAAAAGTCCAAGCGATGTAAATTTTATATATAGTTGCAATAACTCATCTCAGAAATATAAACAGATCCTGAAGAAGACTGGAGCCTAGAACGGCCGAAATGTCGAGAATATGGCAACAAAGATGAAGATAAGATACAGAATGATGTAAATAATTACAATACCTGATCACAGAAATATAGACAGATCCTGAAGAAGTCTGGAGTGTACATCGACCGAAACATCGTGAATATCGCGATAACGACTAGGAGAACAGTCCGAAGGATGTAAATAGTGTAAATAGTTACAATACCTCATCTCAGAAATATAGACAGATCCTGAAGAAGGCCGAGCGTACAGCGGTCGAAACGTCGTGAATATCGCGATAGAGACTAGGAGAACAGTCCGAAGGATGTAAATAGTGTAAATAGTTACAATACCTCATCTCAGAAATATAGACAGATCCTGAAGAAGGCCGAGCGTACAGCGGTCGAAACGTCGTGAATATCGCGATAGAGACTAGGAGAACAGTCCGAAGGATGTAAATAGTTACAATAACTCATCTCATAAATAGAGACAAATCCTGAAGAAGGACGGAGTGTACGGCGGTCGAAACTCCGTGAATAAGGCAATAAAGATGAGAAGAACAGTCTGAAAAATATAGACAGATACGATCTTCAAGAATTTAAATGCAACTTCAATCGTCATCTCGTATTTTTCTTTTTTATTGCCCTTTCTCCTCAATAACGTTTTCATAGGTCCTTTCACTCTATTGTCTTTCATCCTCAGCAGCTATTTGCGTCTCAGTGTCTTTATCGCCTTGCTTGCATGGGGATGATAAAAATAATTGCGAATATTAAGACAGCCTTATATTAAACATCAAGGAATATATGAGAAAACTCCGTTATTTTGGTCGTGCGGTAACACACTTAACAACTAAAGTCAATATTTATATTCTTGAACTAAAGACCAGCTATAAATTCTCTCTATTTACCAAGCTCCCCACAAGGCAAGATGTTTCACAAAGCCAGTTTTTAAATTGGGGCGTTCAGAGCCTGTAGGCTTGGGAAGAAATTGTCCGTAGTCTCCGTATACGCGTGGTTGGGTTTGTCTATTTCCCCAAACGAAACTCTGCCCTTCGGCATAGCTTCTTGGTTCCTTGTAATTTTCGACAAGTGTGGAACAGAAATTAAATTCTCATGCAATAAAATAATTAGAGAAAGAAAGAAATGCAAACAATCGTTATTGTGCTCAGAACTTTACGAGCAACAGCAATAACTTCCGGAATACCAGGAAGCTTTTCTGTCACGTGATCAGCACCGGAACCTACCAGTGACGACAGATGTGCGAAAATACTAAATGGATACATAGATCGGAGCGGGAGTTAGTCCTTAGGGAATTTTTCAAACGAACGTAAAATGGCGTCGCCATGTGTCTCAAATCTGTAATAAAACTTTGACCGGAAAATCGGATCTGGCTGTCATAAACCAAAATTTAAAAAAAGGAAATCAAAGACTAAAAAATGCTGTGTCAGCAGATCTTTTTTCTTTTTCGTCTTCTATATTTATCATGGCTCTCCACAATTTCCTTTAATTGTAACATATTTTTTATTATCTCTGCTAATCTCTGTTCCGCCATCCATTTACTCAAGCTCTCTAGGTAATATATACGTTGTTCTCCGTTCCTCTTGCCTACAATGTATCCTGTGAGTATCAAAATTTCCAAGCTCTCTTTTCTCATTATGTACCCAAGAAATTTCTACTTTCTCTTCCATGATGTTAAGTGAGTGTTCATTTTGTTCCCATTTTCACTAAAACTTCGACGATCCCTGTAAAATCACATTTCTGTTGCTTCAAGTCTATATTTCCTCTGTGGGGAGATTGCCCAGCATTCACTGCCTTACAGGAAGATTAATAATACAGACAAGTTCCCCATTCTTTTCTTTGTTTCTAAAAAAATCTTCCTGTTTCTTAATACTATGTTTTGTTTTTCTTTTTTTCTCTTACTTCAAGTCACTTCTTCATATGTGAGGAGATTGTCCAGCATTCACTGCCATATAAGAGGACTAATATTGCATAAAAGTTCAGTAATCTTTTCTTTGTTTCTCTTGCTTCAAGTCACTTCTTCATCTGTGAGGAGTTTGTTCATCATTCACTGCCATATAGGAAGGTTGATATTACATAGAAGGTTTTCACTCTTTTCTTTGTCTCTAATGAAATGTTCCTGTTTCTTAATACTTTGCTTAGATTTTGGAAGGCATTTTCTCTTTCTCGATGGTGGGTTGAAAAGTTCATAGGCTATGTATCAAGGAGTGATGCTAGAGCTGTGAAACCTTGCATGCATTCATTTCGACTCTTCTTATTAATAACTGCATTGTTTCTTTCCAGGTACGAGGGTTGGCTGAAAAGTTCATAGGCTGACAATGGAGGGGTGATGCTACAGCTGTGAAACCTTGCATGCATTCATTTCAACTCTTCTTATTAATAACTGCATTGTTTCTTTCCAGGTACAAATGTAGGCTGAAAATGACTATGAAAGAGTAATGCTAGAGCTGTGAAATCTTGATTGCATATTAATGCAATCAACATTTCAACTCCATCACGTCTACTACGATGAGAGTACAGTCTTTTTCCTTTCTTCTCTTTACTTAATAATAATAATAATAATAATAATAATAATAATAATAATAATAATAATAATGGCAGGTCTAACACCATCACCACTACTACGATGAGAGTACAGTCTTTCTTTCTTCTCTTTACATAATAATAATAATAATGGCAGGTCTATTACATCACCACAACTACGATGCGAGTACAGACTTTCACCTTTCCTCTCTTTACTTAATAATAATAATAATAATAATAATAATGGCAGGTCTAACACCATCACCACTACTACGATGAGAGTACAGTCTTTCTTCTCTTTACATAATAATAATAATAATGGCAGGTCTATTACATCACCACAACTACGATGCGAGTACAGACTTTCACCTTTCCTCTCTTTACTTAATAATAATAATAATAATAATAATGGCAGGTCTAACACCCCTACCACTACTTTCTCCTATTTAAAAAGCGGATGATGATGAAGTAAATTAGCTTCAAAATAAAAAAAAATGAATCCGAAATAAATAATAATTTCGATGAAGACAATCTAGACATTTTTTTTCCAAATTGGCCTAATGTTAATTAGATCTGCCATAATAAAGGGGAAAGAATGAAATCATAGATTTTCTACTGTTTTTTCTTTTATCCTTGTTTCAAATTGCGTCCTAATCTTCATTATATCAATTACACTGATTTTAATCAGCTGCCGATATGGTTCTCATTGGAAGTCCGTCTTAAAGTGGAATTTATTTGACATTTCCCTGAGCGAGGTTTCTGAGATTCTGAAAGAATGACTTCTGATCGATTATAAAAATGGAGTCCATTTCAGTGATTCACAAAATATTAGGTTGGTGCAAAAATAATGACGTAATAATGTCGTTTTTTGACGTATTTTTTAACGTCAAAAAACGGCATTATTACGTCATTATTTTTGCACCAACCTATTAAATGTGGCGTACAAGAGAGTCGCTTTTAGATATACTTACTAACGAAAATACTACAGATATAGTGATTGCCATATCTCAGATAGGAGCCGCTCCCTCACAGTTAGTATCACTTATTATGGCTTCCGTAACGTCTCCATCTCCATGGCCACTATAATGACTCCTGAGACCAGCATTTCATTTCATACTTATCATGACAGATAAACTATTTAACCTTTATTGGGTTGAATAGACAATCATTCTATGAACACGAGCACACGCACGCCATATCTCTCCTTAAGATGATAATAATAATAATAATAATAATAATAATAATAATAATAATAATAACCCGGTTACGGGTATTAACACCACCCAGACCCGGTTACGGAGATAGGACCTGTTACAATTCTATGGGACTACACAATCCACACTGACAGAACAATCAAGGCCAACCGACCAGATATTGTTATTAAAGACCACAAACAAAAACGGTGCATCCTTATTGATATGGCAGTCCCTGCTGACTGCAATGTATCTTTGAAGATATTCAAAAAGCTGTCAAAATACAAGGACCTTGAAATAGAGGTCTCGAAAATGTGGCATATGGGAACATCAACAATCCCTGTTGTAGTTGGAGCCCTAGGACTGGTTGGAAAAGATTGCAGTAGACTAATTGCAGGGATTCCTGGAAGCCCATGCCTCAAGGAGATACAAAAAATTGTTCTGACAAGTACAGCCCACACTTTACGAAGGGCTTTATCTATGTAATTTTTTTTTTTTTTTTTTTTTTGTCAGTGGAAAGTGTCATGATGACATTTCTAACCTTAGGTCCCTGGGTGGGACCCGGAAAGAAATGTGTAAACGCCAGAAAGCAAAGAAAATAAAAATAATAATAATAAAAAAACCAAAATAGAACTGAGGAATCAATAGTTGCAGCAAAAAGTAGGAAAAAGAAAGCCAAGGATAAAGCCCTTGAACAGATGAAACACTGCTGGCATGAAAAAACTCTGCATTACCAATATCTAGAACGTTCTAATAAAGTCGATGTTGATGAAGTTAAAACTCATCGATGGTCACTGGAATAAATTATTTCTGATATACACTGTATATATATATACATATATCGAATAAGACGCATGAGGAAAAATTCTCCCCATATGCTTCTTAAGCAATATATGTACAGTAGACTGAGGAAAGAATTTCGAAAAAGACTTAAATTATTACTATTATTATTAGTATTATTATTAATAATAATAATAATAATAATAATAATAATAATAATAATAATAATAACAATAATAAAGAAGCTAGTCAAACAACACGAAAACAGAAAGAAAAATATTCAATCATCAAAGATGGTTGTAAATACAAACGTGATTTACATTTAGTAGACTTAGTAGATTTAGTAGATTTAGTACACTTCGTAGATTTAGTAGAAAAAAAGCCA
>OZ010608.1:73313522-73338522 GCA_963932145.1 Acanthosepion lycidas | reverse complement strand
CCCATTTGATATTAGCTATACAAAGGATTGGAAATGATGGAGAGCCATGATTTTTATGTTCTGAATGAACATTACACATTGGAAATCCTTTTCAAGTAACCATTGAAGTTGGTGATATTGCATGAAGAGTTGTTTGGACACCTTCTACTTTTTAATCAGGTTGCTATAGCACATCCATCCAGTATTGCACACAGAGCCATGACTGTAGTGCTAAGGCTTTAAGCTCGTTAAATGTGCAGAGATCTTCAAGATTGGTGCAAATTAGAATATCCTCCATAGTTTGATTACCCGCATTGGTAGTTCGGATCACATATCCTCATTTCTGAAGGTTGGCTCTATAATGATCAACAGCTGTTAGGTGATGATTTAAGCAGAACAAGAAGGGCCAGACATCACTTGAGCCAGGAAGGAATCCACAGGGCTGAGAAAGAGAGAGAGAGATCTTGTGTTCTACGCTGTTAATATATATATATAATGTACAGACGCTGACAAGGAGCTAATGTTGTTCAGTGGATTGGATGCGTGTAAAAAGCTATGTTTTGACTTGAGCCCCTTTGCCATTGGTTTACAGTCGGGAAGTGGATGACGAGGGTCGAGCAAGTAGAGACACCCAGTGATTGATATGCAAGAGACGTTTAAGACAGGGTCGTTTTTCTTTGCATTCATTTGCATAATTAATAAATAAATAATAATGATTATAATTGTTGTAACCTAGAGAAGGTTACTGAATAGAATAATCAAACAAAGATTGGTAATGAACAATAATACTTAGAACAAGAACAACACATATAAGATTCGCCAGCGGCGTGAAGAAGAATTAGCCAACTCCTTGAAACACCCAGTGATTGATCTGAAAGAGATGTTTGAGGCAGAGTTGATTTTCTTTACGTGTGATGAACTGTACCCCACTGGTGAGACATATTATTATTATTATTATTATTATTATTAAAGATTTATATAATAATAACAATGATTTAGACAGAACCAGAAGGGCCAGGCATCACTGGAGCCAGGAAGGATTCCGTAGGTCTGTGAGAGAGAGAGAGAGAAATAGAGAGAGAGAGAGAGTTGTTACATCACAGGTACAGACACTGACAGGGAGCTAATGTTGTTCAGTGGTTCGGATGCGTGTAAAAAGCTATGTTTTGACTTGAGCCTCTTTGTGATTGGTTTACAGCCGTGGAGTGGATGACGAGGGTCGATTTTCTGCTTCATCTTCTCGAGTTGGGACTGGACTGTCCTTCTTATATAAGGGAAAGCAATGCCACTGAGCAAGTAGACGTCATCCATTTTGCTTGGCTTAAGACACCCAGTGATTGATCTGCAAGAGGTGTTTAAGGCAATGTTGTTTTTCTTTGCATTCATTTGCATAATTAATAAATAAATAATAATGATAATAATTGCTGTAATCTAGAGAAGATTACTGAATACAATAATTAAACTAAGGCTGGTAATAAACAATAATACTTAGGACAAGAACAACACATATACGATTCGCCAGCGGCGCGAAGAAGAATTAATCAACTGCTAGAAGTGAGTCAAGTAAATTCCACAATGAATCTCCAACTGCAGACCAACATACAGTATTTACTACTGTATTTATGTGAATGAAGAAATACCCATTATTGTCCGTAAGTATGTGACAACAACAATAATGACAAGAAAAGCTTTATGTATTTAAAATGTTTGTGATCTTAGGTGTTGGGGGTGTATTTTTTTACAAAGGTGTTCAATGAAAAATGTCATGAAACCATTTCTGACCTTAGCGTGGATAGGTTTTTGAAGGCAAACGTAGAGCCGTGGTTCAAGCAGAAACCAAACGCTTTAAGACAGATAATTATGCACGTCAAAGCTCTATTACGTTCAGTGAAAGAAACCTTCCGTTTCTGAGCTGGTTGGGACCCGGATGGAAATGTGTTTATATAACAGAAATGCAAGGAAATAAAATAATAAGGATAATGAAGATTGATTTTGCCATTCAGTTTTAGAAAGAAATACAGAAACGCAAAGAAACGGACGAGCTCTTTGCTGTGGAACCCAAACTTTTTTTTTTTTTAATTTAAGCAATGTCAGTCGCTATCTACTGTCCTCCTAATTACTCTTTTCTCTTGCCAATCATTCATTAATGTTTCTGTTCCTAAGTCTTCCACACCCTGTATCCCGTTGTGCCTTAGTGGCTTTACTGCTTTTTATGAGGTGTAACTGATTTAAAAAAAAACATTTAGGATATGGAATTATTAAGTACTGAACACTAGAATCAATTAAAATAACACCTTTTATACAAAAGTCACACAAATTTAGTCTTTCATCCTGACCGAGGGACGCCAGTTTAGCGATTTAGAATTTGAGGCACACACGCAAGCAAACACTCAGACATATTTCTTTCGTTCTGATCTGAGGAAGGTTATCTAAAGATGTCGAAACGTTTAATCAACTCAATAAAACAGTTACTTGTCAAAATGTACCAAACTTTACCTGGTTTATATATCCAATTTATACACAGATATGAAAGGTGTAGGGATCAATTATAACAAATTTAGTATAGGGGATAAGGAAAAGAAAAGACGTCGCGCTAGAGGTAGTTTCTCCCAACACCGCCAATTGCTACAGAACTAAAATACTAACCTGAAAATTAGAGTCATGTTCTTAATGTCAAATTTATAAACGTTTCCTATTTGTTCGTCATTCTGTCAGATTCCAATCTATAACTGGTCTGTATTTGATGACAATATATATATATATATATATATATATATATATATATATATATATATATATTAATTGATTCATCGAGTCTGATAGAAACCTCAGAAAGCACTGGACGGCCGTTTCGTCCTATATTTGGGACTCATCAGCAGTGCGCATCCACTACCGAGGGAATCGAAACCCCGACAGTTAGGTTGGCAAGCGAACACCATACCAACTGCTCGGTGACGAAGAGATTACAAATCAGACTCAATGTAGCGCCGCTCACTCCCACATTCTGTGGTGGAACTCAACTGAGATTCTCTCTGACCATAGGACTGAGCCTCCTGGAGCCACGAATACTCTCACCAAGCCGCTCCAACTGGAGCATTATATATATATATATATATATATATATATATATATATATATATATATATATATATATATAAAGGTAACTTAACTGTAAATATCAATTTTTGGTGGGGTGTCCGCGGCTTCGAAGTTTTTTCGAATTATCCATTCTTCAAAGGGTTTATTGTTTGGAGAATAGATAATTCCTAGAAAATTCGGGGAAACAACATAAAAAATTGATATTTCTGTGTATATATATATATATATGTATGCGAGGAAAGTTGGATCTCTGTGCCGCGCCAGGAAATTTTTCTCCCCGGAATCGTTACTTCAAATATACAAATCAACCATTCGCCCTTGCATGGAGTATTGCTGCCATATATGGTCTGGTGCACCTTCTGTTTACCTCGGAGTCCTTGACAAGATCCAGAGACGGATATGTAATATAATTGTCCCTGATCTGGCATCTCGTCTACAGTTGCTCTATCATAGACGCACCGTCGTATCTTTCTGTCATTTTTACAAATACTTTCATGGTAATTGCTCCGATGAGCTGCTTTCACTGGTTCCAAGACTTCATGAATTCAAGCGCCCTACGAGGCTGGCATCCCGCTCTCACTCTTTCACTGTCGAAACTATTAAATATAGCCGTCTCTTCTACTCCAATAGCTTCATATCTCGCACCTCTCGTCTGTGGAACACTCTTCCCTATTACTGTTTCCTCGAGAGCTATAATCTTCAACTATTCAAATTCAATGTCAATCGACATCTCCATTTGCCTTGATCTATCCACTATCCTTCTCATCCTTTCTTCTATCACTCCTATCTGCTTTCGCTCCAAATCTTCTGTAACCCCCTGCATCCTAGTGGCTTCCCGCCTTGCTCGTAATGCTTAAAAAAAAAATTACGATCCACTGAGTTGATCGCTGTTGGTATTCGATGTTTAAGATCATCGAGGTTAGTAAGTAGCGATGGAACATAAACGCGTTCTTTTACGTATTACCACAAGAAAAAATCACACACGGTGAGGCCTGGAGATCTTACAGGCCAAGCACAAAGAACAAGGTCTTGGTAAGTTTCTGAACGAGGCATGGTCTGTAAGGTTTCAAATGTAGACTTCTTGTTAGCACTAGCCAGATAGTGTATTGCGAGGTCGTAAGCTAATGGCTAGTTCGATTTGAAGACTTCCGTGGACTCCCTTTAACGGAGCACGGATTTTCGCTACTTGTTCCTCAAAAAACTCGTGACAGTCCTGGACTTTTTCCTTTACATAGACACCGACACTCTTGAAAATGTTTAAACCCGCGTCGAATGTTCTTAGAAGGCGGGTTAATTAATGTCGAATTGCCTTCGAAAATCACACTGCACCGTGACAACCGTATTTGTCTCCGCGAACTTGAGAACACAGAACGCCTTTTGCTGAAGACTCGCCATTCCAGGAGTAAACAAAAAATTGAACGTTGCCGGAGACACGACCCAAATACAGCGCCCCTGTGGCAGCCATTGAAAACTTAGAAAACTCATCTTTCAAATAGTAAGTGACTCATTGTATAGTGATGGTTGAGAACTGAAGCAATTCCTCACTAAATCGGTTCATTCTTTTTTTTAATAACCCTGTATATCCACATCAGAAAAAAAATCTATTCAATGGTTATTTTGCCTACAGTTCATATAAAATGAATTATACGCCGTTTTCCGCGGTTTGAAATTTTTGAAGAGGCAAAAGGCAAAGGATTGAAACTTCCTGAGCGGTGTTTTAATTAATTTTTTTTTTTTTTTTTTGGTTCTTTTATATTGCTCGGCTTCATTTTTTTAATCTTAGATGTTCCACTGATAAATAAAGATGTATTTATGGAGTTTCTAGACAGGCAAAATCTGTCTCTCCCTCAAATTTGGCATCAATTGTAGCGGCTGGAAGATGTCAACCATTTTTTACCTTCAAAGAGCGGGAAAAGGATCGTGCAGACGAGACGGATTTAAAAAAAAGAGAAAACTCGGTCATTTTAAAGGGATATTTTATACTTATTTTCGCTTTAATCATCTATAAAATCTATAGAGATAATATTCCAACCCGTACAGATTACAAAGATAAATAAAAAACGATAACACAAAGTGCTTCAATTGCATTTTATTTAATAATATTATATTCTTTGAAACTTTATATGCATTAACTAGCAGCATGACCCGGCGTTGCCCGGGCTTCATTCAAAAATCGTACGACTCATACAGCAATCTCTATCACTTGACTTAAAATATTTTTGCCCTTCCTTGCCTTTAAAGGAGTGCCCTTTGCCGTGCTGATGTTGCTATATGCCTTACTTCTTACCTATCTCACACTGCGAATTTGAATTTGAATTTTTTCTAAGCTCTATACTAAACATTAAATCTGTTAAGAAAAACAACTAAACAAAATGAACACAAAACGATCAGCTTTAAAAAAAGGACTCGTAACTGGAAAAACAGTATGAAAAAAGAATGTTAAGAACAAATACATTTTCACCCAGTTCTGCGGAATCAGAATCAACGTTGAGTTTAAGCAAGCGAATGAGCCAATTGGAGTAAAGTGCCATGCAGATTTAAATTTTTCCCCACTTGCTAGCATGCTAGTTAACATTCATGTCAGTCAGCTGTTGGCTCTCCTGCTTATTTGTGGCAACGGGCTATAGGTTCTCATTCTGGCCGAAAACTACATGAAAACTGCCGTAGAAGTATGAAAAAATCGATTATTTCCACTATCGTTGGAAATACAAAGTCGGTCTTGGCTTTTTCGCTAACTTGGAGCATGTGCATGTAAATTTTGGTGCAAATCCGTCGAAAATTGCGGCCGTGCTTTCGTTACACACACACACACACACACACACACACACACACACTCACGCACGCACACACACACACACACATCCTGTCTTTTATAGATAGAGATATTGCACACGATCTGGAGATATTCACAATAGCTCAATATGTCCCGGACACCAAATCTCACATATATATATATATATATGTATATATATATATATATATATATATATATATATATATATATGTTGATGGATTCTCCCGTCGAGTTTGGCGTATGAGGTTCCGACGACCACGAACTAATTATCTGCATGCCTATAACGAGCATGGTTTTTGAGACCGGCTCGAGAATTGCCCAAAAGACCATAAACAGTACATGAGAATGTATTGTATCCAAGTGCAGCGGGAACACTTTGACGTCCCCCCGGTGTCGCTGCGCCAAATGTGACGTCTGCCTAGCCGCGTCCGTCGTGCTATACTGTCCTGTGACGACCAACTGGCTTGGTATTGGTCGCGGCACCAAATGTGATGTTCTAACCTTTTGTTGATTCGGATGGGAATCTGGTTAGATTCGGTATCAGCCTTGTCGTTCCCAGCTCGCCTCCAACGTCTGGTTACCGAAGTAACTGTTTTGATTTCCAGTCTCACCTACCCACGTTGTGAATTGATCTTAGGCAGACGAAATCAATCAGTCGCCGGGCCGTAATGCAAGTCGAGTTCGAATAAGGGTGACATCGCACTAGTATATGTAAAATAAAATAAAATAATAACTCGAAAAGTTCAAATGTGTTAAAAAAGGATAACAATATTTTATATCTGGTTGCTGAATACAGGACTGCGTCTACTTCCCAACACGCTATATGGATTCGTGACACTTTGTGTTTGTTAGGCGAGTCTTAACATCTTAAGTTGTTTGTTCTTTAAGAAACTCGTTCTTGGTGTATCTTCAGGTGATATTCGTAAAACTTGTTTTGGTGGTGTGAGTCTCAGTCGTTCTTCAAAAATAAATTGTTCTTGGTTAGAAATTGAGTTCGGAATTTGTGCGAATCTTAGTCAGCTTCTTCGAGGCGGGTGCAAATGCTTGCCTGTCTGTCTCCAACACCAACTGCGAACTTGAACTCGAACTCAACTGAACTTAATTCGCTGCGACTGGATGTTGAAGAAAAACAGATGTGCTTGAGCAAACATCTGCAACAGAGATTAGTTAGCTACCTTAGCAGGCATGTATAATCGGAGACTATAGTATTTTTGCTCGTATCATTGTTAAAAGCAAGCTATTAGAGTCGTATATCTATTGATGCTATGTTAGAATGGCTCCATATAGCACAGTTTTGTTTAACGTTGCAGTTTCTAGGAACTTATCTCGAGCGCCAATAGAGGTATTACTGGATTTACTTTAATTGAAGCTATATAGTCAAATGCTGAAATGGTAATAAAATCACATGGTTTGAATTTCGTTTATTTTTATTTTTAGGCTTTTTTTTCTTATTAATATTTTGTAAGCAGAAAAATCATATATACACTTTTTTTTTCTTTCCTTTTTGCTACTCGTTAGTTTATTTGATTATATCTTTTGATAGATGGAAAATTAATTTGAACAAATTTGAGCACGTTTTCAGTAACCATATATTTTTTATAGTTGTATTTTAATACCAACATTTAAAAATGCCGAGCTAGATCAATGTTTCTTCTTCTTCTTCTTCTTCTTCTTCTTCTTCTGCTGCTGCTGCTGCTATGTGTCGTGTCCTTTCGTTGGCGATCATGACTCTCCACAACCAGGGTGGGCTTGTCGGGGTTTGAGGTTCCTTGATAATTCTAAACCCACAATCCACTTCTTTGTTTTCGGTCAGGAAAATTTTATTATTTTCCATTTTTGGAAGTCTTCCGTCTTCCCACCTTCTTCTGTTCTCATATTGGTATCTCACACATACACTCAGAGGGTGTCAACGGGTTTCCCCTCTCTCTCACAGTGGCATCTCACACCTATCCCCTCAATGGGTGCCAACACGCCTCCCCTCCTACTTCACGCTCACGTCACCATTCAACCAATGGGCGCTCAGCGGCGTGGGTGTGGCCAGATTAGCCTCGGTTTAAAAAATCCTGCTCAAAGAAAAAAAAATTATCTTCCCCCTTTTTTTTCTTTTTCTTTTCCTTTTCCTTCTTCTCTTCGAGGAGACTTCACACCCTAGACTCTTTATCTTAACTGAATCACCTAGAATTCGTCAATCAGCTTATCGCCAGCATCAAGTGGGTGGCCATTTGGACGTATTTGCATTCTTGGTGCCAATTACTGATCCGATAAAATAGCTTCGCTATCCTAGCCAGTTCCGACACAAAACAGATGCCTTTTCCAAACGACCTTTCCGTAGATAACTAATGTTTTAGTCTTTTGTTTATGTAATTCTGCGGTTGATCCAACGGAGATTTTCTGCGACCTAAATAATTTTGATCTATTTAGAATTCTGCCCTGTAGGTCATTTGACCAGCCTGGAATTTTCACCCGCCCCGTAACATAAATCAGATTAAATCCAATATCTTCCTTTCTCGACAATGGAAATAAAAAAATTTACCACTTTTCTTTGTCAGAAAAATAACACCGCTTAGTGTCCTTTTCGTGATGGCTTCTTATCACCTAACTTTAATTCTCGCCTTTCATTTTTGTTTCTTCTTTCTTTTTTTAGCAAGCCAAATAGTGTCACAATCCTCCCTTAACCTATTTGTCTTTTACTCGTAAATGACACCTAAACCCAAATGCACTATTTAGCATGCATCATGCATCTGTCCCATGCAAATCTATTCTTTTCTTTTTTTACGGTTTTACATGCAAGGTGATGTACTTTTCATCTTCTTCTGTTCTACATGCAAATGTAATGTTCTTTTCATCTTCTTCGGTTCTACATGCAAATGTCATATTCTTTTCATCTTCTTCTGTTCTACATGCAAATGTAATGTTTTTTCATCTTCTTCTGTTCTACATGCAATTGTAATGTTCTTTTCATCTTCTTTTGTTCTCCATGCATAAGTAATGTGTGCGTGTGTCTGTGGGTGTATGTGTGTGGTTATTATGGCTTGTTTCTCTTGGTCAATGTTTTTCTCTCCGCTGTAGGGTTTTTTTCCGCCGCACGTGTCGGTCTCACGCCAGCCTCCTCCGCCGGTCTTTCTGCAATTTCTTCGCCGATTCTGTATGAGTAAGGAACACTGCTCGGCATCTCCCTCTCGAGTTGCTGCATGCTCATTTGATTATCGCTAGTTAATTTCCTCTTACTCATAATCTTCCATATTTTATGAATATACCCATCATTGCCGACCAACTTATAGCGATCTGCTCATCATCTTCCCAAGCCATACGTTCATTTCCCAACGCACTTAACTTGTCCCTCAATTGATCCATATCGATCTTTTCTATCGGCTTCATTAGTACTGGCATTTTATTCAAGGTAACAATGGGGAATCCCCTCACTATTGGCTCCTACAACTCTGTACAATTGACTAAGCTTCTGCCAATCATTTCTATGATTGAATCTTTCTCTTCATATCTTTCTTCTTCCGGGTAATAGGGGGGGTAAGGAAATAGATATCCCAAATGCCGAACATCCCATGGGTAACTTTAACAGGGATAATGGTGGCCTTGCTCTTAATGTCCTTGTGGACTCTCCCCCACATACTCTAGACAAGCTGATGGGTTTCTGTGTGGCCACTGCCCACACCCCGTCTGAAACACTGATAGCTTGTGGTAATGCCGTGTTTGCTAATACCTCTACTTGACAAGTTCTCTTAATTCCCTCTTTCTTCCCTTCAAACAATTCTAGTATGCACATTTTGTGGTTACCGGCTATATAGATAGGGCTTAACGATGTACAAGTCCCGAGAGCATCATTTCTACACTTTCTAGCTTCTTCAGCTGTTAGCAACATGAATTTTGTTCTACCCGAATTTAAAGCTATGTATTCTGTTTCCATCTTGTACCTTGCTACCATTCGTGTAGCTACCATCATCATCATCCCTTTCATTGTAATCATTCCTGCAAGGCAACAAAATTCTCTTGTTTTTATTTTCCATAACCATTCGGTCTTGTTCACTTCTTCACTCAATTATTCCATAATTTCTTTCTAAGTTTAAAACACTATAACTCTTCCCTCCCCTAACTAACTCCTAGCAGACAGAATGGTCCGGGCAGGTGCGTGGCGCTCCCACTTCAAAGGTCATACTTCATGACACCACTGATGGCCAGTCAGCAATGCCCATAATCTTCTTCCGTCCTCCGTGAGGTGCAGCTCGCGACCCCATCCCCTCCATCCACATCCACCACAGTCAGCCAGTAGGTTTTTGGATGAGCCAGTGTCGTTATCTGTAGACACCGAGTGCTTCTATTCTGCACCGCCTTGTTTGTTCTACGGAGACTTGGGGTTCTCCACCCTTCTCAATCTCATCTTTAGAGGTAATTCCTGCTCGACCTCTAACCTTTCCTCGGTGTTTAATTCCCATTCAGGAGGTGTTTTGTCCTCTTCTTCCTCTCCTGATTATTCCTTCTGCTTCGAGTCTGTGCCCTGGGCATCTTCATTACTTCTTGACTCGATGCTTAAATCTCTCCTGTTTCTTAGTCTTTCTCTGAGTTAGGAAAGGGGTATTTGATCCTCTTCCTCCCACTCGTTGAACTCTTCGTCTTGTTTAGGGTGCCTCTTTTTAGAGCCCTTGACTGCTTGATGGGATACTTCGTTTTTCTCTTCTTTTCCTTTGGGCATGGGGTGCGATGGTGACATCACAGGGTCTTCTCTGCACCGATTCAGGCGACGACTGAACGCCGCTGATCCCCGCCGAGGGTTCCAACTCCGTCACTCGGATCGCTTCGTCTATCTGGCCAAGTCGTTCTATCTCTTCATTTTCCTCGGAATCTTCTTCCGTCTCCATTTCTTCCGGTTCAACCAGAGTTACCTTCCCTGTCCTTGTCTTCTTAGGCCTCGACTCGCTCATTTCCAGGTTAGCTATTTCAGCCTTCTTCAGATTGTTGACAAGGGCCCTCCTTGCTCGTCCTGCCACTTGATCCCATATTACATAAGATACTGGACCCGTCTGCTCTACTATCCGGTAGTACGGTTCCCGTCTTTGGTCCAGAGTTCCTTCTGTCTGTTGGATTGTATAGTAGACAGGGTCTCCAACCTTGAATCTACTACCTTTCTTTCAGTATTGACTCTCTCATTTCTTCTCTTCTGTGCCTTTATTCTTCTTCTGGCCTGTACAAATATTTTATGTTGCTGTTCCAGCAACAACTGATGATGATCTTCTCCCATATACTTTCTTCGGGGCTTCAACAGGTTATCCACAGACAGGACCACGTCTCTGCCAAACAACATGAAATAAGGAGAAAATCTGGACGTTTCGTTTATGGTAAACCTCACGGCCGCCAGAGCCTGCGTCAAATACAAATCCCAATTTCCTGTATTCTCTCTGGCCAGCACATCTCCCAAGGTTCTATGAAACCTTTCCACTTTAGCGTTTCCTTGGGGGTGATATGGAAATGTTTTTACGTGCTCTATATTCAAACCTGTCAGCACTTCTCTCATTATGCTGTTTATACTCTCTGTGCCATTATCAGTGACAAGTTGCACAGGGGCGCCATACCAAGCGAAGATTTCACTTATTATCAAATCGGCTACAGTTTTCGCCTTCTTGTCTGCTACTGTATATGCCTCAGGCCAATTTGTTAGCCAATCGAGAAAACTCACTATATAGTTGTTTCCTTGTGCAGTTTCCCCATATGGTCCTGATACATCCATACTCACTTTCTCGAAGGGGAAGTTCGGCACGTCCATCTCCTCCAATAGTGCCATTTCCTGCCTTCTGCTCTGCGACTGGCACACTACACAGCTCCGAACATAGTTAGTGACCTCTCCGTACAGTTTGGGCCAATAGTACTTTCTCCCTATTAGATCATATGTTCTATCAATTCCCATGTGACCAAACCTCTCGTGGCACTGTTCCAGTATCTCTGGTCTTAAACTTTTGGGCACATACAATTTGGGCTTGACTTCTACATCCCTACCTGAGAGATAATACAGCCTTTCCTCTATTACTGCATACTTGGTGGTCTCTCGTGTCTCCACATTTTTTCTAAGGGCAGCTATTTCACTGTCAGCCTGCTCCTTCTCAATTACTTCTGTCCAGTAGGGATCGGTTATTATCTGTGCGTCCCCTTCCTCGTCCGATTCTAACATAGGGCGACCTTTTAGCTTATTAGAGTTAATTACTCCGATTCTATAGGCTTTATCATCTACTCCCTGCTCTACTTTTACAGATCTTTCTTCCAGTTGTTTCGGTATTCTTGAGAGTAAATGTGCGCACGTGTTTTCCTTCCCTGCCAAATACTCTATCTTACAGTGGTAGCCACTTAACTTTAGCCCCCACTGTTGAATCTTATTATTTGTCTATTCTGCCTGCAGTAGGTACTGCAGAGGCTTGTGGTCTGTTTTTATAGTAAAGACCGCAGCATTCAAGTAGTAGTCCAGTTTTTGGAGAGCATACATGATAGCATATGCTTCTCTTTCTATTACTGGCTATCTCTGTTGTGTCTCTGTGAGCTTATTGGTACCTCCTCTGGTATGCCTGGCACTGGTCCTTCTTTATCGGGACACGGCTGGGTAAGAACTACTCCTACACACTGCTCACTGGCATCAGTGTATAGTACCATGGGCTTGCTGAGGTCTGGGTACGTCAGCAGTGGGACGGCTGTCAACTGTTCTTTTAAGGTAACAAATGCCCGTCGACAGTCTTCTGTCCACTTGAACCTAGCATATTTCTTCGTCAGGGCTACTAAGGGTATGGCAATTCTCTAGAATGCCGGGACGAATCGTCGGTAGTACCCTATAGCTCCTATAGAGCCTCTTACTTGTCTCACTGTCTTAGGTTCTGGCATTTCCGTTATGACTTTCACCTTATCCATGTCGGGTTTAATACCGCCTCCGTTTATAACAAAGCCCAAATATCTAGTCTCCTCCTTGACACTTCGACAATTTCAATTTTAAGCCGTGCTTTCTTAGTCTTCCCAACACTTGTTTTAGATGGAAAAAATGTTCTACTGTTTCTGAAAACATCAAAATATCATCTAAATATGCCATGGCAAAGCTCTCGTATCCTCCTAACACTATTGACATCAGCTGTTGGAAGATTTCCGGGGCATTGGCTAAACCGAATGGCATCACCCTGAACTGAAATACTCCCAAGTGACACGCAAATGCGGCCTTTTCCTTGTCAGCCTCATCAAGGGCTACCTGCCAATACCCGGACCTCAAGTCCGACGTAGAGAAGTACTTTGCCTTCCTTAATAATGTCAATATGTCATCTATTAGTGGCAATGGCACCGCCAACGGCTTCGATATAGAATTCAGTTTCCTAATATCTACACAAAAACGGTGCCCGCCATCTTTCTTACCTACTATCACGATTGGAAAGCTCCAAAGGGAGATCGATCTTTCGATCATCCCAGCTTCCAACATCTCTTCTACTGCCTCTTCTACAAGGGGTCTCTTATGAATAGGTGTCCGGTAGGGCTTCAATTTCACATTGGGGGTGATCGCCGGTGTCGATTTTTGATTTTTACTGTGTGGGTCTGGCCCAATTCCTTATCTAATTTGGCCACCACATATCGATTATTTCTCAGCAGACCTCCCACCCTGTCCCTAAATTGATCAGGTGCCAATATATCTTCGTCCCCTATTCCTTCTGTTTGCTCTACAAGTTTTCCTCGTTTCTCCTCGAATCTCACTCGATTCAGAGTTCGTAGGGGTAGTGCTTTTCCTATCTCTTCCCCTATCTTAACCGTTATCGTCTTTTGGGCCTGGTTCACCATCATAATGGGCACTAATTCAGCTGCCTCCACTACTGCTTCACACAGAGTTACCTCATTTTCTTCTAGGCCCTTCGCTTCTACAGGGACCAATTGCAGGGTTCCTTTTCCTATTTTCTTCCCTGTCATTAGCCTACCCTTTCCCGACACCGCCGTTCTGGGGGGTAGCTTTACATCTTCTTCCACCACTATTGTTATATCTTCTTCCGCTGGGCATCCCAGTGGCGTTCTCTCGCCATTCACTACCAGCACAGTCGGGTTGAACTCTATCCGAGCCCTCTGGCTCTGAAGCCAATCTTCTCCCAAGATTGCTTCCGTACACAGGTTAGGGGTTACGTAGAATCTTTGGGTACTTCTTAATTTCCCAATCCTCACAGGGAGCCTCGCCATCCCTCTTATCTCCAGGGGGCTCCATCTGCCTGTGTGACCTCTATGTCCGCTTCCTGTAACCCATTCTTCCGTTTCTCCTGTCTGTATGCTTCCTCTCTCAGCAATGAAAGACGCTCCTGTGTCTATCAGAGCTTTCACTGCCCTACCGCCTATCTCTGCCCTACAAGACAGCTCCCTCTTCTGCGTCAGCGAGGAGAATACTTGGGCTTTCTTTTCCCTGGGTTCCCACCTTTGGGTCATCCCAGCCATAGGCGCCGGTAGCAACAAACTCCTTTAATTCCTCTCATATGAGGGAGTTCTGCGTTTTCTGCACCTGGACGGTCCCGACTGGACCTCTCCCAGTCTCTTGCGGCTGCTCCTAAGAACACAATTCCTCTTCAGGTGCCCTGGTCTCCTACAAAACTAGCACCTTCTTGTTGGACAGTTTACCGCAAAGTGGCCCACCTGACCACATATCCAACATTTTACTTTTCCTCTCTTCAACTAGGCCACCCTCTCTCTTATTCCTGGGGGGACCTGCCCTCTATCTAAGTGGCTCTCCTGACCACATGTCCAACTTTTTACTTTCCTGCTTTTTAACTGGGCCACCCTCCCTCTTTATTCTGGAGTGGCCCGCTGGCTTTTCCCTGGTTTTGTCTTTTGGGCTCGGCCTTCTTTAACGATATCGGTGGGGCATCTTTTCTTAACCCGCACCACTTGGCTAGGTGTCCTTTCTTCCCACACCTAGTACATTTATCCCGTACGAAGTCTGGGGGAAAACCCCACTTCGTCGGACATTCCGCTGCTCTGTGGTCCTCATGTCCACATGTCCAGCAGACCAACCCGTATCTACACGGCGTCGGCTTATAGAACCCATGCCTTGTTGACCAAGCCTTACTTGTGGGATCCCCTTCCCACACCTCAGGCTCATCCACCTCTAGCTTGACCTTCCGATTCCACGCGGGGGGGTCTTCCTCTTTCCCCCTTTCTTCCGACCTCTCAACTTAGCTCATGCTTCTTCCCACCACTTTTTACCTTCTCCCAAATTCCCTGGCTCTCTTTGGACAGCGCCACTGCTGCCAATAACCTTAGCGGTCCTTCCTTCAAAACATCGTGACGAACACGCTCGTCACTGAGCGCTTCCACATACAGATCAGCCAACTAGGCCTGCATGACCGCATTATTTCTCACTACCTCTGGGAAAGCTAATGACGACAGCTTCTCTGTTCGGATCCCCAATTCTCCAGGGGTTTCGTCCCTCAGCTGCGTCAACTTCAGGAGGGCTCTCATGGCCTCTATCGCTGTCCCCTCGTCAGCGAACTCCCGAGTTAATAATTCTTCCAACCTTTCCCATGTCAAGTGGGGCTCACTGGCTAAGAGTCCTTTTATAAACTCAGACGCTTTCCCTCTGGTGGCATCATACGCCAAATAAAGGTTTTCTTGGTCTGAGAGTCCATATATTACGCGGCTCTTATCCAGGACTGCCAGCCAGTTTTTAAAATCCCTTTTACTACCGCCAAACGCCGGGACCCTCTGTTCCCCCAATGATTTTCTCAGGTCTGCTGGCAATCCCTGTTCAACCCCCTCTTCCTCTATGTCTACCCTATCTGGCTCGTAGTCAGACATATTCAACACAGCAAAAGAAAAACAATCTGAGCAGCAACAATCGAGATTGGGAGATCAACCGAAAATAAAGTGTCCTACCTGACAGACGATTTCCGCTCGTTCTTCTCAGGTTCCGGGTTGTTGTACTAGAGTATCTGGAACCGTATGGTCATAGCCAACCAAAGTCCTTTGGTTCCCACTCTAGTCTGTTTCAATTTGAGTCCTTGAGACGCCGTGTGTTGTCCTGGTCGAATTGTTTCTGCAACTCCTGTGGCAGCGGCTGATCCTAGGGTCTTATCCTGCTGTCACGATACCAATTGTGACGTCCCCACTGTGTCGCTGCGCCAAATGTGACGTCTGCCTAGCCGCGTCCGTCGTGCTATCCTGTCCTCTGACGACCAACTGGCTTGGTATTGGTCGCGGCACCAAATGTGATGTTCTAACCTTTTGGTGA
Source organism: Acanthosepion lycidas (assembly GCA_963932145.1). Lineage (NCBI taxonomy): Eukaryota > Metazoa > Mollusca > Cephalopoda > Sepiida > Sepiidae > Acanthosepion > Acanthosepion lycidas. The sequence goes on along the minus strand of OZ010608.1, from coordinate 73,322,419 downwards.
TTCGGATGGGAATCTGGTTAGATTCGGTATCAGCCTTGTCGTTCCCAGCTCGCCTCCAACGTCTGGTTACCGAAGTAACTGTTTTGATTTCCAGTCTAACCTACCCACGTTGTGAATTGATCTTAGGCAGACGAAATCAATCAGTCGTCGGGCCGTAAGTCGAGTTCGAATAAGGGTGATATCGCACAAGTATATGTAAAATAAAATAAAATAATAACTCGAAAAGTTCAAATGTGTTAAAAAGGATAACAATATTTTATATATGGTTGCTGAATACAGGACTGCGTCTACTTCCCAACCCGCTATATGGATTCGTGACACTTTGTGTTTTTTAGGCGAGTCTTAACATCTTAAGTTGTTTGTTCTTTAAGAAACTCGTTCTTAGTGTATCTTTAGGTGATATTCGTAAAAGTTGTTTTGGTGGTGTGAGTCTAAGTCGTTCTTCAAAAATAAATTGTTTTTGGTTAGAAATTGAGTTCGGAATTTGTGCGAATCTTAGTCAGCTTCTTCGAGGCGGGTGCAAATGCTTGCCTGTCTGTCTCCAACCACAACTGCGAACTTGAACTCGAACTCAACTGACCTTAACTCGCTGCGACTCTGCTTATATGGACGCCGACCAAAACCGGGGTGGGCTTGTCGAGGTTTGAGGTTCCTTGATAATTCTAAACCCACAATCCACTTCTTTGTTTTCGGTTAGGAAAATTTTATTATTTTCCATTTTTGGAAGTCTTCCGTCTTCCCACCTTCTTCTGTTCTCATATTGGTATCTCACCCATACACTCAGAGGGTGTCACCGGGTTTCCCCTCTATCTCATAGTGGCATCTCACACCTATCACCTCAATGGGTGCCAACACGCCTCCCCTCCTACTTCACATGATTACCTCCGCCTAACGCTCACGTCACCATTCAGCGGCGTGGGTGTGGCCAGACTAGCCTCGGTTTAAAAAATCTTGCTCAAAGAAAAAAAAAATTATCTTCTCTTCGAGGAGACCTCACACCCTAGACTCTTTATCTTAACCGAATCACCTGGAATTCGTCAATCTGCTTTTCGCCAGTATCAAGTGGGTGGCCATTTGGGCGTATTTGCATTCTTGGTGCCAATTACTGATCCGATAAAATAGCTTCGCTATCCTAGCCAGTTCTGACACAAAACAGATGCTTTTTCCAAACGACCTTTCCGTAGATAACTAATGTTTTAGTCTTTTGTTTTTGTAATTCTGCGGTTGATCAAACGGACATTTTCTGCGACCTAAATAATTTTTATCTATTTAGAATTCTGCCCTGTAGGTCATTTGACCACCCTGGAATTTTCACCCGCCCCGTAACATAAATCAGATTAAATCCAGTATCTTCCTTTCTCGACAATGGAAATAAAAAAAATTACCACTTTTCTTTGTCAGAAAAATATCACCTCTTAGTGTCCTTTTCGTGATGGCTTCTTATTACCTAACTTTAATTCTCGCCTTTCTTTTTTTTTCTTCTTTCTTTTTTTAGCAAGCCAAATAGTGTCACACACTGTTAGATGTCATATTTTTCTTTCTTGTTTCATGTAGTCGACTGATGGTTACTTCACAGTGCAGCTATATCAATACTGTATTTCTTTAGCTCCAATGCGACAAGAGCTGTTTTTCTTTCTGGTGCTGAGTTGTTGTCCTAGAGAGTTCGTACATTCCAAGTGCCAAGATGAAGATGATGTTGTTTGGTAGATTTTTTGGCAGTAGCCGGATATGTATGGAAGTAATTAGATGTAGTTGTCAGGAAACGAACACAATGAATTGTTTCAAGTGTTGAAGGCTTGTGCCTGACCATCCACACTTTTTGGATCTGTCGAAAAAAAAGTAACGGTGCAAAATACTTGCCACGGAAACTCCGAACGAAAGTCCTCATGTGTTATTATCGCAGAGTTGAAACTCTCCGGATCACAGTCAATATCAGCCAGTACCTCGGCAGACACATGCAATATAATGACCGGGTTAAGCTGTCATGGGTTTTCCTTCCCATCTGAAGTCTTCTTATCGTGAAACCAACACTAACAAGATTGCTAACCAAAGCCCAGAGAGAATCCTTTCACCCACATCAAGGGGAGCTAGCTCGCGCCAGTTCTCAACCGAGTACTTTACATAGCTTCGCGGGATATATATATATTTTACAATGGATGGCGGAGTAAACAGATCATCATCAATGTGCCAATATATATATATATATATATATATATATATATATATATATATATATATATATATACACCTACAGTGTGCGATGGATAAATTGTCGTCTAAATTACGCAAAAAAAAAATAAATAAATATAACATTGACGCCTCATTTTAACAGATATATTTACCAAAATGACACAAAACTATCTTGAAATATTAAAGAGTAGATTTATTCAATAAAATCGCCACTGGCTTCAATCACAGCTTTCTGACGACTTCCGTAACTCTTCTGGACGGCCTCATTGTTGAAGTTAGTGAATGCTGCCATAATCCTTGCCTTCAGTTCATCTTTCGTGCTACAAGGAACTTTGTTGATCTCTCACTCAACTGCGCCCTGCACATAATAATTAAGGGAAGTTAAGTGGCCAGATATAAGGGCTGATGTGGTCGCAGATATTGTCTGACAGCCAAGACTGCCATTGTGCTAAATCCTGCTGCCAAACATCGAGGCTTCCAGCAGCCACCCACTTTCTTTTCCCCACTAAAAATAGACAGCATCTCTGATATGTCTTTTAAAACGATGAAAATGTTTCAATAATATTACTAATTATGAATACAGGTCATTATTTAATGAAGTAAGAGGGTAAAAATAAAAAAGATTTAAAACTGAGTTGATTATGCATTTCAGAGAAGCAGACGTTAAATGTTGGATTGTCTTGTCTTCCCTTGCTTTCTTTTTCCCACTAAAAATACACAGCATCTCTGATATGTCTTTTTCTTTCATTGAGCCTGGTCAGTACCTTGATGGGTGACCATTTGGGAATCCCAGGTGCTGTAAGCTTGGATGTGCAGGTGGTGTAATGAATAATGGGTCAGAATTTTTAATTTTTTCCAATTCCAGTTGGGTTCATTATATTTACTTACCCTTTGGAAAAGTATGAATCCACCTCTTTTCCTCGCAGCTATGGGTTAATTAGTAAAACTTTTATCCCTAAATTTTTATTATATTCCCCCACCCCCCAAAAAAAATGTTACAATCTAAAACTATATTCTGGCTTTAAATAACCTGCAGAAGGTTAATAAATCATAGAAAACAAATCAATTTTCTTCAATTGATCCTCGCAATCAAAATGGAATGGCTCATTATTTATCTGAGGTAATGACAAGATGTATAATGTAATTTTCATTTATTTTAACACGTTGGCTCCCACGCAACCCACAAGAATATCATGGTAGTATGTCTGCAAGGCCCTGACAACCCTCTGGTGGGATGTTTTCTAAATTTATTTTCTATGATGGTTATTAGGAATTGGATGCTATAATTGATTATTTATGACATCATGGTACCCCAGAACCACATTTTTTCCCCCAAAAATTAAAACATTTTTATATTTTTGTCTTTAATTTCGTGTTCCTTTTGGAATTTCTACTGTTGTCTTTTGGGGCCATTTTTATTTTTATTTTTACATCCACAGGACTACACGATGCATTCAGGTAAACTAAAAGATTGAATAAACAGAACATTTATTGGCAAAACATCATAAAATTAAAAAAAAGTATACTTTACTTACTTAGGAAAGCAAAATAATGCCTACAACCAGCAAAATAAACACAAGAATTCTAATCTAATAGAAATCAAATTCCTAATAAATAAATAAACAAAAAAGCATATTCCGTATGTCTGATTTTTTTCAAAAGATATAAAAGAAAAAAAAATATAACAGCAAATATTTGTTGAATTAATTCTTATTTTATATTTCTCTTTATTGAAATATTCAAGGCAAAGGGAGGGATTATATTCACATTCAGCACAAAATGGATTTACTTTTGTTTTGTTTTTTTCCTCTCAGCATCCTTTGTATATGAGAATGGAAAACAATATTGAAGCAAAGAAGATCTCTGGGAAGAAATAAAATATGCTGCAAGGAATGTGACTCCTTCCTCACCAGATAATAATCCAATAAAAAAAAAGAAAAAGAAAAGAAAAAGAAGAAAAAAGAAAATAGAAGAAAAAAAAGAAAAAAGTAAAAAGAAAAAAAAAGAAAAAAGATGAAAAAAGAAGTAAAAAAAAGAAAAGAAAAAAGAAGAAAAAAGAAAGAACGAGAAAAAAAAGAGAAAAAGAAAAAAGAAAAGAAAAAAAAAAGGAAAAAAGAAAAAAGAAGAAAAAAGAAAGAACGAGAAAAAAGAAAAAGAAAAAAAGAAATGAAAAAAAAGAAAAAGAGCAAAAAAAGAGAGAAAAAGAAATCATATTTTATTTACTTATGGAAACCAAATTAATGCCTACAACCAGTAAAATAAACGCAAGAATTCTAACCTAATAGAAATTACATTCCTAATAAATAAATAAAAAACAAACAAACATCGTATTCTTAATGTCAGAATTTTTTAAGCATTTCATCCCAAACAAGGCGGGACTGTCACTAGCACGCAAGGGGTTACAGAGAGTGAGAGCAAGAGTAAAGAGGGCGTGTTTCAGAAAAGGATAAAGAGGGAGACGAGGATCAGGGTCAAGGTATCTGGAGATATCGATTGATATTACATTTAAATTTTTTAAGATTATAGTTATCAGGGAAGCACGTAAGAGGAAAGGAGTTTCACTGCGAGAGAAGAAGCTGTTGGAGTAGAAGAGGCGTTTACCTTTAACTGTTTCGATATTAAAAGGGCGAGACCGATATGCCAAACTAGTAGCACGTTTAAATTCATGCAGTTGGCGTACCAGTGAAAGCAGCTCATCAGAGCAGTTGCCATCAATATATTTGTAGAAAAGACAGAGGGAAGCCGGATCACGTCTATGAGAATGTGACTGTAGACGAGATGCCAGATCAGGACCTATCACATTGCATATCAGTCTCTGGATAATGTCGAGGACCTCGAGATGAACAGCGTCGACACCAGACAATATATGACAAGAGTATTCAGTGCAAGGACGAATGGTTGATTTGTAGATATGAAGGGTGAACTCAGACGAGCTTGAAAAGATATAAAGGAAAAAAATATAAAAGCACATATTGCTATACGACTAGGAAAGTTGAATTAATTCTTAAATGTCTTTTATTGAAATACTCAAGTCAAAGGGAAGGATTACATTCACATTCAGCACAAAATGATTTTACTTTTGGGTTTTTTCTTATCATGTGACAGAGAGAGTCTGGGAAACACATACACACACAGGTATATATATATATATATATATATATATATATATATATATATATATAATTACAAAATTAAATTCGGACCTTCCATTTTTGAAACATGGTTAGAACTGTGTAGCGGAAAAACCATATTTTAAATCAATTAATTTATAATATATATATATATATATATATATATATATATATATATATATATATATATATATATATTGAAATTGGAGTGGATTTGAACAGCGAAATTAGATCAGAGCATTTTTGTTTATTGATGGTGAAACCTGATCTAGGGCAGAAGTTGTACCCATTGAATCTGAGTCATCAGTAGACAATGGAAATGGACGAAATAATTTTTATTGATTAAAACTTGGAATAGAGCTGAGTAAGCTAGAAGGAACTTTGGAATTCACGTGATTTTGGTTGAAGCAGTCCGAAGCCCGTGATAATCGCCTGCGAAGTAGTAGGTCCAAGGGTCAGTTATGATCAGCCAGATTTTTCTATATAAACGCGTAATGATGATGAAAAAGAGGGAGACGGAAGAGAGAGACGGATGAAAGAGACAGAAGAAAATTAGCCCGGGCAAGAGTTGGGCTAGAGAAAGTGGAGAGTCGAATTGGAGACTCAAGGAGAGAACATGACGTCAGAGATTGGAACGAAGCGTTCGCTAACATCTACTGTTGATATAAGTACAGCTGCTTCTGCTACCACGAATATTACTAAGACTCTTACTACTGCTAAGGAGGAACGCCACTATAAACTTTAAGCCGCGAACAGAAATCTTATTCCCCCATAACAAGAGTCGTATATCGTTCTGAGACGATTTAAGTTAATCTTAACACACACACTCTCTCTCTCTCTCTCTGCCCAGAATCCGGTGTATGCATTTTTACGTCAATTACTTTTCTTTTCTGTAACCCGTTTCTTTTCAATGCTATTCTTTTCTGCTATATAAAAGACATTAACAATTCAATCATTGAATAGTTGGTTGTCCGGCTTTCTGTAGATAATAATTTTTTTTGCTGCATTCTGAATTTCATAGCGCAGACTCTCCAGCCGTGTCTACATCTTCAGTCGACCGTGAATGGATGAACATCACTTCTACTTTCTAGATCAAACCAAACACAACGTGGGTGGGAAGCAGTATTAAACCAGTGGACCAGTCGAATAATCTACGGATTCTCAGGGGACCTACGGCTAGTCCCTTAAGTTCGGTTAGGACCGAGGAGATACCTCAACCCAGAGAGTAAGACGTCGGAGGTTGAGGGGCTGGGACGAAAGTGTTAGAATCAGCATCCTTTGTATATGAGAATGGAAAACAATATTGAAGCAAAGATCTCTGGGAAGCAGTAAAATCTGCTGCAAGGAATGTGACTCCTTCCTCACCAGATAATAATCCAATAAAAAAAAAGAAAAGAAAAAGAAGAAAAAAGAAAATAGAAGAAAAAAAAGAAAAAAAAAAGAAAAAAGAAGAAAAAAGAGGAAAAAGAAGAAAAAAGAAAAAAAGAAAAGAAGAAAAAAGAAAGAACGAGAAAAAAGAAAAAAAGAAAAAGAAAAAAGAAGAAAAAGAAAAGAAAAAGAATAAAGAAAAAAGAAGAAAAAAGAAAGAACGAGAAAAAGAAAAAGAAAAAAAGAAGAAAGAAGAAAGAAGAAAGAACGAGAAAAAAGAAGAAAAAGAAAAAGAGAAGAAAAATAAAAAGAGAAGAGAAAGAGAAGAAAAAGAAAAGAAAAAAAAGAAAAAGAGCAAAAAAAGAGAGAAAAAAGAAATCATATTTTATTTACATATAGAAACCAAAATAGTGCATACAACCTGTAAAATAAACGCAAGAATTCTAATCTAATAGAAATCACGTTCCTAATAAATAAAAAAATCCATCACATTTCCAATGTTTGACTTCTTGAAATGATATAAAAGATTAACTATAAAAGCAAATTTTGCTATACGACTAGGAAAAGTTGAATTAATTCTTATTTTATATTTCTCTTTATTGAAATTCTCAAGGCAAAGGGAAGGATTATATTCACATTCAGCACAAAATGGATTTACTTTTGAGGTTTTTTATCAGCTTTGCCCTAATTGTATTCCTCATTCCTCTATAACAGGATTTAAGATATAATGTTGGGGCAACAAGGCTAATGTGGTTTGGGGTGGGGTCAATGTGTTAAAATAAATTCTTGGTATGGATTTCTGGTATGAAGATTTATCATTACTTACACTATTTATACTCTGACTATTGTCTTCGTCTTTGTTGTTGTTATCACATTTCGGCTTTTGTGCCCTCTGACCTTTCTCATGTGTATATCGATCTCGGTAACCTACAGGGAATTCTGAACTGAAACCTTTATTTAATCTACGGGGAGTAGACTGTTCTCATTCCACTGCTCATGTCTAGGGATATCATCAAGTTCTTATTTTATTTAGTATTGTTCAGTTATTGTGTGCCAGTTTCCACTGAGCACGAGGACACACTGCCCAAGCCAGGGATTGAACACACAACCACTATTTTACTCAAAAGGTCATATTTATTACTGAAGTATCATATTTTTTGTTCTTTCTTATGAATGAATGATTTATTTTTTTCATAAAAAACGGGCAGCATTTTCTTCTGTCTTTTCTAGCAATCAAGATGGAATGGTCCATTATTTATAAGAGGCAATGGAAGGTTGTAATGGACATGCTAAAGAAGGACTATAAAGAATTGTAATATCATTCTGGTTGTTGCAGAAAGTGATTTCAGCAGAACTGAAAATTACTTGAGTCTCGATTCAAAGAATCGATCACGCCATTTACTGATCAGGACGGAAAGGATATCTTTCACATTCAGCACAAAATTGATTTACTTTTTGGTTTCTTTATCAGCTTCATTTTCACACATTCTTTTCCTCATTTCGTTTTAACAGGGTTGATTATTGTTTATCCTAACTATTATTTTGGCGAGAGCAGTTTTTAATTTGTTTATTAATTCATGTATTTATTTATTTAGATTGATTACTTTTATTTGTTTTTTTTCTAACGGTTACTTTGTCGGGATTTGTTTGTTAGGTTACTTATTTATAGCACGCAAGAGCAAGAATTTACAGAGAGAAAGCAAAGAGGAGTGATAGAGGAAAGGATGAAGAGAAGGTTAGGGGATAGATCAGGGCATCTGGAGACGTAAATTGACATTACATTTGAATAGCTGGAGTTTATAATCTATCAGGAAAACAAGAACTGGGGAGAGACTTCCACAGGCGAGAAGTGCGTGACATGAAGCTATTGGAGTAGAAGTGACGACTACATTTAACAGTAGGGTGAGAGCGAGATGCCAACCTAGTTGAACGCTTAAATTCATGTAGTCTGGGAACCAGCTAAAGCAGCTCATCGGAGCAGTTACCGTGAAAGTATTTGTAAAAAAGACAGAGGGAGGCAATGGCACGTCTGTGAGAGAGCGGCTGCAGACGAGATGCCAGATCAGGGCCAATTACATTGCATATCCGTCTTTGGATTTTATCAAGGACCTTGAGGCAAACAGAAGGGGCTGCAGACCATATATAGTACTTGCTTAATTTCTAAAAAATATACACTAGAAAAATCTGAAGACAGTTTTATAAATGAGG
>OZ010608.1:73298522-73301022 GCA_963932145.1 Acanthosepion lycidas | reverse complement strand
GGTGGGAAAATATTGCATGGGTAGGAAGCGGAAGGATCTATGAGAGAGAGGTATGAAGACACATCACATTCTCCAGATCTGTAATAAATGTGTGTGTGTGTGTGTGTCTATATATATATATATATATATATATATATGACATCCTATCTAGATATCACAGTTTCTATCTAGGTATCTATTCTTAACTTTTCATTTCTAACTACCTACCTCAGTCTATCTTTATATATATATATATATATATATATATATATATATATATATATATATATATATATATGTGTGTGTGTGTGTGTGTGTGTGTGTGTGTCTGTCTGTTTGTGTGTATGTGTTTACCTCGATCTCTTTCTATCAATCGATCTATTCTTGACATTTCTTATCTATCTACCTAATCATGTCAGTCTGGTTCTATCTCTCTCTCTCTCTCTCTCTCTCTCTATATATATATATATATATATATATATATATATATATATGAAAAGTATGTGTATATATATATATATATATATGTGTGTAGATATAATTATTTATATATTATATACGCGGTACTTATTAGAAAGCGCTCAATATCAGAGATAGAGCTAACATATTTGGTTGGATTGATGTGACCCTGGAATTAATCAGTTTGTCTGACGATCGCAAATGCGTGAAACCCAGGGTCACAAGCTCACATCAATCCAACGATATATATATTTATATATATATATATATATATATATATATATATATATATATATATATATATATAAATGGTTCAAATCGTGTAACAACATAATTGTCCATCCAAAAACAAAGAAATTAAAAAAACTAAATAAATAGTTTCTTTTTTACATGTTTTCAGATAAGACGTTTTGTCATCTTGTCTCCATTTTTCGTAAGAATCACTGAAAAACATTTTGAGTGATTCCACTAGAAAGAGAAAAGCTTAAATTCGTATTTTTCAGATTCATTTTGTCTTCTCAAATGAGCAATGGTGAGAGGAAAATGATCTTTCATGATTTCAGTAATGGTACCAGCATTCATATTCTGTCTTTCCTCTTTAATATCGATTCAAGAACCATCAAGAGAACAGTGAATATGTTTTTAAAAGACGGAACAGTAAAGAGGAAAACTGGATCAGGAGGTCACAACAGGAATAGGGATCATCATTTTAATTTACAGCTAAAGAGATCAGTTCGAAAAGATCGCTCAATCCATATGACTTTTGGCACGTGACAGAAGAGTTTTAACAAGGACAGTATAAAGAGCATTGAAAAAACGCATGAAAATGAAGTCCTATGTGAAAACTTTGAGGCTACTTGTTACTCCAGAAAAGAAGGGAAATTAGAAGTCTAGAGAGGGCGAAAATCATCTAGAATAAGTTGGAAAATAATCCTGGAATTATCTATTTATCTATCTATATATATATATATATATATATATATATATATATATATATATATATATATATATATATATTTGAAGTTTATATCAATCCTTCGTGAGCTTCCAATCCTTAGCTATGAGTAAGGATGAACATGTCATTTGCTTTATGATCGAAGTCATCACAACTTTTCTGTTAAGCTTGGAGAGTAATTATACATACTTACTTCTCAAATATGAAAACTTCGGAGAATTGCAATAAGATATATTTAATCATTTCTCAGATACAGGTCTCTGAGCTTAATCTAACAACTGGATAATTTTACAGTTACTCAATTTCGACAGTTTTGCTGTTACACCCGCTATATATACAAAAATAATATATGATATCTGTGAATTATAATATACATATATATATATATATGTTTAATGTTATCCACAGACTGACTGTTTCGCTGTATCACAGCTCATCAGTGTAGCTAGACGTCCGGTTGCTTCTAGCTAGGATCGAAATCCGACTGAATTGGCATCTGTCGGGGATTCTACCACTAAGCAGTTGGCGCACGGCAGGGATGAAGGGGAATTTAAGCGTATTTATTTTTAGATAAACACAGAGTGACTGAGAGAACTCAATTTGATTTACCGAACAGTCTTGCATTATTAGCCGTAATAGTCACTGTTTATAAACCCACACTTCCTCCCAAGAGACCTCAACCGAAATAAATTTTTCAGGATCATATATACTGTCATCCACAGACAGACTGTTTCGGTGTAGCACAGTTCATCAGTGTGGCTAGGCGTCCGGTTGCCTCTAACTAGGATCGATATATATATATATATATATATATATATATATATATATATATATATGTGTGTGTGTGTGTGTGTGTGTGTAGAGAGAGAGAGAGAGAGCTAGAGAGAGAGAGAAGTACAATATTAGAGTTAGAGTAAAGTGGACATTTGATGGTTAAACGCAATATTCACGACATAGGTTTAAGCATGAAACAGATGATTGTTGGCTTCAATGTCCACCTTCATATGTAAATACACTCTATTTACATTATTCGGATTTTTGTCCTCATCTTTGTCGCCATATTTATTACAACGTTTCGGCCATTGTACCCTCCGCCTTTCTTCAGGT
>OZ010608.1:73293522-73296022 GCA_963932145.1 Acanthosepion lycidas | reverse complement strand
AAGCCTTGTTAGTCACATGAAACTTCCCACGATGAGACCTAACTGTAACTACAGTGATTTTCACATTAATGACGACCTTAACTAGGCACACTGTGGTAAGTCTTGTTCCAGTCAATCTGGACCGAGTAGATGCTTGAAAATCCATGACCCGTGAACCCAGGACGTGTTGTTTTGTCTGAAAGGACGTTTTGCATAGATTATGATGGTGATGATGATGATGATGATGATGATGATGATGATGATGATGCAGTAAAACGTAAAAGCTTCCTTCAGTGTTGATTTAGGTGTCAAAATAAATGTAGAGAATATTGTAATTTCTTAGAAAAACAGAAAATTTCATTGGTACAGGATATAACAAGTAAAGATGATTAAAATGTATACAGGGTGACCCATAAATTTGACACCATTTTAAAAGTTATTATCTTGAAAACTATTAACTGTAGCTCAATGGAATCAGTTTAGGTGTTGAACATCTTAAGTTTATTATGAGGCCGATTTCATAAGAGTTCAATGTGTGTACCGCCTGTGACACGGCACATATCAAGTTGGTAGTTAAGTTCTTGCCAAACATGCTGATGTTGATGATGGTCTATCAGATACTTTAGTCATGCATAAGCGGCTTTCCTCTTTAAATTTTGTGGTACCAAAAGTCCAAATTTGTTTGCCAGTTGGTGAAGTTTCTCCAAATGTTTGCATATATATATATATTTGTGCATTTAGGCAGAAATCCATCTTTCATACACATTTCATTGAAAACGACAGACAAGGTGCTTTTATTTAGTTTTTTTATACAATTTCTCATGCGATCTAATATTTTTTTTCTTTTCGGATGATAAATTATATAAAAACTGTCCGAATGTTCTTTTTATCCGAGCGCTTTCGGCTATACATTTAGCCATTTTCAAGGATTATATTTCAACTGTTAAAATAAGAAATAGTTTGTTGTATGTATGTTTTCATTTTTTTTTTGTTTCAAAACAAGGTCGAGATATGTCCATGGTCAAGTGTTGATTTGTTTCTTTTTATTAATATATATATATATATATATATATATATACAAACAACATATATATATATATATATATATATATATATATATATATATATATATAAGAGAGGATTTTCAGCTATGACAGTTCAAAAGGCAGTGAAAAAAGTCTTGAAAATGAAATCATACGTAAAAAGCTGTGAGGCACCTTGTTACTCCACGACAGAAAGTTCGAGGTAAAAGAGGGCGAAGATAATCTTGAATTAGTTGGAAAATGATCCTGCAATAATTAATATATATATATATATATATATATATATATATATATATATATATTTATATTTATATATTTATATATATATATATATATATATATATATATATGAGTGTGTGTGTGTGTGTATTTAAAATTGATATCAATCCTTCCTGAGTTCCTCATACACACACACACACACACACACACACACACACATATATATATATATATATATAAAGTATAATATAGTATAGCTGGGAACTCGTATTCAAGAATATACGTTTGCTTAGGCATCGTCTTTCTCTGGAGGTACCTATCTATCTATCTATCTATCTATTAAAAGAGATTATATTCATTACAAAATGAAACCCAAATTACCCCCTGCCCATTCAGATGGGCATTTCGTCCCCGGGAGATTCACCTTGAGACTTGTCAATGCCAATACATTCGTTAAAGAAGGGAATTCTAACTAGGGAGAATCTGCTGGGGATAAAATAGCTATCCGAATGGGGCAAATTCAGATTCATTTTTGTTATTCACTTATATGTTCTATTATAAATATACTGAGCTCTGTTTTATGTATCAGTTTTAATGTTTTATTTTAAAAGGGTATATATTTGGATTACTTACCCACGGATTTATATATATATATATATATATATATATATATATATATATATATATATATATATATATATATATATATATACTTGTCTGTATATGTGCAAATATATTGATATAATAGAAAAGAACCGTTAGATTGATGATCCGAATTTCTTTAGTATTTTTGTTTTTATTTTTAAAAAACAGTGCTTGATACACAAGTAGAGCCTAGATTATAATTATTTTTAAAAAAATATTATTCCATTGCTACACAGGAATTACCATGTTTCAAAAACAGAAGCTAAAAACTTCCAATTCCATTATAGAAATAAAATTAAATTAAAGTACCTAGTTTTCTCTTGAAAATCAAACAGAATGAGGTACTTTAAATTCTTTTAATTTCTATAATTGAACTGGAAGTTTTTTAGCTTCTGTTTTTTAAACATGATATATATATATATATATATATATATATATATATATATATATACATTTACACATTGATTTACGAAATTATAGCAACACAATTACGTATTATAAAATCTTTTAAATTGAGGATTTGATGCCCAGTAAATCTCCATGTACACCCTTGTGTAAATTAATTGAAACAAAACGAATAATTCCGTTATTATTTACTTTTTTTTCGTATTTTC
>OZ010608.1:73256022-73276022 GCA_963932145.1 Acanthosepion lycidas | reverse complement strand
CACACACACACACACACACACACATGCATACATACATACATATATATATATATATATATATATATATATATATATATATATATATATATTGTATTTTATATACGTAGGTTTATTGCAAAAATACTGATCTTAGAGATGTGTATCTTTAAAAAAAGAGAAGACTGCATTCGTTAATTTTCAAGTATCATCAAAACTTTCTTTCATGAAAGGTGGGCTTGTCTAGTCAGGATGAATTTTTAAAAGAATTCTCTTTCTTTTATTCCTTATTCGTTTCCTGGGTGAAATCTTCCCATGGTGAAAAAAATACCGGCTTAGATGACGCTGCGGCTTGAAAGACGCACCCTAATATTGGAAAGAAATTTCTAAGAAAAAATGTCATTCTCATATAACAAAACATTCACCATACGTCCATCACATACTGCTACCACGTATTGTTTGCATTAATCACTCGTCCGATTTTTTGTATAGCAATGACATACCAATCAAAAACAGAAAGGCTCCCACCGCTGCTTGTAAACAGGGCATGTTATGTTTGTGGCTCGGCTCCAGGAAGGTTTATAGTCTTGGAAACACTTGTAAAAGTTATGTACTGAGTTTACGTCATATACAAGTTTGAATTAGATTGATAACATACCTATCAATCAATCAGTTAGGTGACCGTCCAAGCTTACTTGTTCCTGGGCGTCGCCTTACATTCCTTTTGGAAGACGCACATATATTTCTCAGGGTATTTTTATGAAAAATAGGGCATCTTGTAAACCGGAAAATACGGTAATTCAATTCATTCGTGTTTTTTCAACACCCACAGAGCCCACCTGTGTTTTATATTGCAACTATGCTGAGCGAACCTTAGGTACAGTTTCTGGGAGAGAACAAATAATAAACAGTCTGAACAAGGCCAGCACGCTCGGTCACGATGACTTGTGAATTCCTGCTTTTTTTTTTTTCTCTGTGATTCAGGAATTTTACTTACATAATTGAAATTTATGAAACGCAACGTTTCTATCAACAGGGGTAATCCTAGTTTTAAGTTTTTGCATTTTTCTTACCTCGATTGGCAGTTTTTGAAATTCTTCTTTTTTTTTTTTAGAAACGTTGGAATTCTGTGAGCAAGTCATACAAATTATTTTCTATGACAATGTTTAGTCTATTTGCATCGATTTTCATGTCTGTGAGGTTTGGGAAATTCCCCACTATAGCCACCTCATCACCAATGGATTTGAATTTTGGTTTGTTTTACAGCATATCAGCACCTCAATGGGTTAATGCCGACAAGATTTTTATTGCTGGTAATACTTTTTTTTTAAATGTAATATTTTTCAAAAATGAAATATTTTTTTCTTCAAAAAATCATTGATGGTATTAAAACATATTTTTACACTTTCATAGTATTTAGACACCAGTTTTGGGGTTAAATATATACCCCTAGCTAGGACCCTAACAGATGCTACCACCCCGAGTCAGGGTGGACTTTGGAACACCAGCAATTAACAGGTGGTTCCACGCTCCTGAAAACCTCTCAATCATAGGCCTTGTTGTTGGTTGTAGATTATCGTCATACGCAGAACACCTTATTTGGGAGAGGGTCTTACCCCTCTGTAAGCGTATTCTGTAGCTCCAGCTCATTCGAATGGTATTTGTACCATGTATTACGTACCATAGTCCGAACAAACATGCCAATGAATATAATGTCCTACCCCAGGGGCGGCAACCTACGGCACGCGTGCCACGCCAAGCAAATAACATCACCAAACCGAACCAATAACTCCTACAACGCAAAGAAGATATTTAACTGTTTTAATTTTAATATATATTAAAGTATATATATACTATATATTACTATGTAAAATATATTGTAGAACAGGTATATTGACCTTGACTTATATAAAAATACGTATGCTGAATTATTTTAAAAACCTAAGCCACATAGTTAGCAAAAGGTTGCCGACACTTGTTTTAAATGTTTTAAATCAAAAAGTACTGAACAATAGACAAGAAGATGGCGAGAAATTGATATTTTATAAGTAGGATGCATTTGAAGAATTACATTTTTGATGGAACGATTGCACTTGTATATTGGAAAAGACTAACGGTCTTTTTCAAATACGAAACTATTTTTGCCTATTAAAGATATATAAGCAACAGAGAATGACAAATTTTCAGAGGGAAAATTGGGTAATTCCAAAGAAATCTCTTGTGGATGTCATTATTTTGCGTGAAGGATTTAAGTTTGAATTTAAGAATTTGATAAAAGAATAAAATCAAACAAGGCAGACGATCAGTTGTTAGTTTATATGTTTACCGGCCTGTATGACTGTTCCGTGTAGGATACAGGTTCGATTCTTGTCGGAGGACGCATATTTTCTATGACAATTTCTCGGACATTCAGACCGGTAAATGTTGTTAATACTGTTTTTTATAAACAGAACATTTACTTAAAAATATTTGTATCTATAAAAAAGAATGTATAAACATAAAAATGTCTTAAAATAATTGTCGGACTTTGTCCATTTCATAATGTGTAAAGTATAAAGACTATAAATTACTATATAAAATATATTGTAGAACAGGTATTTTGATCTTGACTTGTATAAAAATACGTATGCCGTTGGCATACTGAACGATTTTAAGCCAGCACATAGTTAGCAAAAGGTTGCCGACCCCGAGTCTACAGTATGTCTAAGGGTTAACATTACGTCAAATCTATCTACGAGGGAGTGTTGAAAAGTTGTCAGCCTGACCAGAGAAAGGAGATAAATAAATAAATAAATAAAAGATATAATATGCAACAAAATTACCAATATAGTCAAATTTTATAACATGCTTATAGAAAGATCAGAATATTCAGTCGTAATGAACTACGCCTATGAAGAAAAATGACAGTCTACAGCTGGGGTCGGCAACCAACGGCACGCGTGCCACGCCAAGCAATTTCCAATGGCACACAGCCGCAAATGACGTCACGAAGTCTGAACCAATAACTTACAACGCAAAGGTATTTAGCTGTTTCAATTTTGATATATATTAAAGAATATATACTATATATTACTATATTAAATATATTGTAGAACCGGTATATTGACTTTGACTTGTATAAAAATACGTATGCTGTTGGCACGCGGAATTACTTTAAAACCCTAAGTTGGCACATATTTATTAAAAAGTTTCCGACCCCTGTCCTAGCCTGTTATTTGACCCATCTTTGTTGATTTTAGCCCTGCAGGCGTAAATTGGGATACATTGGTCTAATATTGCTATAATGAGGCCTTCTGTCTCCCCCTAAAGACGACTGATTCTAAGCCATTGTTTATCTAGACGTTTTGGGTAATTTCCATATAAGGATTTAGATCTCCATTTTTGTTCAAGAGTCTTCATATAACCAACTTTCGCTAGTAACTTACCGTATTTGCCAGCCTATTGGACGCACCCACGCATTGGACACACCCAGATTTTGTCATGGAATATTTAGGAAAAAATGCGCACGTCACAACCAAAAAACTCAAAATGATAACCTTACCTTTATTCGACCTTCTCACTAACCATAAAGAAACACAGTATTAGCACAAATTATACAACTGCTACTTTTTTTTATCTAAAATTAAAAGTTAGGTAAGGTGTAACGACCCGGTTATTTTTTTAGAAAAGAAGAATTTTAGTAGATTTCATCAGGCATTTATTGAAAAATTCTTTTACAGTGTAACCCGGATATAAGAGAGTTGTCGGGACCGGAGAAGAAGTCTCTTATATCCGGGTTTGGTCTAATTTATATACATTAACACAGGCTCTAATTTGGGACCAGAAAAAATCTCTCTTATATCCGAATTTCTCTTATATCCCGGTCTCTTATATCCGGGTTACACTGTAGTTGTTTTTCAGTGAGTAACATCTTCACATAGAATAAATTCATAATAGCTACAAAGAAATCTACTGGTATCAATGAACATTGGTACATATGGTAACAGGCAAATAGAAATATGGTACTTGTTGGTAAATAAAGTCCCCTAGAATACCTACAGAAAAGCAAATTCCAATATCTGTATCTCAGCAAAACACACACACAAAGCAAGCGGCAATATAAAAGTCAAAGCAAATATTTCTGTAAAATCTGATATTTCTACAAAACAAGCAGCAAATTATTGTGCAAATCCATAAATTTTTTTTCCTGGTTTTTCCCCCTTTTCTAAGCATTCGTGATTCTTGATAAGGAATACAGCTGCGTTGGGTGTGTAGATCTGTTTCATTCATTTCAATGTCTTTCTAATGATCTATGCTAGCCTGTTTGCTTGGATATTTCTCTGTGCACTGGTAGACACCAGAAGGAAACCATGTATGACATAAGGCTATAGGTTTCGATAGTTCCCACCGCCAGTGAAGCATTTTACGCTCGCAATGACTTGCGATGTTGTCAGATCAGGCGTCTTTGTTTAAAAAAAGTTCAACTTCGTCCTTGTAAGACGCAAACATTAAACGTTAGCAATAAAGTGCAATTTTAATTTGCTAACAGTCATTCTGACACAAGTCTTTCGCTAAAGAGCGACATTCAGACTCGCTGGCCTTGGTTTCCAGAGCCCTGAGGCTGTCAACTTATATGAACTCCAGAGAATACGCACTCACGCATATATATATATATATATATATATATATATATATATATATATATATATATATATATATATATATATATATATATATACATACGTGTGTGTGTGTGCCAGACTATTGGACGCACCCATATTTTGGCCTGGATTATTTTTGGAAAAGAATGCATGCGTCGTAACCAAAAAAAATAAAAATGATAACCTTACTTTTTTATATCACCTTCTCATTAACCATGAAGAAACACTTACAGGATTAGCACAAATTATACGACTGGTACTTTTAAAAAAAAAAGTAGAAGTGAGGAAAGGTGTAATTACCAGGACATTTTTTGGAAAAGAAAAATTTTAGTATATTTCATTAGGCATTTATTGAAAAATTCTTTTAGTTGTTTTTCAGTGAGTAACATCTTCACATAGAATAAATTCATAATAGCTACAAAGAAATCTATTGGTATCAATGAACATTGGTACGTATGGTAACAGGCAAAGAGAAATATGGTACTTGTTGGTAAATAAATTCCCCTAGAATACCTGCAGAAAAGCAAATTCCAATATCTGTATCTCAGCAAAACACACACACAAAGCAAGCGGCAATATATTATGTTGGTGCAAAAATAATGACGTAATAATGTCGTTTTTTTGACGTAACGTCAAAAAACGACATTATTACGTCATTATTTTTGCACCAACCTAATAAACGTATGAGTACGAGGGCCATTCAATAGATAAGGTGAATTTTTCGGTATAAGGACTTCTAATACAGATAGAAGCTTACCTTTTTTTTTTTTTTTAACGTAGTCTCCCAGCACTGTCATATCCTTTTCCCATCTGTGCACAAGCTTCCGTATTCCCTCAGCGTAAAAATCTTTGGACTGATGTCTCAGCCAGTCGCTCACAACACTTTTGACTTCATCGTCACTTTTAAATTTCGTGCCTCTCGTGAACGCTTTCAAGGGACCAAACAGGTGAAAGTCTGAAGGGGCAAGGTCTGGGCTGTAAGGGGGATGAGGGAGCAGTTCCTAGCCCAGCTCGTTGATGGTCTGCACCGTTTGGGCTGCTGTGTGAGGCCTTGCGTTGTCATGATGCAAGATGACTCCTTCTGACTGACGACCCCTGCGTTTGTTCTTTATGTCTTTCTTGACCTTCTCAGTTCTTCTGTCAGACTGAATGAGGTCATTGACTGATTCGATCACCTCAGGAGACCTCACTTCTGTAGGCCTCCCAGGCCTGTCTTCATCCTCAACACTGCTCCGTCCTTCTTTAAACAATTTAGCCCACTTGTAGACATTTTTTTGGCTGAAACATGTGGCACCATACACAGTTGACATTCTCCTATGAATTTCAACTGGTTTGCACCCTTTTGCAACCAAAAACTTGATAACTGACTGCTGTTCAATCCTGGAGCATGCTTCTTGGTCGGCCATCTTTGTTAATCGCCAAAACTTTCAAAGTGTTTTTTTAATCTGCAAAAGAAGTTAAATCCGTGTGAAAAAGAAGTAAAACAAAACAAAAAAATAATAAATAAAAGTAAGCTTCTATCTGTATTAGAAGTCCTTATACCGTAAAAATCCACCTTATTTATTGAATGACCCTCGTAAATATTTCTGTAAAATCTGGTATTTCTACAAAACAAGCAGCAAATTATTGTGCAAATCCATAAATTTCTTAATTTCTTTTTTCCTGGATGAAGTTTTAGGGATATTTTTATTGATAACATGTTTGTCCACTTCGAGAAGTTCTATTTTCAGAGCTAAGCTCTATACACGCACTAATTCCACATTTTTTTTCGGGGTTTTCATGTCCCTCTCAGAGATAATATTGCTGTATTGGACGGAGGGTAATTTTTGGAAAAAAAAAAATCCTCGTCCAACAGACTAGCAAATACGATAATTTTCTTTTCCTCAGCAGTGGGACATTCAAGATAATTTTCTCCTTCAGCATTATTATTATTATTATTATTATTATTATTATTATTATTATTATTATTATCCAACGAGTAATCAATGATTAAATGCACTCAACCACGTGTATTTTGGACAAAACGCTCTGTGTGTCGCAAACATGATGAGAATGCTTGTCCAACAATCAAGTGTATAATAATAATTCCCCATCTAAAAAATCCTAACATATATATTTTTTTCTTTGTTTTATTTATTTAGCTATTGGAATCACAGCGTTTCGGCCAGTTCATTCTACGGCCTCCTTTTAAGGCAGAACAATCTGGATAGAAGTAAGGTTCTTTTTTAAAACGAAAAAATAAATATCCCCTTTCTTTTCATACGGATGCTACATCTTGAAAAATGTATTAAAGACGTAAGGAATGATAACGCTTCATCACAAATTTAAGAACAAATTCGAAACAAAAACTTGAATACTTTTTGTCACTTTTGTGCTCCCATAGACTCTTAGCAATGAGAAAGAGTCGTTAAAGTCCTCATTAAACCTATATATATATTTATTTTCTTTATTTAGTTATTGGAACCCCAGAGTTTCGTCCAGTTCATTCTACGTCATCCATCTAAGGCAGGAACTTTTGGATAGCAGTAAGATAAGATCAATAAATATATTAACTTATTAACACGTCCAACTGTCATGAGAGGCATAAGGCACTAATTTATGGGTTCCTGCAATTTCAATCTCATTCTGAATAGCTAACTCCGATTTCTTGTCAGTATGAAAGGTTTTTCTCATCCCATTCCCTGCTCAGTTAGATTTTGTTATCGACTAAAACCCAACGAGTACTGGGAATGATGAAAAACTACTGACGGGCCAGTGGAAGTTTTCAAGAGCTTGAAACCTCCTCTTCATTGGTTATCTCTTATAAACTACATGAGGAAGGCGTCTGATCAGGAGATTGGAGGTTTTGAGGAGCGTGGAACCACCTCTTAATTGCTAGTTCTGGGTATGACAATAAACTACATTCGGCAGCAAGGCCTCTGATCGGGAGATTGGAGGTTTTCAGGAGCGTTGAACCACATCTTAATTGCTAGTCCTGGGTATGACTATAAACTACATCCGGCAGCAAGGCCTCTGATTGGGAGATTGGAGGTTTTGAGAAGCGTGGAACCACCTGTTAATTGCTAGTCCTGGGTTTGACGATACTACATTCTGCAGCAAGGCCTCTGATCAGGAGATGGGAGGTTTTAATTGCAGGTCCACTCTGACGTTGGGTGGTACCAACTTTTTGGTCCCATCTATGGAGAAATAATGAATCCAAAAACAAAAATAAACCACCGTGGAACTATAAAATTACATTTCTGTAGTAAAAATACAAGCAGGAAATTTTTATTTGAAAAATTACCAAACACGCATATTTTTAGTAAAATTCCGAACAATACCAATTTATAGTAAAATTACCAACAGTACCAATTTATACCTATTGATATTAACTTTGCAATCTGTAACTATTTATAAGAATATGACCCGTAATACCTATTCATTGTCAAATTACCAACAATACATTTTATATGAAGGATTACAGTTGCGTCCAAAATAAATTTAATTGAAGCTATAAAACCACCATCAAATAACCCATAGAGATGCTGATATGTGTTATACTGGAACACACCTATTCTATTGTTAATAGATTCTCCCACATATAATAATAGTAGTAGTAGTAGTAGCAGTCGCCAATGAGCTCAGTGAGTTGGTCGAGTCAGTCGATGTCGAACATTAAAGTATCAGCCATCACAACTAGATTGCTGCGTCATTAACTATTATATCAAGTTCCTAACGTTTTGTATGTCGAAACTTTTAGGACCGACTTAGTGAAATACAAGCCTCCACTGTGAAACTACTCTACAACTTGACGACGAGGGATTCGTTCTCATACGGAGGAAGAAAAACTTTTCGTACTCTACAACAATATGCCACTAAACAAAATCAAGCAAGCAACATGAAAGAACTCTTTCATGTCATTAATCCATATAATATCCTACAATTTCTTAAAGATATCAAACTGCATTCCAAAATATAACTTAAATAAAACTAAAACTTAAAACACTCATATCACTGCTTCTATTAAATTTGTCCACACAGACATCTATATGTACAAAAGCTGAGTATCATCTACCATGTATTCTATTGCGAAAGCAGAATAACATATATCATATTTTATTAATCCAACGCTCACAAGAAAATTAAATTTCGATATTAAATGTCCCATAAAGATGTTGATATGCCATTAAACAAATCAATCAGTCACACCTAAAATTCTGTTACTAATATCTTCACCCTCACCTATACTCCTTCTGTGGCAACGACTATGTTGTATTATTATTATTATTATTTTATTTCCTTTGTTTTCTGGTATGTAAACATTTCTTTCCGGGTCCCAACCAGAGACCTAAGGTCAGAAATGTCATCATGACATTTTCAACTGACCAATTAAAACACACACACACACACACACACATATATTTTACATAGTTAAAGCCCTTCGTAATGTGTAGGCAGTACTCGTGAGAACAATTTTTTGTATTTCTTTAAGGTATGGGCTTCCAGGAATCCCTTTAATGTGTCTATCGGAAAATTTAGCAATCGATACGAGGGCTCCAACTACAACAGGGATTGTTGATGTTCCCATGTGCCAAATTTCTTAAATTTCGATTTCAAGGTCCTTGTATTTTGATAGCTTTTTTCAAGATGTACAAAGATACATTGCAGTCCCTGCGAACTGTAAGTTATTATTATTATTACACTTTTTCTTCTTTCTTTCTTTCTTTTCCTTTTCTTTATCCTCTTCTTTTCTCACTCCTTTATCTTCTTTTTTTTTTAAATGTTCCTACTTATTATTTACACTTTTTGTATGAGGGCTAAATCTTTAATTCCCTGTAACTTACCCAAATAGATATATACCGAAAGAAGGCCGGAGGGCCTAATGGCCGAAACGTTATGATGATAACAACAAAGATGAGGACAATAGCCCTAATATAAATAATGCAAATAATAATTCCTGATCCCAACAATTCAGACAGATCGTTTCTTCTTCTTCTTCTTCTTCTTCTTCTTCTTCTTCTTCTTCTTCTTCTTATTATTATTATTATTATTATTATTATTATTATTATTTCCTTTGATTTCTGGTCTGTACACATTTCTTTCTGGATCCTGCCCAGAGACCTCAGGTCAGAAATGGCATCAAGACATTTTCCAATTAGCAATTAAAAAAGAAAACCACCAAAAATATAATTTACATAGATAATGTTCTTCGTAAGGTGAAAACAATTTTCTTTATTTCTTTAAGGCATGGACTTCCAGGAATCCCTTCAATGTGTCGATTTCAAGGTCCTTGTATACTGTTAGCTTTTTGAAAATTTTCTAAGATACATTGCAGTCTGTAGGGTCTGCCATATTAATAAGGAGGCACTTTTTTGTTTGCTATCTCTAATAACAATATCTGGGCGGTTGGCCTTGATTGTTCTGTCAGTGTGAATTGTGTAGTCCCATAGAATTGTAAAAGGTCCTATCTCCGTAACCGGGTCTTGGTGGTGTTCATACCAATTTCTTTCAGTTTCCTTCCCGTAGAAATTGCAGATTTTCCAGTGCAGATATTGGCCCACTCTGTCATGCCGGGTTTTATATTCAGTGGGTGCCAATATTGTGCAACCTGTTACAAGATGATCAATTATTTCTGAGGTGCTGAAAATTTGGATACATGATTGGTGTAATGGATAATGGCTAAGAAGTGTTAAACGGAGAGCACTTACACTCACATGACTTTGGGAAAGGTACGAATCCACCTCTTCCCCCCCGCTATGGGTTAATTAATAAAAACCTGTTTTACTAACTCATCGCTATCTCCACCCACTCACAAAAAATTCTTACAATCTAAAAGTATTTTTTGACTTTAAATAACCCGCAAAACGTTGATAAACCCTCAAAAACGGATCAATCATCAAATACTCTGAATCAATATATTTTAAACTAGCAGGCTTGACCCACTCGCTATCGCCTCGAAAAGTAAGATATATTCACTACTTGAAATCTTTGAAACAAAAATTTTAAACATTTAATTCATAAATTGGCTTGTTATAGTTTAGGAAAGTCTTACAAATAGATGCCAACTTGTTCGCGGCGAAGTAAAATGCAAATTCCAAACACTTTTCTGAACTATATAAGACGATATTTCTAAACTATTTTTGATATGAAAATCAAAACAATCCTCGAATAAAGAACAATATTGAAGGACAGTTAATTAATTAAATAAACTTTTGAAATCAATATGCAAATTAGTTAAACCTGAAGAGTGACAGTGACTAGAAGTAGATAATATATAATACAGATATTGTGCATTTAGTCTGTCAATTGTTATGAAGAAGAATGTGTTTCCTATGTATGCTTCTTCTTTAGGTAAATAATATGGTCTGCATATTCTTAATGCTCTCAGATAGAAACCTATAATAAATACAGATATGCTTTTAGAAGAGTGGTTTGAGAAGAAACTGACCAAGTCATTTTTGCTTGTAGCTTTGGACCGACTTGAAATGCGAATTAAGTTTAACCGTCTAATGATTTTTTTTCTTTTTATTTCAGATTTGGCAGACATTTGGGCGATATTATTTTTCACACATAATAGCCATGACTTAAATAACATGAGCCAATAGAGAAATAAATAAATTTTCACCAATAACACTGATTTATTTAATGCTAACTTTGATCCGTCTTAATTAAACACCCTTATATATAATCCGGCTTAAGGAAACACCCTTTATATATATGTAACATTAATACAAGTAAAAGGTTGTCACTTAGCTGATTAATATTACCTTAAGCATCCTCAGAGTTTCGGAAACGAACTGTTGCGCCCACTCGTCGTATAGGGCTAAATTTTTACACACACACACAAATATATATATATATATATATATATATATATATATATATATATATATATATATTCTGTGTGTGTATTTAGGCCGCATTTTTTCATTAATGCATGTTTCATTAAATAATATAAACAAGTTTTGTCTATTTATTTTAAGCATATTCTTTTCATATCGTCTGATAAGCTTAATAACATTATCATTCATGGACGAAAGAAAATCACAATATTGATACATATTTTTTAATCCTATCTAACCTTTCGGCTTACATAAGCCATCATCAGAGATGACAAATACATTACAATAAATTAAACAATACACGGACATAGCAACAATGATAGTCTGTTTTGTTTGCATGGAAGATTTCCAAGCAATGACAAACTCGTGCATATGAGCGGCTGAAAGCGAAAATTGTACCGTAGACCATGACATGATCACTGCCATATAGAAGGACTGATATTACATAACAGTTCAGTACACTTTTCTTTGTTTCTCTTGCTTCAAGTTTCTTCTTCATCTTTGAGGAGATTGTCTAACATTCACTGCTATATAGGAAGACAGATATCAAGTAACAGTTCAGTACTCTTTTCTTTGTTTCTCTTGCTTCAAGTTTCTTCTTCATCTTTGAGGAGATTGTCTAACATTCACTGCTATATAGGAGGACAGATATCAAGTAACAGTTCAGTACTTTTTTCTTTGTTTCTCAATTCTCTTTTCCATCTCTTAGGAGATTGTCCATCATTCACTGCTGTAAAAGAGGACAGATATCACGTAACAGTCCAGTACTCTTTTCTTTGTTTCTGTTGCTTCAAGTCTCTTGTTCATCTTTGAGGATATTGTCCAGCATTCGCTTCCATACAGGACGATAGATATCACGTAAAACTTCAATACTCTTTTCTTTATTTCCAACGAAATTCTTGTCTCTTAATACTCTGTTTAGCTTTTGGAATGCATCTTTGGCCATTCTTTGGATCTCAGTGTCACTCTTTCCGTCTTCTGTTAGAACATTTCCCAGATATTTAAATTTCTGTACTAGTTTGATTTTAGTATCCCCGACTTGTAATTTGCATTTTGGGCTGTCCCTTTTGCTGACAACCATGGGTTCTGTTTTCTTGTACTTTCTTCAAACCACGACAATCCAGACAAGGCTCTGCGTGTGCAACACTGGATGGGTGTAGTATAGCAACTCGATAATAATAATAATAATAATAATAATACTTGTATGTTCTACCCAGACTAGATAGATAGGTAGTTAGGTAATGCATGAGACATCCTCTAACACTTCTTAATCGGTTAAATCTTAGTCGGTGAAATCAGCTGTTCCTTTCAAGTGATTCTCTGCCCTTAACTACATCAGGGCAGGCAGCTGGCGGCCTTCAAAATCTCTCGAGACGGACAGCGTACACTCGGTATAAGACACTACCTGAATCCAGGGTCTTAAGCCAGTTGACATTCCTGTTATTTTAAATAATAAAATTAATTTCAACATTAAACAGTCAAAATAATGTCATCCGAGAAGTCCTACCTAGCGAAAAATATACCAAATATGAACCGAAGCTGTATTCGCTTTTTAGTCCTGGGAACCAGTCTTTTAGTCGAAACATGCCCCACAGATTAAGTGACAGGAAACCATATCAATTGCCTAATTAAAGAATGCACACTTTTTACTGTTTTTTTTTTCGCAATTTATATCTAAAGTAATTTTTTAATAGACTTTTTAATTCGACATTCTTTGCTCATATATGCGCGTGTGTACGGGAGTATATACTCTATGTACATATATTCAAGCATCAAAGAAAATACTCCATAAACCCAACCACCAATAATAACCAAACATTATTGAAAAAAAAACATGTACAGTACGAGCCAAAAAAAAAAAAAAAAAAATGGACGCAGCCATAGAAATGATGATGAACAAAATATAAAGCTTATTGCATTTCTATTTACATTTATTCTAAGCATTGTTTTGACTTCGAGAAAGACCATGTTGTCGCTTTTTATGATCTTGGGATGTCGAATAAATCGATAGCTGATAAGATTAATCGAAACGAGTCATGTGCCCGCAAGTTAAACCACTATTTTAATCAGTATTCTTTTCTTTGTTTCTGTTGCTTCAAGTCTCTTCTTCATCTGCGAGGAGATTGTCCAGCATTCACTGCCATATAGGAGGACTCATATTACTTAACAGTTCATTACTCTTTTCTTTATTTCTCTTGCTTCAAGTCTCTTCTTCATCTGCGAGGAGATTGTCCAGCATTCACTGCCATATAGGAGGACTCATATTACTTAACAGTTCATTACTCTTTTCTTTATTTCTCTTGCTTCAAGTCTCTTTTTCATCTGTGAAGAGATTGTCTAGCATTCACTGCCATATAGGAGGACAGATATCACGTAACAGTTCAGTACCCTCTTCTTTGTTTCTGTTGCTTCATGTCTCTTTTTGCATCTTTGAGGAGATTGGCAAACATTCGCTGCCATACAAGAGGATAGATATCAAGTAACAGTTCTGTAACCTTTTTTTCGTTTCTAACAAAGTTTTTCTGTCTCTTAATACTCTGCTTAACTTTTAGAAGGCAACTTTGGCCATCCGATTGCTTTTTCAGATCTCAGTTTCACACATTCCGTCCTCTGTAAGAACATTTCCCAGATATTTAAATTGTTGTACTTGTTTCATTTTAGTATCACCTTTTGCTGACAACCATGCATTCTGTTACCATCACTACTACTTCGAAGAGGGTATAGTCTTTCTCCTTTCCTCTCTTTACTTAATAATAATAATAATAATAATAATAATGGCAGGTTTAACGCCATCACCACTACTACGATGAGAGTATAGTCTTTCATTGCTTAATAGTAGGACAGATATCCCGTAACAGTCCAGTACTCTTTTCTTTGTTTCTGTTGCTTCAAGTCTCTTTTTCATCTTTGAGGAGATTGTCCAACATTCACTGCTATATAATAAGACAGATATCAAGTAATAGTTCAGTACTTTTTTCTTTGTTTCTAACGATTTTTCCGTTTCTTAATACTCTTCTTAGCTTTGACCATCCCATTGCCAAACTGTAATTTCAGAAGAGTTTGAAGCTCGATCAGATTGTCTTATTACGGCAAAAATGGCTAACATTCCAGATACATGGGAAATTCGCTTTCTCTCAAGAAACTAAACACAGCTCTTTGGTTGCAAACGGGAGAGGACATTGATGTCTCCGATTAAGTTTCTCCTTTAATGTGTATAATATGTGCGTGTTGATATTATTGTCGTAGAGGCGTAAGAATGTAAGATATGGAAGACGAAAGGTGATTGAAAACTGCGTGTACTTTCTGTTGATTTCACGCAGACACCGACAGTAAGCATAATAACTGAATAATGGAATATATGAGAATCATTGGCAAATATGGATCTTCGTGACCGCACTCCCCAAAAAAAAAACAGTGTGTCAAAAGGACGGTTATTCCCTTGACACCGCTATTATTTTAACTATGTTAACTCCTATCGACAATCTTTATTTACAGAATTATAAAAAATTGTTCAACTTTTATAAAAGTTTATTATTTATCATTTTATAAAGAAATAAATGTGAAAATAAATCTTTTCATTCAATTTTTTTTTAAATTAGACAATTATCCAAATATGTAAACCATCTACAATCAATTCATAAATAACTATAAAAAGAAGTTTTTTTTTTATTCATACACAGACATTATGTTTTTTTTTTGTTTTGTTTTTTCTTTCAAAATTTATCATTTTGAACTGATTCAGTCTTTCTTATCAAATCGTGAAATGAAAGTTCTCCTGAACATACACCTTCCAGATCTTTACATACCAATGCTGGTGTCCACCCAGGGCTCTATCCTAGGCCCTACTTTGTTTTTGATTTTCATTAATGACCTTACTGATGATATCAGCTGTCAACTTGGTATCTATGCCTGATGATGACACAACCATTTACTCCTGACTCGATACGAAGTCTGACCAGTTTGATAAAGTCAAATTGGCGGCTGATGTCAAAAAACGAACTTAGACAATTATCAAAATATGTAAACCATCTACAACCGAAAATTTATCAATTGTATTTCGGGTTGTCTCTTTTGCTAGCAGCCATGCATTCTGTTTTCTTGTAGTTTATATTAGGTTGGTGCAAAAATAATGACGTAATAATGTCGTTTTTTGACGTTAAAAAATACGTCATAAAACGACATAATTACGTCATTATTTTTGCACCAACCTAATAGTTAGTCCTTTCTTCTCGCTTTCCTTCGTTAGCTTCTCGAGGATGTTTTGTAGTTTCTTTCCCGTGTCTGCTATCAGCACTGTGTCATCTTACAAATCTTATATTGTTTAGATTGTGACCGCCAATGATGAATACCTGTAGGATTTCCAGTCCTCTCAGAATTGCCTCGCTGTATAAGTTGAATAAGTCCGGTGAGAAGACACATCCTTGCCTTTCGCCTCTTTCTATTTTTGTATATCTGCTGAACTCATTCTCTATCCACATGAAGGCCGTTTGCTGCCAGTATAAGTTCTTGATTATTCTAATATCTTTCTCAAATATATCAAGGTTGCGAGATCTTTGTCGCGTACTTTGTCAAGTGACTTTCCGTTGTCTATACATACATCGTATATTAAGCGTGCCCTTTCAGTAAGGCTTTCAACAAAACCTCATCACTTTCAAGAACTTTCTTCCTCGTGTTCAATGCATTCCAAAACGAGCAACATTGGAAGAGTTTCACTGTATATCTAACAACCGTAATTTACTAGTAACGCTTGCATTAATTCCTGAGCAATATATATATATATATATATATATATATATATATATATATATATATATATATATATATATATATATATTGATACACGTTTCTTTAAATATTATAGACAAGTGTTATCTATTTATTTTATGTCAAATTTTTTCGTAATCCTCTGATAAGTTTAATAACATTATCGTTGAACGAAGAAAGATTGATCCATATTATTTTTTTTTTAATACAATCTAAGCTTTCGGCTTACATAGGCTATTATCAAAGATGTCAATTACAACATATTAAACAATATACAGACAAGACAGTGATGATAGTCTGTCATGGTTTATATAGATGATTTCTAAGCAACGATAAACACGCTTATATAAGACGCTAGAAGCGAAAATCGTACCGCATCTCATGACGTCACACATGACCACACGAGAGTGAATTGAGAAGTATAGAGTATGGTAGTATATGATTAATTTAATTTTTTTGCTAGGATCTGTAGTTGATATA
Source organism: Acanthosepion lycidas (assembly GCA_963932145.1). Classification (NCBI taxonomy): domain Eukaryota; kingdom Metazoa; phylum Mollusca; class Cephalopoda; order Sepiida; family Sepiidae; genus Acanthosepion; species Acanthosepion lycidas. The sequence goes on along the minus strand of OZ010608.1, from coordinate 73,259,341 downwards.
TTAGAATTTACAAATTTTTTTAGTATATTTTCATTTGTTTATAATTAGTATGCATTTGATTACGATATCGGAGATTAATATATTTGAGATCAGTAGAAGCATTATTATGTACAATTTGCTTAGTATTGAGATTTCTAAGAAAGCATCTTATTTCTTCATCAACTATATAGTTTGGAAAGCTATTATTAATAAGTGTCTGTTTTATATTCTTTAGTTCACTGTAAAAAATCTTTTTTGTGGAGGAATTAGTTTCTGCACGATGTATTAGATTCTTTATAATTGCTATTTTGTAGTAATATGGGCATTCGCTCTTGTAGTTAAGTGTACATGAATTTATGCTTGTAGGTTTTTTTGTATGGCGAAATAGTAAATTTGTTATTATTTGTGTTTATCAATATGTCAAAGAAGGGGATTTTATTATTAGTATTCAGTTCATATGTGAATTTAAGGACAGAATTATTTTGGAAACGTTTTTGAAGTTGAATTATTTTATCTGTATTTTTAACTAACATAAGAATATCATCAACGTATCTTAGGTAGATTGATGGTTTTTTAAAAACTGTAAATATCTTATTTTCGAGGTTCGACATGTACAAATTGCTAAATGTCGGACCCAGTACTGAACACATGGAAACACCATCACGTTGTATATATATATTGTTATTATGATCAAAGAAAGGGACTTCAGTAGTACACGCCAATAGTAGTTTTCTTAATATATTACGATTAATTTTAAGTGGGGGTAAAGATGGGTTACTATATATATTTCTTATAATTATGTCAATTACATAATTACATAAGCTGGATTGACCAATCAGAATACAAGTATATAATTCAATTCCCCTTGGGGGGGTGGTTAATTGATTTGAACCTTTTAAAACCCTTTATTCTACATTCAACATCATCACTTGATAAGACACCAGAGGTGTTAAAAGAGAATGGCTATTTTTGTAGTAATTTTATAACATATTTATATTATAATTTTCGAATAAATAATTATATTTGCTCTACTTATTATTGTGCACTCTTTTAAGAATAGTAATTATTGGAATTTATTCCGTATACACCAATCCTTTACTTGTATATATATATATATATATACAAGTATATATCAATCATCCTTGATAATAGGTAAAGTTATAGCCGAAAGCGTTCGAAACTATAAAACATTTGGACAGTTTTTACAGACTCTTTGTCCAGAAAAGAAAGCTCTTGTTCGAACACAAGAAAAATTAAATAAAAAACTTAACCGTAGTACCTTGTCTGTCGTTTTTAATAAAACATGTATACATACATACATATATATATATATATATATATATATATATATATATATATATATATATATATATATATATATATATATATATATATGACAAACTCGAAAAGAGTTTGTGATGCGTTTCAACCATTACGAATTCATCGAACTGGGCTTGGTTGACGTTGCCCCGTCTACACATGCGCACGAAACAAGAGACGCAGGTAGTCTCAACGCGTCCCAAAAACTTATATATATATGTAAGTATATATGCATGCGTGTGTGTTGCATGCGTGTGTGTGTGTGTGTGTGTGTGTGTGTGTGTGTGTGTGTGTGTGTGTGTGTGTGTGTGTGTGTGTGTATGCAGATAGATAGATAGATAGATGCAATACTATGTCACTTCAGGCTGTTTTCTCCGGTTATTAATTTATTTGTTAATTTTAGCATACCTTTCATTTATTTTTATTGATTAATTGCTTTGTTTTTAACATCTTATTAATAATTTGTGCGTTATTTCTGTTTAATCACAAACATTCTGTGTTGTAAGAATAATGTTTTTGGCGAGTGAATATTGCATTAATAATATACATAAATACATATCTATCTATCTATCTATCTATCTATCTATCTATCTCTCTCTCTCTCTCTCTATATATATATATATATATATATATATATATATATATATATATATATCAAAAGATCCCTTACCATTAAATATCTATTTAATCCCGACTTCGAAGTTTCTTGGTAAAATTCCGAGTCATTTTAATTCGCTTTTTTATTCCGTTTTTTCATGAATTTTTTTTAATATTAAATTTAAATTAAATTAAATTAAATTTTGCTTTTGTTTGCGTCTATCATGTATTTTCAACTTTAGATTTTTCTTCCAGTTTTAAATTTTTTCTTCGAAATTGTATTTGATTTCTTTCTTTATGGTTGTTATGTTGTATTATTAATTAAATCATAAGATTTGTTAATTTGTGGTATCGACGAAATTACATTTGTTAATTTGTATTATTAATTAAATTATAATATTTTATGTTGTATTTGTATAATTAAATAATATTTTAATTAATTTATTATGTTATATTATTATTAAAGTAACAAAGAAAATATTTGTCAATATGTCGGCATCGGCCCATGATTTCATTTTTTTAATACTTTAATTTGATTATTAAAAATTAATATTGATAATGTTTCTTCTAGCACAGTTGCTCTTGGTAAAAGTATATGAGGTTAGTATTTTTTTTTAAATTTCCCACGTAAATATACTAGGTATATTATTTTGTTTTTGACTCCATATATAAACAATGGAACAAACTGAAAAAAAAAAAGAAAAAATTGGAAATATCGTTTAAAACCAAAACCCTTGAAGACTAGAAATTTTACCATGAAACTTCAAAGTCGGGATAAATAGATATTTAAAAGTTGAGCAAACTTTTCATATAATATTATTAAGGTAATATTTTTAATATTATTTTAATATTTTTTAATATTTTTATTAATTGATCACTATATATAAAAATAGCTGCTGTTTCTTAAATTATATATATATATAAACGGTGGAGTAATGGATATCGGCTTGGATTGAGTAATCGGAGAGCCGAGTTCGAATTCCAGTCGAATCCATTCACTTACGTGCTAATACCATTAGGAAAGGTATGAATCCTCTTCTTCTCCCTCCAGCTATGGGTAAAATAGCAGGACAGACTGTGTTCTATAGCCTTCGACGGCAACTGGTCTAGCAGAAGGAAAACTCTGAATTCAAAAACCTGCGGAGGGTCGTTTGGGAACCTTGTGGCATTCGGTGCACCAGGTCTCTGTATTCGTCCCTCCAAGAAGTGTGGATGGTCCTGCACGAGGCCTTCACCACTATAATCATTCTCATGTGCCGGTGTCGGGCTGTCGGTTTCCTCGAAACTGATCTGCTTGACCCTCATACGTCGAATCTCGACGGGAGAGTCGATCATATATATATCTTAATATATATATATATATATATATATATATATATATATATATCTTAAATATATATATATATATATATCTTAAATATAT
>OZ010608.1:73241022-73251022 GCA_963932145.1 Acanthosepion lycidas | reverse complement strand
TCGGATGATAAATTATATAAAAACTGTCCGAATGTTCTTTTTATCCAAGCGCTTTCGGCTATACATCTAACCACTTTCTAGAATTAAATATTTTAACTGTTAAAATAAGAAATAGTTTGTTGTATGTATGTATCCGTAACATACTTGTTGACAACACAAATATAATAGCATCGTCTATATGTAAAAAATCTAAAAATAATGGTAGTCTTATTAATAAAAGCAAAATAACACTTAATAATATCAACTATGAACATGGACACAATGTGTTGACCGTGTTTTGAAAAATGAAAAATATTATATAAATACATACATGCAACAAACTATTTCTTATTTAATGCCTGAAAATGGCTAAATGTATAGCCGAAAGCGCTCGGATAAAAAGAGCATTCGGACAGCTTTTATATAATTTATCCTCTGAAAAGAAAAAAAAAGATCTCATGAGAAATTACATAAATACTAAATAAAAGCACCTTGTCTGTCGTATTCAATGAAATAAATATATATATATATATATATATATATATATATATATATATTTAAATAATCAGTAAGTAATTTAAGGAGATACTATCAATATAAAATATTAAAACTGATTCGAAAAAGAGAGCTCAATATAATTTTTTATTAGAGAGCTTATAAGTGAATTACAATTAATGAAACCCAAAGAGATTACCCCATACAAATGACCATTTTCCCTAGGACGAAATAATTAATGTCACATTTGTAAATAACGAATGAGGAGGGGAAATTGAAAAGTTCTCCGAAAGGTAAAATCACATTCTCCTATTTAAGCCGATTTCCTTCTGTGTGTATAGGTCTTTATATTAGGTTGATGCAAAAATAATTACGTAATAATGTCGTTTTTTGACGTTGAAAAATACGTCAAAAACGACATTATTACGTCATTATTTTTGCACCAACCTAATATATATATATATATATATATATATATATATATATATATATATATATATATATATTAATTTGTCTACATCTATCTATCTTTCTATTTATGCATGCTTATAAGAACATCATGTTCAAATGCCGGTTCCCTTACGAGCAGCAAAGTTAAGCAACGTCGAGGATGGTCATTATCTTGATGTATTGCCGCTTGTGAATACGAGGTGATGTAACATTGGATATGTCGTTAGTGTATGGGATATCTATCTACCTATCTATCTATCTATCTATCTATCGATATATATATATATATATATATATATATATATATATATATTTTCTGCAAGGAAAGTGGTTTCACTCTCTCGTAGTAGAAATATTTTTGTCTAAAACTGGATTTTTTAAAGTGTGTGTATATATATATATATATATATATATATATATATATATATATATATATATATATTAATGCATGTTTCATTAAATAATATAGACAGGTTTTGTCTATTTATTTTAAGTAAATTACTTTCATATTGTTGAATAAGCTTTTTAGCATTATCACTGAACCACGAAAGAAAATCACCATGTTGATACTTGTTTTATTGATAATCCTATGTAAGGTTTCGACTTATATAATCCATCATCAGAGATTACAAGTACGTTACAATAAATTAAGTAATAAATTACATAAATAAGATAAAAAAATAACAAACATTTACTTAAAATAAATAGAAAAAACGTGTCTATATATTTTTTAACGAAACATGCATTAATGAAAAAATACTTCCAAAATACGCACAATATATATATATATATATATATATATATATATATATATATATATATATATACACTTTAAAAAATCCAGTTTTAGACAAAAATATATTTTTTTTTTCTTTCATTTCGATGTTGGAAGTGTTACCTGATGATCCGGTGTCCTTTAAAAGGATTTTGGTGAAATAAATTATTGTAATGGTACTTTAAAGTGGTCTGTTTTTTCTTATATATATATATATATATATATATATATATATATATATATATATATATATATGTTGCAAGTAAAGTTGGGTCAGTGTGTTATATTCGAAAAATTTTCCGGTCAGAATCCATCTTGTCCCTTTACAAATCTATCATTGGTCCATGCATATTGTAACTGTTGCCATATCTGGTTTACTGCTCCTGCTGTACCTCTAGAGATTCTTGACAAAAATGCAAGGAAGGATTTGTAATGTATCATCTCGATTTCAGTCATGTTCCTATGTCGCTCCCCTCTGTCTTTTCTACAAATATTTGCTTGGAAACTGCTCTGGCGAGCTTTTTTACCTTGGTGCCCAGAATACATGAATTTAATCGCGCGACTAGATTGGCATCTAAATCACACCATTTTACTTTTGAAACAGCAAAATACAGCCGTCACTTCTACTTCAACAGCTTATGTTCTCATACTTCTCGTTTGTAGAATTTCCTTCCGTTTACTTACTCTTTGCTACTATCTTCAAAAATTTAATGCATCGTCAATCGCCATCTTCTTTTTCCATTCCTTTTATCATGTGTCCTTTCTTCAATCCTCCCTATACTCTTCTTCAGTCTTCTCTTTCACTTTATTCTTCGATCTGTCTTGATAGAAACATCCCAGGGATTGGTAACATGTAGATGTTAGCACGGTTGTGTGTTTTTAGGTGAAGGTCCGTGTCTAATATGTAAAATAGAAGAATCATACAAAATCTTATGTTTCTGCCACGGAAAGTTTTTTCCTTTTATGGTGACTGAATTGAAGGAAAATTAAACGTCTCTTGAGTATTTTTTTTTCCTTTTTGGTTCTCTGATAATTTATGAGAAGTAAAGTTACAAACGTGTAAATATGGTGGAGCTGAAGTCAGCCTTGAACTGAGTTGGAAAGATCGAACGTCTAACTCATGAGTAGAGCTGCTAAAAAAAAAGTCCGACGTTAAAACATCAGATCCTGTACACGAGTTTGCTGTTGCTTGGAAATCTTCCATGCAAACAAAACAGAATATCATTGTCCGTGTATTGCTTAATATATTGTAATGTAATTATCATCTTTGATAATCTCTATCTATATAAGGCAGGATGTGTGTGTGTGTGTGTGTGTGTGTGTGTGTGTGTGTGTGTGTGTAACGAATGCATGGCCACAATTTTCGACGGATTTGCAACAAAATTTACATGCAGTTAGCGGTAAGGCCAAGACCGACCTTGCATTTCCCAACTCCCATCGATAGTGGAAATAATCGATTCTTTCATGCTTCTACGGCAATTTTCATGTAGTTTGCGGTCATTTTCTACTGGCCAGAGTGAGAGCCAATAGATGGCTGCCGCGGATAGGCAGGAAGATTCTATTGGCCAGCGTGAGAGCCAACAGCTGACTGACACGAATGTTAACTAGCATGCAAAAAAATCGATAGCTGCATTCGTCACAAGTGGGAAAAATTTAAATCTGCATGGCACTTTACTCCAATTGGCTCATTCGCTTGCTTAAACTCAACGTTGATTCTGATTCCGCAGAATTGGGTTGGGTGTGAAAAAGTATTTGTTGTTAACATTCTTTTTTCATTCGGTTTTTCCAGTTACGAGTCCTTTTTTAAAGCTGATCGTTTTGTGTTCATTTTGTTTAGTTCTTTTTTCGTAACAGATTTAATGTTTAGTATAGAGCTTAGAAAAAATTCGCAGTGTGAGATAGGCAAGAAGTAAGGCATGTAGCAAGATCAGCACGGCAAAGTGCACTCCTTTAAAGGCAAGGAAGGGCAAAAATATTTTAAGTCAAGTGTTAGCGATTGCTGTATGAGTCGTACGATTTTTGAATCAAGCACGGGAAACGCCGGGCCATGCTGCTAGTGGCATATATAAGCCGAAAGCTTAGGTAGGATTCAAAAACATATATCAGTATGGTGATTTTCTTTCGTGTTTCAGTGATGATGTTATTAAGCTTATCACACGTTATGAAAGGAATTTTCTTAAAATAAATAGACAAAACTTGTCTATATTATTTAATGAAACATATATTAATGAAAAACTGCTGCCTACATACACGCTGTTTAAATATATATATATATATATATATATATATATGTGTGTGTGTGTACATATAGGAATACTTCACTGAATCCGTATTCGCAGCATTAATTAAGAGACCAGGTGCAATGAATGCGAACTCCACAGGACAATCGTTTTAATGAGCCACATAAACAAACTATTGATGCGAATCTTGATGAATTGAGCGCAAAGCAGAATTAGACCAGATATGGGACATGAACAGTGTGGCTTTGTCACGGACACCGGAACAAAAAAAAAATCCGATATTCATGATCAAAATGATATTGGAGAATGCAATGTCACTGCAGACTTGTCCATTTTTGTTTTATAGATTACGCAAAAGCATTTGAAAATTTATGGCATAAGGATCAATTTGAACCGCTGAGAAAAAAAGTTCCCCTTGGAGAATATATTAGAATAATGTAGAATTTATACTGGGAGCAACAACCTGCATACGGATAGAAAATAAACTGTGTATCTTTATATGAATAGAAAGGAACGTGAGACAAGGAGACATCTTTTCTCCATATTTATTCAACCTCTGCAGCGACGCTGTGCTCAGGGAACTGGAAACGCTACTAAGTTTTATTATAGGGTGTGGGTGCGTAATCTTAACAATATAAGATACCCAGAGGATAATGTGTTGATGTCTGACTCAAAAAAACAAAACAAAACAAAAACGAAAAGAACTCTTAGACAAAAAACAAAGAATTGTTGTTTTTCCTGCATACCCGCAAGAACCCCACTTCTTGTTCTTTCTTACACTAATACAATTCCGCACAGTAACACTCTACCTTGAGTGGCTCTTGCGCCTTGTATTGAGAGAGTATTGGTAAATGAAATAATCTTCCCAGGCAATAAAAATGCAGAAGGATGGGCAATTCTGTTCTATAAATTACGCAAAAGCATTTGACAAGTTACGGCACAAAGATCTATTTGAACTGCTAAGAAAACTCGATCTATATGGAAAAAGATGTTAAAATAATCAAGAACTTGAAGCAAACCGCCTGCATGCTGCACAAAAATAGAAAAGGAATGGAGACAAAGAGACATCTTCTCTCCAGATTTATTCAACCTCTACAGCGACGCTGTCTTAAATCCGGGTGGGGTCTCCACCCGGATTGAAGGAACTAGAGACCTTATCCTCATTTATTATCGTTGGCCATAATCTTAACGATATAAGATACGCATATGACACTGTGTTGACTCGGAAAGCAAACTACAGGACCTCCTAGACAGGGCAGTAGAAGAAAGGGAGAAAAAAGGACTATCTACTGTAAGAAGACAAGCGGTATGGTCATCAGCAAGACACAAAGCCCAAGATGCGACTTACGAATTGGAGATGTCAATATCAAGCAGGTGGAGAAAGTCACATATTTGGCAAGCGATTTAACAGAAGATGGAAAAACTGACTCTGATATCCGAAGTACGCATTGGACGAGCAAAAGAAGCATTCCATATATATTAGGTTGGTGCAAAAAAATGACGTAATAATGTCGTTTTTTGACGTTAAAAAATACGTCAAAAAACGACATTATTACGTCATTGTTTTTGCACCAACCTAATATATATATATCTATAAGCTCTTATTATCAGTTCAAGAAAGACATTTGAATCACTACCACGTAAAAATCCATAGAAATTGCTTGTTTCTGGTACAACGTTTATTAAGAAATCCTTTTCTTTTTTTTCTTTTTTTTTTTGTTAATGTCATTATGTATTGTACATAGTTTTGTGATTTTTTATATGATATTTTTGTCTATGCTGATATCGATTAATTTGTAGTTGTTCTTTTAGTTTTGTTTTGTAGTATATTTTGTCCATGATCACTCTAGGGCTGCCTTTATCTCTTTTTATAATTATGTAATTATTTCTTCAGATGCTCAAACAACAAAACAAAAAACAAAAAAAGAAACAAGCAATTTCTATGGACTACCAAAAATTCACAAATCGAATGAAATAAAAGCAGCTATCCAGTCACAAAAATCTGAATACATTAACTTCCCAAACCCCAGTGACCTTACATTCGGACCCATAGTAGCAGGACCAGCCTGTCCATCTAGCAGACTCAGTAACTCAATAGACATGATACTACAAGCATTTACATCAGCAACGATATTCACTTCCTTAGCTCCATAACACGAAAAGTAGACCCGGAAACACTTATGGCTATTTTTGACATTAGTAGTCTATATAGCAATATACACCATGAACTAGGCAAACAAGCAATCTCATTCTGGATGGGAAAACATCCAGAAATACTACATCCCAGATTTACTAAGGAATTCATTATTGATAGTATAGACCTGGTTCTAAACAATAACACTTTTGAATTTGACAAAATCTATATCCAAACCCTAGATGTTGCAACGGGAACAAAAATGGCACCAATATATGCCACCCTAACATTAGCATACCTATACGAACAAAAATAACCTGAAAATATAAAAACCCACTCCACTAAATCTTCATTTTATGGAAATCCTCACGGGGCGATATTAACCGATTCCACACTCTACTTCAGAACTTACACCCAAAAATCAAATTCACCCAAGAATATAAATTTAACGAATTACCATTTTTAGATATAGAATCAACAGCATACTCACAGATATCTACCACAAACCTACAGACAACCAACAAAATTTCAACAGCCATCACCCAAAAAAAGATGCCTGAAATACACCCCCTATTCTCTAGCACATAGGATTTATACTATAGTGACCGACAAACACCTCCGTTAACCCGCCTAGAAGAACTTCATAGAACTCTAAAAAAAAAACAAAAAAACGAGACTACCCCACAATACTAATAAACATAGGTTTCAAACTAGCAAAAGAAGTCCCCTAGACCAACTACGAAATCCAAAGAAATTTGACGTCGAACAAACTCTAGCTTATGTTACAACATAAAACAAGAACAATGCAACCTACTTAGAAAGAATGACAAACTGAAAAATATACTAAAAACAAAAAAAAAAATTAAAAGCCAACACCAATCTAAAAACCTGAAACACATCATACAAATTTAAACAAGCACAATACAGGAGGTCACGAAATTTAACAAAAAAAGATGTGAGGTTTGTGATATCATTATAGACGAAAACTCCTACACTTTTGAAAACCCAACAAAAACATTCATAATAAATAAAAATCTTAGCTGCAACTCCAAAAATGTGATTTATGCACTCAGATGCAGAAAGTCATATATAGGTATCAGCCAAGAACTAAAAAACAGAGTTTCCCTTCACAAAAGCAACATCAAAATACCCGACAATAGAAAACTCTTTGTATCACAATACATCTACAAATGTAACCAGAGTAAATTTAAAATAATTCCAGTTCACCAAACAGACAATCATTCATACCTACAAATACAAGAAAAAACTTCAAAAACAAATTTAAACCAGCACTAACTACATCATGACCCCACCACACAAAACACACAACATACACACATAATGACTAAATACAGTAGTCAATTCTGTTATGCTAACAAAGATTTATGTGCGACGATAACGGTCGCTAAATATCAGAAGCAAATCGTAAATTCATAATACAGTTCTATGACGTCGTACCACGCGAAAGAATATTAAATATTAACAAGAGAACTATATATATATATATATATATATATATATATATATATATATATATATATATATATATTAAGTTGTGTGTATTTCGGCAGAAGTTTTTCATTGATTATCAGACGATATGAAAGAATTTACATAAAATAAATAGACAACACTTGTCTATATTATTTAATGAAACGTGCATCAATATATATATATATATATATATATAAACTCTTATCACCAGTTCAAGAAAGATATTTAGATCACTACAATGCAAAAATTAATATCTATACTTTGTTTGAAGAAGGTTGCGAAACCAGAAACCCGTGTAGTAGAAATATTGAAAATAGAATATAATATATGTTTTAAAACAAAAAAAAAATCCACATTTCAACCAAAAATGTTTGCGGCGTATCTTCTTTTTAAAATATACATTTTTCTCACATTAAAACAAGTATTACCTCTTTCTAATATATATATATATATATATATATATATATATATATATATATATATATATATATATGAAGAAATATAGTTTGAATGTGTGCTATATTTATCGGTTAAAATGATCAATATCAGGGATAGAGTGTATGTAAATATAAATATAAAAGTGAACATAGAAGTCAACACTTAGAGGCGACAGTCTGTTTCATGCTGTATGCAATCGTCAGGCCACGTGTGCTGTTATTTTTCTCGGCTATTTATATATATACGGGTTAGTGGTGCATTGTGGGTATTCTGTTATGGCGGTTATTTCACCGGAAGTCGTTTGTTTATCTATTTAGGTCAAATTATATTGCTTGTTTTTATTTTTGTTTCTTATTTTATTTATTTATTTATTTATTAACGTAGTAAAAATTTGTTTATATCACTTATTTAACAGTTTTGTTTTGGTTTGGGAATTTAATTAAAGCTATTTGTTCAGTTTTGGGGTTGATTGTTGTAGTTCATTCTAAGTATTATTTTGGCGGGAACAGTTTATCTATTTATTTACTTGGATGAATTTAGGTTAATTTATTTTACTTGTATATTTTCTCTTTTCCGTTTTCGATTTTTAAGTAACATAGTATTTTTTTATGTTTTATTTCTCGCCTCTAAGTGTTGACTTCTATGTTCACTTTTATATTTACACACGCTCTATCTCTGATATTGAGCACTTTATTCCATAAATATAGCACACCTTAAGACTATATTTCTTTATATATATATATATATATATATATATATATATATATATATATATAATTTCATTGAAAAGAAAAACAGACCACTTTAAGGCATCATAGTAATAATTTATTTCACCTGAGAATTTGACTTTTTTCTCTGGATCCTGCCACTTTATTTTCAAAGACGATACAAAAAAATGAATTTAAAAATTATACATTTAAAGGGCAATATTAAGCTTATAAAAGATGAATTAGAGGGTGATGAGTAATGGTGTAAGAGACATATACATAAATATCTTCGCATACATATACCATCATTAAATATACCACCATTAAATATACCACCATTATATATATATATATATATATATATATATATATATATATATATATATTAGGTTGGTGCAAAAATAATGACGTAATAATGTCGTTTTTTGACGTATTTTTAACCTCAAAAAACGACATTATTACGTCATTATTTTTGCGCCACCCTAATACATATATATATATATATATATATATATATATATATATATATATATATATATACCAACATTATATATATACCAACATTATATTATATTATTTATATATATATATATATATATTATAATCGAATTTCCCCTATATATATATATATATATATATATACCAACATTATATATATATATATATATATATCACTAAAGATACGTTTCATTTTAATCTACGAAACAAATGAAAAAAATTCCAGAATTACCATAAAAGATACGTTACAGTGGTGGAAGTCAAGATGCCAGGTCAACACCAATAACAATGCAGATTCTTATTTGCCTTTAATGAATTATCACTAAATACATAGCAGAAGCACTAGGCGAGAAATGACAGCAATATTCAAAAGATGGACAAATAATAGACTTATAAATATATAGCATAAACTTTTACAAGTATCTAAATGTAACTCTTTCTACCTGGGTGGGACTAAAACAAAAATCGTCCCGGTAACTGGTCATAGAACCTTCCGCCCATGATCGGATATGCGCAGATCCCTACGGAACATCCACTGCTGATTAAAGTTAGACATTTGACAAGCAAATTGTAGCCCATGCTAATACAGTAAAACAAATACACCTTCAATCTATTAATATCAAAAGCTGGAAGTTATGCGTGCTGTAACCTCAGGGTCTATTCTTCTTTCTTCTTATTATTATTATTATTGTGGTGGTTCCAGAATTAAACGACATTTCAGATTTGCTGCAAAATATACATGTACCAGATAATATTGTCAGTAATGAAGGCATCTCAATTTCAGTCATTTCAT
>OZ010608.1:73236022-73238522 GCA_963932145.1 Acanthosepion lycidas | reverse complement strand
ACTATTATAGCTATATAGCGAGACTCTTCGCAAGCCGAATTGAGTCACTGTCGGTCACTGGGCGTGTTTCCTAAAATAAATATGCCAAAGATCCACCTTCATCCGAACCGTGCGCCGACATCTTAGTGGTAGAATATCCGCCTGATACCAATTCAGTCGGATTTCGATCCTAGCTAGAGGCAACCGGATGTCTAGCCGCACTGATGAGCTGTGATACAGCGAAACAGTCTGTCTGTGGATGACATTATATATATATATATATATATTGTCCACTAATATTTTCAATATATATATTTATAATATTAGTGGACAATATATATATATATATATATATATATATATATATATTGTCCACTAATATTATCAATATATATATATATATATATATTTCGAAGTTTTCCTCATTTCAGTCTTTTTATATTTATATCAATTTATTCCCATCTATCTGTTCATTGTCCATGTCAGTTATTTTCCATGTGTTCATCTAGGAACAATAAATACGATTGTGTGTAAAAAAAAAAAATGTCACCCAAAATATTTCTGAAAGATATTTTTACGCAAGCAATCTTAGTAATTACTGAGGTCGATATAAGAAGAAAAAAGAATATATCACCCTATTAATTACCTACCGCAAAGTAATCGGTGTCTTAACCAATGCTGAAGTGGTTAAGCATCTTACCTCTCACGATTGACTCTGACGAACAATATGGCTACCGTTTTACCAGGTCTACCGCTGATGCGATCACGGCCAACACTGAATATATATATATATATATATATATATATATATATATATATATATATTTAAGCATTTCACCCCAAGCAAGGCGGGAGCCACTAGGACGCAAGGGTTACAGAAAATTTAGAGCAAGATCAGATAGGAGTGATAGAAGAAAGAATGAGGGTAGTGGATAGATCAAGGCAAGAACTTGATAATAACGGTGTAGCTTTAGATTTCTCGAAGGTGTTTGACACGCTGGTCTTCTACGTAAGATTCAGGGCTACGGTATTACCGGACGATTGTTTGGTTTAATCACATCATTCCTATCAAGTCGTAAAATGAACGGGCTCGCTTCCTGATCCGTTGACACAAATGTGGGTGTCCCCCAAGCTTCTATCCTGGGTCCTACGCTATTTGAACTTCATTGATCTTCCTGATGTTATCATTTCCCAAGTCGGCATTTATGCAGATGACACAACCATTTAATGCTGTCACAATAGCAAATCCGTCAGACCTGAAAAAGTTAACTTGACCACTGCTCCGGAAAAGGACCCCAATCAATGGTTAAATGGGGCAAGAAATGGTTTGTAAATTTTAAATCCCCCAAAACGAAACTGTCTCATTTAACCACCGCATAGTAATGACGTAATAATGTCGTTTTTGACGTATGTTTTAACGTAAAAAAACGACATTATTACGTCATTATTTTTGCACCAACCTAATACATTGAATCAGTAGTTGCATCCATTGCAAGGAAAGTTGTGTCAGTGTATCGTGTCAGAAGGCTTTTCTCGTCAGAGTCCATCTTGTACATTTACAAATCTACCATTCATCTGTGCATTGAATACTGTTGCCATATCTGGTCTAGTGCTCCCGCTATTCGTCTCAAGGTTCTTGACAAAAATTCAGAGAAGGATCTGAATTGTAATCCATCCTAACATGGCATCTCGACTTCAGTCACTTTCACACTGATGTCACATGGCCTCCCTCTGTCTTTTCTACAAATATTTTCAGGCCAACCGCTCTGACGAGCACTTTTCCCCGGTGCCCCAACTGCATGAATTTAAGCGTGCTACTAGATTGGCATTTAGGTCCCACCCTTTTTCAATATAACCGCCAGTTCTACTCTGACAGTAACTTTTCTCGCACTTCCCGCCCGTGGAATTCCCCTACGTTTACTAGCTTCCCTGAAAACTACAATCTTCTCAAATTTAAATGCAGTTTAAATCGCCATCTTCTATCTTCTTGAATCCCCTTCATCTTTTATTCTTTTATCAATACCCCCATACTCAATCTTTTCACTCACTTTCACTCCCTGTACCCCCCATACTTACTAGTGTCATTCCCGCTTTGCTTAGGTTGAACTAATTTAAAAAAAAATAATTATTATTTACACTATTTACATTGTTCGAACTGTTGCTCTCACCATCGTTGCCATATTCACGACGTTTCGGCCGTTGTACCCTCCGACCTTGTTCAGGGTTTGTCTTTATTTCAGTGATGTGGTATTGTAATTATTTACACCATTTACATCGTTCGAACTGTTGTCCTCGTCCTCGTTCCCATATTCATGACGTTTGTACGCACGGGCCTGCTTCAGGTGATTGGAATTTTGAATTTAACCCTTCACTTCGTCCACCACGCTAGATTGTTCTACTTGCCATGCCTCTTCCAGATGTTTCAGTATATTATTTTACTTTAACTCAAGTTTTTGTTCACTTCAGCTGTAGTCAGGTATTGAACTCAAAAATCTTTGGGTCAAATGTATGAATTTTTGGA
>OZ010608.1:73226022-73231022 GCA_963932145.1 Acanthosepion lycidas | reverse complement strand
CTGAGGGGCGTGAAACCACCTCTTTATTGCTGGTTTTCCCAGGTCGACGCTGACGTGTGGTGGTAGCACCTGCTAAGGTCTCAGCTATGGGTAAATAGTTAACGCCCAAAATGGAGTCAAAACATTATGAAAGTGTAAAAATAGGTTATAATACCAGCAATACATTTTTGTAAAAAATATATTACCTGCAAAGCATTTTTGAAGACAAATTATTACCAGAAATACATAATTAGTAGCAACATATTTTTGAAAAAATTATTAACACCAATAGATTTTTTTAAAAATATTACCAGCAATACATTTTTGATAAAAAAAATATTACCAGCAAAACATTTTGGAAAAAAAAAATTACTAGTAAAGCATTTTTGAAAAAAGAATTTACCAGCAATACATTTTTTGAAAAAAAATATTACAAGCTATGCACATTTGATAAAAAAATATTACAGCAAAACATTTTTGAAAATAATATTACAGCAGTATATTTTTGATAAAAGTATGTTACCAGCCAAACATTTTTGAAAAAAAAGTATTACTAGCAATCCATTTTTGAAAAAAAAAAAATAACAGCAATAGATTTTAGATAAAGAAAAATATTACCAGCAAAATATTTAAGAAAAAAATATTATCAGAAATACATTTTTGAAAAAATATATTACAAACAATAAAAACTTTGTCGGCATTAAATAACCCACTGAGGTTGATATACCTTAAAACAAAACAAACCGAACCAACAATATTTTTCGTTTGAGCCAAAGACTTTAACGTTCAAAAATCTAACGTCATTTTTTAAACAGATTTCTGTCTGACATGATGCAACATCTAATCTAAAGCAATCGTATAATATGGTAACTCAGTAACAAAACGGATAAAAATATGGAAAATGAATTTCTGAGTTATCCACTGTAAACTTACGTCCTTACAACTTTTCTTAACAAACATTCTGTTGTCGCAGTGTGGGATATTTAAAAACAACAGTGATATAAAAAGTGTTTGGGAAACAAAACGAAATTGGCTGAGTTGCTGCGTCTCGACACGCCAGAGATTTTAAAATCAAAATTTAAAACTCAGTGTCCTTAACATCTTAAATCTTAAACCTTACCCGCTCGGGGCACAACAGACGTTGTCATTTACATTGTTCTATCTCCCGCTACATACATGTATCAATACACCAATTAGAATATCATTTTAGCCTGATGAAGTCCTTTTAAAGATAGAAACGTGTTATACATATTTTTCATTCAATTACTCAACACTGCTTTGACACACACACACACATATATATATATATAATATAATATAAACTTAAATCTCTCTCTCTCTCTCTCTCTCTCTATCTATCTATCTATCTATCTATATATATATATATATATATATATATATATATATATATATATAAACCTAAATAGCCAGGTAAACCTACCTAGGTTTCACCTCCACGGATTCTCAGGGTGAACCCTGACGATCCGTATAGGTGTAACCTAGGTAGGTTTACCTGGCTCTTTAAGTTTATATTACGTTTGCTCTACTTCGTATATTGAGCACTTTACGTAGTTCCCTTTACTCGTTTTGGAGTTTTTTTTTTCTTTGGACTTTGAGCTTGGATTCTGGACGATTGTTTTCGCTTCAATTTCATCTTCTTGGTTCTTCCTTTTTTTGTCACGCATTTTTCCTTGGGTACTGGTTTGTTCAATTACAAGCCTAAATAGCTAAGGTTTTTCCAAACGAGTGCCACTATTAATACATACATATATATATATATATATATATATTATAAATTAATTGATTCAAAATATGTTTTCTTTCGCTACACAGTTCTAACCATGTTTCAAAAATGGAAACTAAAAGCTTCGAATTTAATTTTGGAGTTACTCCAAAATTCGCCTGAGGATGAAATGGAACTAATGTCTTTAATTTAATTACAAAATTAAATTCGAACTGTGTAGCGAAAAAAACATATTTTAAATCAATTAATTTATAATATTAATGCTCTGTAAATTTACATTGAGCACTATTTTTGAAAATAAAAATATCTATACGAACACCGGATTATATACTTACTGTTCTTTATATATATATATATATATATATATATATATATATATATATATATATATATATATATATATATATATATATTTGGGCAGAAACCTTTCTTTTGAACATATTACTTTAAATATGGCAGACACGGAAAATATAATTAATTATAATTTAGTTTTTCCAGCATTCTTCCGTTTGGTGTGAGTAAAGGAGTGAAAAAAATGTCTATATTGTCCATTTTGCCAAATGCTTCTGACCAATTCTTTAGTCATTTTAAAGGGAGTCTTGGTGTTAGTTAAAGATTACTTGTCTGACATATTTAACGAAATATATATATATATATATATATATATATATATATATATATATATATACACAGGCACACACAGACACACACACACACACACACACACACACACACATATATATATATATATATATATATATATATATATATATATATATATATATAATCCAAAATCACCTCTTATGAGGAATAGCCTATTTCGCAGACGAAGATATCCGTCGTCTGTCAAATCAACCCCGGAACTGAGATCGGAATGGGGGAGCTATTTATCTTAAAGGGAAGAAGTTACATAACATTAAACCCGAATATTAACCTTATGACATTAATTTCGCATTATATGTAGAATGAAATATTAATTCAAAATTAAAGCAGGAATAAAAAGGGATTGAAAAATAACTTTAGAATATATAGGTAAAAGGATGTATAGGATTAATGGAAAGGGAGTTGGGTAGATCTTAGAGCAGGGGAAAGTTTGTAAATTATAATTAATATAGTGTAAAGGAGTTACAGAGGGGGGAATTAGAGACATTAGAATTAGTTATACATTCGATATTTGAAGAGTTAGAGGGAAGTGTATATTATAGAAATATAATAGTTAATTAAGTTAAAAATATAATATGGAAATTTGAATTTGTTTTCATGTCGACATTTTAACAAAGATTCATTTCTATGATTTAATACTTGGTTTTGATTATTATATTTTATTATTCTATTTTTTCTCTTCTAAACATTATTGACAACTAAATCTAAGACTATTAGGAGTATGTGCGGAACCTATAATCTCCCAAATTAACTGTGGGCTCAACCCTTTCTACTTCAATTCCCAAAATGTCTTTAAACGAGCCTTCTAGTGTTTTAGTTCAGTTTTTTGTTAAATGAGTGCTTATTGGTATAAAATATCTGCTTCCATTCCCCCGTGCAAATTCCAATGTAAACTTAATAATTCAGATTTTTTTTGGAGGAAATGATCAGTTGACATATGAACCTGGTAGATCTGCATTTGCCCCCTACTGGACAATGTTTTTTAGATCTACAATTACAGGAGGGCTCAATACCAGGTTTGTTGTTTATCCCATAGAAATTTCTTAAAATATGGTTATTGTGCGAATAAATAATTTTCTACATGTTAGTACAGGAGTAGCTAATCTTAATCGTTAATCTTATTTAGAGAGTTATTGCTGAAAAATGTTTATTTATTAACTTCAGAAAATACTGTCTGATATTAATATTTAACAGTTTGGAAGAGTGGGGGGTTAAACCATATAATTTTTCTTTTCCTGTGTCTACATTTACACACACACACATACATATATATATATATATATATATATATATATATATATATATATATATATATATGTATATATATGTATGTATATAAATATAAAAATGAACATAGAAGTCAACACTTAGAGGCGACAGGCCACCTGAGGATTGCATCTAGCATGAAACAGACTGTCGCTTCTAAGTTTTGACTTCTATGTTCACTTTTATATTTACAGACGCTCTATCTCTTATACTGAGCACTTTATCTCATAAATATAGCACATCTTAAGACTATATTTATTCATATATATATATATATATATATATATATATATATATATATATATATATATATATATATATATATCGCTTATAGGTGCAGTTCAATTTATAATTATATAAATCATTCATACAAAAAACAAATATAGACGTTAATGATTTAAATGGCTACAAAAAACAAATATAGAGGTTATATATATATATATATATATATATATATATATATATATATATATATATATGGATCATTCATACAAAAAACAAATATATAGAGGTTAATGATTTAAATGGCCATTTAAATCATTAACCTCTATATATTTGTTTTTTGTATGAATGATTCATGTAAATATATATATATATATATATATATATATATATATATATATATATATATATATATATATATATATATATATATATTCGAAGATTATAACATAAATATATTATAAAATCACTACAAAAATACCCATTTTCTTTAAACACTTCTGGTTTGTTACCAAGTGATGGTGTTGAATGTAGAATAAAAAGTTTTAAAAGGTTCAAATCGATCAAAAACCTCTCGCTAGGGGGAACCCTGTTACATAAGTTGGAATGACTAATCAAAATGCCTGTATATGAGAATTCAAAAAACTTGACAACGAACCTTGATTATAATAATTAATTAATTCTTTAATGTTAGGGTTAGATTAAAATAAAATTCATTCTAAATGATTAATATTAAATTATACTATAAAATTAAAAATTAAAAATAACCAATTTTAAATTTAATCTGTATTAAGTTTAAAAAATTGTAAAATTATTTAAAGAAGAATCTGAAGAAAAATACATGTTTTGTTATTTATTTTACTTTTTATTGAAAGGTTAAAAAATTAGATATATTAATGTATATTTGTGTAGCAACTTTGCTTTTAAACATATTTAATTTAATATGGCCGACACAGAAGATTGAATTAATTTGATTATTAATTTTTTTTTTGTAGTAGTTAAGAGACATAAAAAATGTCTATGGATTTTATTGTCCGAAGCGTTCCTCGAGGGTGTTGTTTCTCTAGTGTATGAGGTATATTTCGGTAGCAAACATTCTTTCGGACATGTTTGGTTAAATAATGTC
>OZ010608.1:73208522-73221022 GCA_963932145.1 Acanthosepion lycidas | reverse complement strand
TATATATATATATGTACATATATAGATATATATGCATCTACATATATGTATGTGTATATGTACATATATAGATATACACATACATATATGTAGATACACATACTATATATATAAATTTATAAATGTGGCCGATCTAAATACTGCAAGATCTTAAGTAACAAAATAATTTTTAATTACAAAAAGATAATCATGTCAATAGGATCTTCGGGATTAATAAGGCGATGGCGGATTTAGACAATGTTGAATATTGCTGGAAAAAATGGGGAAAATCCATACAAAAGACCCCATATATTTTGTTCAACGATCATAAATCTAACTTCTCGAATAACACTTATATCTAGGCTAATAAATCCTACTAAATCAGACCTAGGCTTACCCTCTAAAAATATTATTAAAAACATTACTGATAGATTTGTCATCACTACGAGGTTCAATCTTTGGAAGGGTTCTTCTGCCCCCTTTGAATGCTTCAGTAATATGAATGGTAACATGAAAGCCACCTTCATTAAATTTGGTATTACTGATTTTTATTCATCTCTATCCAGAAATCTATTGGTTAACTGCATAAAATTTGCAAAATAAAACACATGGATGTAACTGATAATGAAATTAATATAATTCCACCCGGATTAAATGCAAGAGTGTTGACTTCGACGTTTCAATGGCAGCATATGATTCCGCCCAGATAGCTGAACCTTTTTGTCTATATATTCTTCAGATTTTTAGTAGATCCTAAGCAAGTAGGTCTATATAGAGACGACGGACTTATTCACGTTCCTAAAAACAATGGTCCACTCACTATCCAACTACAGAAAAACCCATTAATTTCTGGGATTCAAGATAGATATCTCATTTAACCTAAAAATTGTAGATTATTTGGATATCACTCTTGACATGAACACCAATATAAACCTTACAATAAAGATCATGAAACTCCTATCTGCATTGATGTAAACTCGAACCACCCTTATACTATTTTAAGGCAGATATCCATCACCGTTGAAACTAAGCTTAGTAAACTTTCCTCTAATAAATATGTCTTTAATAAAAAAAACAAAGGATTATACAATAGGTCACTCCAAAATGTGGTTTTAATAAGAAACTATAGTACTTGAACCCTACAAATAACGTTTAGGTAGATAAGAGCACTAATAAGTGTAGAAATAGAAAAAGAAATATATGTTTCAACACCACCTTCTTTAGGTTATCCAAAATTACCATCTGACAAGTGTTCTTAAAACTTCTAAATAAATATTTAAAAAATAACCACAACCTAAGTAGAGTCTTCAATAGAAAAAACTATTAAAATAAGTCATTCCTGTATAAATAATATGTATAAAATTATTGATTCCTATAATAAAGTTATTCTTAATAAATTCTATAGTATCAACAATTTACCTCGTATGGATACCCGGTGTAATTGTAGAAATAGTGAACTCTGTCCAGGAGAAGGAAAATGTAGAGTATCTAATATGATTTACCAGACAACCATTTACCCTAAAAAGAACATGAACAACCAAAATATTTATATTGGAATTTTCTCGTGTGAATGGAAACAAAGACTATATAGACATCGGCACTCGTTTTTCAACCCAAAATTGAAATTCAAAACTGAACTTTCCAAAGCATTTTTGAATTGAGGGAAAAAGAACAGAATCCCCAGAATGACTGGAAAATCATAGGTTTTGCTCACACATCTAGTAATTTTAAATGTAGATGCAAATCTATGCCTACAAGAGAAAATTAGAATTATTAATTTTGGAAATCCAAATATACTTTTAAAGCAAAGGAAAGAATTAATTTCTAAATGCCAACACCGAAGTAGATTTAAACTTATCTAGATTTTACTGAACATTCGTGAATCGTTATTTCGTTGTGATGGTGATAAAATAAAAAACACAGACACACGGGTGAACTCGCTCTCTTATAATCATTTTAAAATATTTAATTTATATGTTGTAGCTATGGAATATTTTGAAAAACAAACGTCTCAAACTAGATAGACTTGCCGGAAACTGCTAATGTAAAAATGGTATTATATGTTTGATAAATGCACTTCAACACGACGTTGCTACACTCGTAATTAATTTTGTTGAGTGATGGTTGGTGGCTTTTGATTTAAAGGGCCTCGAAAATTTGGAGTTTTTGTTTTGAAGTCATTGACATTTGGGAAAAAGTCCATGAAAGTATGTTTCAAAAATAATATCCGATAATGCATTTGGCCACTATGGCTTCATCAGATGGATAACGAAACAATGTGTTGTGTGTGTATGCATTTGTGTTTGTTTCAAATAATTAAATATAAATCATTACCTATGGGATTTTAAGTTCTTGATATTCTTTAATAATAATAATAATAATAATAATAATAATAATATATATATATATATATATATATATATATATATATATATATATATATATATATATATATATATATATATATATATATATATATATATATATATATATATATATATATATATATATCAGGTTAATACTCAGAATTGAACCAGACCAGGACACATTAGTATTAAGATGTGCTCAATACACGTGTGAAAATAAAATGAAATAAAAATATAAATAACATGCAGGGCATTTAACTTTAAAAATTAGATTAGTTGAATATATATTCGATTATATATATATATATATATATATATATATATATATATATATATATATATATATATATATATATATATGTGTGTGTGTGTGTTCAAAGAAAGATGGCGATGTAATATTTTAGGCGTGTGATTATAATCGATAATAATGCTTCTATAAGTTTTCAATGTATTTTCTCCTTAAAGAATTATATTACATAGCCATGTTTCTTTGAATTCATTCTTAAAGAATCTAGTTTATATCTGTTTAATACATACTAGCAGTAGAGCCCGGCGTTGCCCGGGGATGTAAGAGTAAGAGATAGATCAAGTATCGACCATCATAAAGACTGAAAAATAAAATTGACAAAGATTATTTTTTAAGGTTGACAGACATGCATGTCTTAACTAGTTTTTTTTTTTTTTTTTTTTTTTTTTTACGAATTGGTCAAGCCCAAACATAAACAAAAACATTGTTTTCAAACGTTATGAGTCTACCGATTGAATAGAATTTTATTATAAACAATTGTCTTGTAAATGAAATTTTTAAAGCATTCTGAATGTAAAAATAAAGAAAAAAGTGTGCAAGACAATAAGAAACACTACCTGCCAAAAAAAAAGTGAAGTTTTGTTGAAATCGGTTGAAAAATGTAGGAAATCCGATACCATATATAAACGAACACACACACACACACACAAACAACCTGGGTTTTATAATGATTATAACTCGATATGAGTTGTCCCCCTTTCATTCTCGTGATATCACTTAATCGTGTTTTCAAATTGATTTTTGGAAAACAATTGTGTTTTTCCAATTTTTGGCGCTGTCAGAACCACCGCAAGGTAATTTTACGTAGTCCTGTGAAGTTTTGTTGAAATCGGTTGAAAAATGTAGGAAATCCGATCCAATATATAAACGAACAGACACACACAACCTGGGTTTTATAATAAGTATGATGACATTTGGAGAAACATTCATGAAAATATGTTACGAAAATAATATCCGATAATGCATTTCGCCTCTATGGCTTCATCAGATGTATAACGAAAAGATGTGTTGCGTGTGTATGCATTTGAGTGTGTTTAAAATAATTGAATCTTATATTATTTTTCTCAAGCCGGCTTTCCTTGAGATTTAAAAAGAGAAAGAAAATGAGTGACTTTAAAAACAAAATTGTTTAACACTTTATATTCTCCGCCTTAAATGTCCGTGTTTTGAGATGAAAATCCCTGAGAACGGGTAAAAAATAAATGAAAGAAATTGTTTTTATCCATGCGTTCTCCATGTCGACATAAATACATAAATAATTTTACTCATTCTGAAGGATTTTCCATCTCAAAATAAGTTTTAAACACAAATGCAACACATTTTTCGTTATCCATCTGATGAAGCCATATAGGCAAAATGCATTATCGGATATTATTTTCGAAACATACTTTCATGAACGCTTTTTCTAAATGTCAAAAACATATAACACTGTCGGGATTCCATACACAGATTTATTACAGTTTATTATTTTCGTGTTGTAGTATATTGGTGTTGTCAACAAGTATTTTCCCGTATTGTGAAGGTGAACAGGAATGTGTTTTTAGATGTTGTACATTTGAAATCGTATCCGACAAATGTAGTGTAAGACATCTTGATAATGTTGTAGTCGTCAATATGTATTGTGTATTTGGGCAGCAATCCTTCTTTTATACAAGTTTCATTAAAGACGAATGACAAGTTTCTGCGATTAAGCTTTTCATCCAATTTTCCTTGACACAAGAAAAATTGAATAAAAAGCTTAAATCGGGGAGCTGAGTTCCAATTCCAATTGGGTTCATTATATTCACTTACGCGCAGATATCACTGGGAAGGTGTGGATCCACATCCCCACCTTTCAGCTATGGTTAATTAGTATGACTTGAATCAGTAAATCAGAATTATAACCAAAATATTCTTAAAACAAAAAAAAATATTTCTGGTTTTAAATAATCTGCAAAGGGTTGATAAGACATAAAAAACAAATCTACCAGTTGAATTAAAACATTAACTAATATGCAGCAACAGGTTTCTCATTAAAAAAAATATTTGTAAGTACATGAGTGATCCATTTTGGTTTCTAAAAAATTTTAAAGTACCAAAAATGACCCGGAAACTATAAATATGACCCTTGTCTGTAACACTGATATTTACGAAGGTTTGCTTGGTACAAAACCGTGGAGTACTTTGTGGAGAAAAATATTTAAAATCTGAGTAAATATTTTCGTGTTTCTATCAAAAGAATTCTTTTTGCTTACTCTGCTTCAAGACAAATATTTTAATTTCTTGTGTACTGTTCCATGCTCCGGATAAAGGGGTTGTCGGGGTTATTAGGAGAGACACAGACTACAAAAAAGAGCGGATCTCTTCCTGATGTCTCCAAGAACCTCCTTCTGTACAGTGCACGGAGCATTCGACTGGCAACACGTGCAGGTAGCAAACTATTCACAACTTCCTGTAAATAATGGAAAAAACACGATAAAGAGGAACGTATAAGAATATGAACTGTCTATAGCAAATATGGGCAATCTTTTTGGAACATAAGGAAAGTATGAGGTATACTTCATTATAAGGCGGGTCGCGCTACTTGAAAAAATAAAGTATTTTTATTATTAAAGATCTCGCAGGTAAAAGATCTCGCAACAAAGAAAAGATGACTTTTTTGTTTTCTTTTGAGTAAGATGTAGAAAAGAAAAGGATTTACCCCGTGAGGCAAAGCGAGCACGTACATTCCTGGCGTGCAAAATGAATGAAGGAAAGGAAAAGAAATATGAATGCACTAATACCTTAATTCAAGAAAGACGCGTCCTCGGAGCTAGGAGAATTGGCGTGAGTGGTTGGGCGCATGTTAATTTTTGGCGAGATCAGCTCGGCATAAAAAAAAAACACCACGCGAGAGAGAATAGACAGTAAGGTCGTGAACGTGGTACTGCTTAAACGGTGAGACTTGGTCAGTTGGGAAAGCGATTATTTGAGTTAGTTGCACGCAAAAGATTCCTTGTATAATTAAAGAAATTGTTCTGGTATAATTTTTATCACTGATGCCAGCGTGGTTAACAGACATTGCTGCATGTGATTTATTCCTAAATAATTGATTTGATTAGACAAAAATATTTACAAAAGTGGGCCGACTGGTTAGAGCGTTCACATTCTGACCATGGGAAGCGGATTCAAATTTCACCGTGGTCGATTTGTCAGTAAGGAGACTTTCTGATGTTATCGGACTGGATGGGGTCGATCCCAGGGTGTGGGACCTTTGGAAAGTGCCTGCCGGGTTGAACCAAGTGATTTGAAATTGGGTAGATGGAACCCTTGGATGTCGTCGATAGCTGTGCAAGCTCAAAGTCACAAGTCATCGTGGCCGAGGGTTTGAGCGTGCTGACCTCGTTTAAATTGTTGATCACGCTAGATAACACGCTCTTTCTCAGAAACTGTAACTAAGGTCTACCCAGCATATTTGCAGTATAAACCACTAATTAATTTCAGACATATATATATATATATATATATATATATATATATATATATATATATGAAGAAATATAGTTTTAAGGTGTGCTATATTTATGGGATAAAGTGCTCGATATCAGAGATAGAGCGTGTGTAAATATAAAAGTGAACATAGAAGTCAACACTTTATATATATATATATATATATATATAATATGTTTTTTAAAATATGATTTCTTCGCTACATAAGAGTTCTCATGTTTCAAAAACGAGAGCAGAAACCATCAATATAATTATTAAAATTAAGTTGAATTAAGGTGTTGGGTCCCGTTTCATCCTCAAGCGAAAATTTAGGAATAAGCTATCTTGTGGTTTGCGTGTATTTATAAGTATGGACCATTGCAACATTAATTACTATAAAAACGGCTGACCGGCCATCTTGGTTATGTGGTCAGACAGTTAATTCTTATCTACAGATTCGTCACCTTCGGAAAGGTTTTGCCAAGGTAGAGTGGGGTATCTATTTCAAAGCTAATGGTGGCGGTCACCGTCTAGTTAGTTTACAGCGAAGGAATATTTCATGGCGCCATGTCAAGTCGTTAAGTGTCGAGAGGATTTAGTTTTATTATTATCTATCTGTTAATCTCCTTATTTATTTGTTTATTCAAATGGCTGTTCCATATACAAACGTGTTGCACTGAACTACAATTTGTTTTTTGACGACTTCACAATGGGGTTTTTCTATTTAATGATTTGGCTAAGCTTTTAAGACTTTTATTAAACGATGTTTTTTTATGCTAATTATTTAATGTGAAAATTTGTTGATGTCGGCAAAAAAACGTAAACTCTTGCCTATGGTTTAATAACTTTCCATTATTTAGAAACTTAATGATGTGTAGTTTTTCGTGTAGGCATAAAGGGCATGGGTCATCCCAGATTTTACAAGTTCTTGTTCTATTTATTATTTTCCATTTTACTTTTGATGTTTTATTCATTTCTTTTAGATGCCAGAAATATTGGGAATAGAGATGCCTGATTTCTATTTTGAATATTGTTGAAGGAGCTCTTGTGTTGTCTTTTAAATTTTACTAGATATATACCCCATTCTACCTTGGCATAACCTTTCCGAAGGTGACGAATCTGTAGATAAGAATTAACTGTCTGACCACCTAACCAAGATGGCCGGTCCCAGCTGTTTCTACTTCTGTATGGAGCACTGTCTTCTTAAAAATAAAAACAAAAATACTAAGGAACTGCAGATTATTTACCTAACATGTTCCTTCATATTTTTATGCATACTAGCGCACACACACACACACACACACACACACACACACACACACACACACACACACACACATATATATATATATATATATATATATATATATACGTACCTATTTTTATTTTTTTACTACATGTTTTTTCCAGTTTGTCATACTATTTTTCTATAGCTGGGGGGAGAATAAGAGGATTCATACATTTCACAAGGGTATTAGCACGTAACTGAAGGTAATGAATTCCTCAATCCGAGCCGCTATCCATTACTGTTATATATATATATATATATATATATATATATATATTCATGAATCATTCATACAAAAAACAAATATAGAGTTTAATGATTTAAATGGCGAGAATACATCGTCGCAAACAATATCAATAAGATACACCAACCCCGAACCTGTATATGAATGATATGATCCCTGTTTATAAATTCCAGTTGCATAAGGTCTTTTTAATTTTTTACACAAGCTTTCGTCTGTCCCTACAGACATCATCATGTATGGAAGTAGATTTTGTTCTTGTTTTACTTCTCGGTAATAAGAGGACAACGAAAATAAAGATGTAATCCGAATAGATGCTATGAGAAATGTGTTATTGTTTTGGAACATAGCATTGTGTAAAAAATTTAAAAGACCTTATGCAACTGGAATTTATAAACAGGGATCATATCATTCATATACAGATTCGGATTCATAAGAATAATAGTGTGTCTGAGGATTTTAATTTTTTAATTTTTATTGTTCAAAAATATATATATATATATGTATATATATATATATATATATATATATATATGACCGGGAGAACCGTGTTCGAACCTCGCCACGGTTGTTTCGTCAGGAAGAAGACTTTCTGGTGTTATTGATCTGTTGAGGAATGCTCCCAGCGTGTGGCACCTTTGGAAAGTGCCTGAAAAAACCATACCACGGGTTGACCCAAGCCTTGTGAGTGAAATTAGGTAGACGGAACCCTTGGGCCGTCGATAGCCGTGCTAGCACGAAGTCACAAGTCATTGTGACCGAGTGTTTGAGTGTGCTGACCTTGTTCAGATTGTTGATCGCGCTAGATAACATGCTCTCTCCCAGAAACTGTAACTAAGGTCTGCTCAGCATAGTTGCAGTACAAATCACAGGTGGGCTCTGTGGGTGTTGAAGAAACACAAATGTGCCTGAGCGAGCGTCTGCAATAGGGATTGGCTAGCCGCCCAAATAGTTGGGTACCCTCGAATACGAGTGGCCAGCTATTATTTAAATAAATTATAACCATAGAACCTTAAATGTATCTATTTTCATTAAATTACACACACACACACACACACACACACACATATATATGTTTATACATTCTTCTTATAGATACAAATATTTAAGTAAATGCTATATTTATAAATAAACAGTATTAACATTTACCGGCCTGAATAAATGTTGTTAATACTGTTTATTATAAACAGAGAATTTACTTAAATATTTTTGTCTATAAAAAGAGCGTATAAACATAAAATTGTCTTAAATAATTGTCGGACTTCGCATATATATATATATATATATATATATATATATATATATATATATATATATATATATATACGTTTTCGGCGTTTCTTTATTTCTCTTGTTATGATTGCATAAAGAAAACATATTTATTTTGCAATTATTTTGCAAATATATACATATATTCAACTACAAAAACATATAGGTTGCTTGATCATCCCCATTTATCGCTTACAGATATATTTAAATATATATTTATATATATATATATATATATATATATATATATATATATATATATATATATATATATAGAGAGAGAGAGAGAGAGAGAGAGAGAGAGAGATTCACACCCCAAAACATATATGTGTGCATACACAGTCTATGTCTGTCTGTGTATTTCTCAACGTCTTCTTCATATTATCGTTTGTTAATCACTGACAAAAACTCTCATATGCTCTTCCTTTGTCATTCACAAAGATCAAACGTAATGTAGCTTTGTTCTTGCGGAAAGATAAAGAAAGCCTTCCATTCAATGTTACGTACCAAATACTTATTATTGAGCTGCATGGGCTAGGGTAGTAAACGGGGGTTGGTGGTAAGACATGGTTTACTAAACACTTTCTAACTTAGATATATTTCCTTTAAATGAAATATGGTCATAAATTTTACCTTTATTACACACACACAGACACACGTATAATCATTCATACACATTTACACGTATATATATATGTATACACGAGGAACAGTCCTATGGGTAAGGGAAAGCCGGATGAGTTACACCACAGAATTTGTGAAGAGCGGCGCTATTCATCACCGAGGCCCCTAGGTACATTTGGTATGACGCTTGTGTCGTATCGTAACTGTCCTGGTTTCAATTCTCGGTAGTGGATACGCACTGCTGATAAGTCCCAAATATAGGACGAAACAGCTGTCCAGTGCTTTCTGCATTCTGTTGAGGTTTCTTCTAGAGTCGATGAATTAATTATATATATATATATATATATATATATATATATATATATATATATACATATATATATATATAAAAGGGAACATTGTTGACTTAAATGTTGACTTTTATATGTACACACTCTCTGTCTCTGATATTGAGCACTTTATTCCATAAATATAGCAAACCTTAAGAGTATCTTTCTGCATAGCCTTGTGAAAAGGCAAAAACAGGATATAACTACCCCGGACCAACTACTGCTTCTACTAATCTCAAACCATCTCAGACTATCATCAATGTCTTGTCCGTATATACCTTAATATGTTGTACAGTAATTGACATCTTTGATAATGGCTTATGTAAGCCGAAAGCTTAGGTTGGATTAAAAAAATATGGAACAATATTGTGATTTTCTTTCTTCGTTTAATGATAATGTTATTAAGCTTATCAGACGTTATGAAAAGAATTTATATAAAATAAATAGACAAAACTTGTCTATATTATTTAATGAAACATGTATGAATGAAAAAATGCTGCTTAAATACACACACACACACACACACACACATATATATATATATATATATAAAATTAAGTTGGATTGAGGTGTTTAGTCACGTTTCATCTTCAAGCGAAATTTTAGGAATAAGCTATCTCTCGGTTTACGTGTATTTTTATTAATTATTTGGATGATTTCGGCTCACGTTTTTGAAACATGAGAACTCTTATGTAGCGAAGGAATCATATTTTTAAACAAAAAATATTATTATAATATAAGCTCTACTTCTGTATGGAGCACTGTTTTTTAAAAATAAAAACAAAAATACTAAGGAACCCCGGATTATGCACCCAACGTGTTCTTTTCTATTTTCTGCATACCTGCACAAGGATATATATATATATATATATATATAGATAGATAGATAGATAGATAGATATAGATATGTTTTTTGTGTGTTTTTGTGCGTGTCTGTGTATAGATATATCTTTACACAAGAGAATATTGAAAAGTTCTCAGCGTAACCATGATGAAAAACCATAGCATGAAACAGAGTACAGATATACACCTTCAAACTACATGGCCAAGCAATTGTGATAGAAATTACCACCACAAATCTTGAAAGAAAGTTTAATGAGAAGAACCTGAAACCAAGAAAATAATTTGGAACATTGTTTTATTTTACGTCATATCAACCTCAATGGCTTATTTAATGACCATAAGATTTTTATTGCTGGTAACATTTTTATTGCTGGTAACATTTTTTGAAAAATGTATTGCTGGTAATAATTTTTCCTTCAAAAATGTATTGCTGATAATTTTTCATCAATAACTTATTGCTGGGGTTAAAACCTATTTTTACACTTTCATAGTGTTTTCTCCGAAGTTTGAGAATGTCTAGGGATATTTTGGTTCGTTCTGTTTTTGTTTTTAGCTCTGTTTAGTTATTGCTTACCCGTTTAGTACTGTTTAGTTATTGTTTTCACTTTTGGCACTGTTTTGTTATTGCTTACACGTTTAGTAATGTTTAGTTACTGCTTACGCGTTTAGTATGGTTTAGTTACTGCTTACCCTTTTAGTACTGTTTTGGTATTGCTTACCCGTTTAGTTCTGGTTCGTTACTGCTTACCCGTTTAATGCTGTTTAGTTATTGTTTACCATTTTAGTACTGTTTTGTAATTGCTTATCCGTTTAGTACAGTTCTGTTATTGCTTACCCGTTTAGTATTGTGTAGTTTCTGCTTATCCTTTTAGTACTGTTTAGTTATTGCTTACCCGTTTAGTACTGTTTAGTTTCTGCTTACCCGTTTGGTACGGTGTAGTTGTTGTTTACCCGTTTAGTTGTGTTTACATATAGCTTACCCGTTTAGTACTATTTAGTTACTGCTTACCCGTTTAGTACTGATTACTTATTGTTTACGCGTTTAGTACAGTCTAGTTATTGTTCACCCGTTTAGTACTGTTTAGTTATTGCTTACACGTTTAGTATTGTTTTGGTGTTGCTTATCTGTTTCCAGTGAGTTCAAGTACACACTGCCTGGTGGAGGGACTGAACTCTTTGATACAACCAGCTGTGGATACTTACACAGAAATGACCAAGTACGAAATAGACTAACTTTTAAAATTTCAGAAGAAAATGTATTAAAAGGAATATAAAAACTATAAAATAATACTGAACATAATTTAAAAGAAATGACTGCCCATATAAGAATTATCTCCCTCTCTCTCTGTTTATATATATATATATATATATTTATATGTATGCATGTATAAGTATATATATATATCTGTGTGTATATATATATATATATATATATATATATATATATATATATATATGTATGTATCTATGCATGTATGTATAAGTATATATATAAATCTGTATATATATATATATATATATATATATATGAAGAAATATATACGGAAAAAACAAACAAAAATCCTTATATGCAATTATGCTGTTTTAATGTTAATATAATGTAAACGGCGGACGTTTCGGTCTAATAAACCATCTTCAGGACATATTCATAAAATATAATTAACAGTATCAATTCAACATGACAAAGACACCTTACGTTACACCTATCTGATCACAGCTCCATTAGAACCTATTTAAACACACACACACACAAATTTACAATATATATATATATATATATATATATATATATATATATATATATATA
>OZ010608.1:73166022-73203522 GCA_963932145.1 Acanthosepion lycidas | reverse complement strand
TGTTCGAGCGCAGTTAACAGTAAAAAATAAAATCGTCCATGATGATAGCTAAAAGGGCATAGATATAGAAAATATTTGGACAATCTTTACACATTGCATGTCCAGAAAAGAATACACATTTACGAACACAAGAAAAATGAAATAAAAAGCTTAATATCAGTACCTTGGCTGTTGTCTTTAATGATACTTATATATATATATATATATATATATATATATATATATATATATATATATATATATATATATATATATATGGTGTATAATTACAAAATTACAAAAACTTACACTACCCATCAAAAGTATGAATTTTCATTTCATTTCGTTTCGTTTCATCTTTTGGATGTGCTATATGATGATCGAGAGTCCTTTAAAAGGGCTCTGGTGAAATAAATTATTATAATGAAACCTTTCATCCTCCTTGGGACTACCCATATGGATTACCAAGTTTTTCATAACTTATATATATATATATATATATATATATATATATATATATATATATATATATATGTGTGTGTGTGTGTGTGTGTGTTTATGTAGAGAGAGAGAGAGTAGACTGAGTGAGACTGAGTGAGAGAGAAAAGAAAGATCATATGTCCAGGTTGGTCCGAAAGTTTTGTCATACCTATATAATATAATTGATGTATCCTACAGTTTGTAAGAGAGGTAGATGTTGACAAAATTTTCGGACCAACCCCATCCCTCTCGAAGAGTGATGAAATTATTTTAAGAAAATTACTTTTTGTTAATAATGAGCACAATTTAATTAAAGTTTTTGCGCAAAGCTTATATATTTGTGTGTGTGCTTATAGAAATGTACCTCTCTGTTTAAATCTCTTTTCATTTGGCTCGCATATTTTTTCTTTCCCTATTTTTTATCTCTCACTTTCATAGCAAGTTTTTTTACCCCCCCCCCGTCTCCTGGAATTTAAAAATACCTACACTATCTCTCTGTTCGTACATACAATCTATTTACATAATTTCGTCCAATTAGGTTGGCACGAATCCAGATCGAGGTCTTTTACGATTTGCAGGAACCTGTGCAAGTGTGTAAATATGGTTAATTACTCCGCTCAAAAGATTATCTAAGCAAACCCTGTCTTGGCAAATATTTTGACCCTAACCGAATTTGTGAGGAAAGCAAACATCTGTGAAAAATATTTAATGAAATTAGTGAGTCTATGTTGTCGGTGTGTATCCCGTTAGTGCTTGCGTATTAACCACTTATGGTGCTTTAAAAAACTGTACCTCAGGATCCCTTCTTTATGAAACATTAAAAAAATAAAATTAAATAATTATCTTACACCCCTATCGTTCTGTAATGTTAGCTCGCTCAATGAATGACAAATGTTTCCTTGCAGGGAAATGGCTATTTTTTTTGTTATCTCATCCCAAGTAAAGTAATAAAGCCACTAAGACGGATTGGGTTACTGAACATGAAAACATGCGAAAAAGCTAGACATTATTAGCACGTTGGCTCGCACACGACCCACCGGTGTGTCATGGTGATATGTCTGTAGGGCTCACCGACACTCAGGTGTATCTTTTTCCAATTTCTTTTGTATAAGGATTATTGGCAGTGGTGTGCTATGATTGATTACTTGTGAGATATTGATACACTAGAACTACATTTAAAAAACAAATTCTAATAGAAATCACATTCCTAATAAATAAATTAAAAAATCCATCACATTCCCAATGTTTGACTTCTTGAAAAAATATAAAAGATAAACTATAAAAGCAAATATTGCTCTATGACTAGGAAAAGTTGAATTAATTCTTATTTTATATTTCTCTTTATTGAAATATTCAAGGCAAAGGGAAGGATTATATTCACATTCAGCACAGAATGGATTTACTTTTGAGGTTTTTTATCAGCTTTGCCCTAATTGTATTCCTCATTCCTCTATAAGAGGATTTAAGATATAATGTTGGGGCAACAAGGCTAATGTGGTTTGGGGTGGGCTCAATGTGTTAAAATAAATTCTTGGTATGAATTTCTGAGATGAGGAGTTATCATTACTTACACTATTTATACTCTGACTATTGTCTTCGTCTTTGTTGTTGTTATCACATTTTGGCCTTTGTGCCCTCCGACCTTCATCAGGTTTATATAGATCAAATAAATAGCAAATTTAATTCGCAAAACAATGAAATTCAAAAAAGATGAAAAAGAAAGATGAAAAAGAAAGAAAGAAAAGAGAAGATAAAAAGAAAGAAGAAAAAGAAAAAAAGAGAAGAAAAAGAAAAAAGAAATCATATTTTATTTACTTAAGAAACCAAAATAGTGCATACAACCAGTAAAATAAACACAAGAATTCTAATCTAATAGAATTCTTGCGTTTACATCACATTCCTAATATATAAATAGAAAAAGAAATCATATTCCTAATGTCTTGAAAGGTTATAAAGGGAAAAATATAAAAACACATATTATTATACGACTAGGAAATGTTGAATTGATTTTATGTCTCTTATTGAAACACTCATGGCTAAGAGAAGGATTACCTTCAGCAGAAAATGTATTTACTTTTGTTTTTTGTTTGTTTGTTTTTTTATCAAATTCCTTTGTATAAGGGAATAGAAAACAATATTGAAGCAAAGAAGATCTCTGGGAAGCAATAAAATCTGCTGCAAGGAATGTGACACCTTCCTCACCAGATAATAATCCAATAGAAAAAAAAAGAAAAAAAAAAGATAAACAGAAGTAAAAAGAGAAGAAAAAGGTAAAAGAAGAAAAAAGTAAAAAGAAAATTGAAGAAAACAGAAAAAAGAAGAAAAAGAAAAAAGAAAAAGGGAAAAGAAGAAGAAAAAGGGAAAAGAAGAAGAAAAAAGGAAAAGAAAAAAGAAAAAGAGAAGAAAAAGAAAAGAAAAAAGAAAAATGAAGAAAATAGAAAAAAGAAGAAAAAGAAAAAAGAAGAAAAAAGAAAGAGAAAAAGAGAAGAAAAAGAAAAGAAAAAAGAAAAATGAAGAAAATAGAAAAAAGAAGAAAAAGAAAAAAGAAGAAAAAAGAAAGAGAAAAAGAGAAGAAAAATGAAAATAAAAGAAAAAGAGAAAAAAGAAAAAGAGAAAAAAGAGAAAAAAGAAAAAAGGAAAAAAGAAAAAGAGAAGAAAAAAGAAGAAAAAATGAAAAGAAAAATTAAAAAGAGTAGAAAAAGAAAAAGAAAGAGAAAAAGAAAAAAAAAGAAAAAAAAGAAAAAAGAAATCATATTTTATTTACTCATGTAACCAAAATAATGCATACAACCAGTAAAATAAACACAAGAATTCTAATCTAATAGAAATCACATTCCTAATAAATAAATAAAAACATATTCCTAATGTCTGATTTTTTAAGCATTTCACCCCACACAAGGCAGGAGTTCCACTAACACGCAAGGTTTTACAGAGAGTGAGAGCAAGAGTAAAGAGGATTGTTTGAGGAAAGGATATAGAGAAGGATGGGGATCAGGATCAGGGCATCAGAAGATGTCGATTGACATTACATTTGAACATTTGAAGATTATAGTTATCAGGGAAGCAAGTACGAGGAAGGGAGTTTCACTGTTGGGAAGTGCAAGAGAAGAAGCTGTTGGAGTAGAAGAGGCAGTTACATTTGACTGTTTTGACAGTGAAAGAGTCGGACTAAGATGCCAACCTAGAAGCAAGCTTAAATTTATTAAATAACTAGTATGAATCCACCTCTTCTCCTCCCAGCTATGGGTTAATTAGTAAAACTTGTATCCCTAAATTATTTTTATCTTCCCCCACCTCCATAAAAAGTATTACAATCTAAAAATATATTCTGGTTTTAAATAACCTGCAAAAGGTTGACAAATCATAGAAAAAGAAATCAATTAATCAATTTCCTTCCATCTTTCCTCGCAATAAAAATGGAATGGTTCATTATTTATTTGAGGTAATGGCATGACGTATAATGTAATTTTCTTTTAATTTAACAGGTTGGCTCCGACACAACCCACCGGAATACCGTGGTGGTATGTTTTCAAGGCACACACGACCCTCAGGTTGGTCGTTTTCTAATTTCTCTTCTATGAGGATTATTGGAAGTGAGATTGATTAATTATGAGATCTTGTTATACCAGAACTACATTTAAAATAAATAAATAAATAAATAAAATATATATATATTTTTTTATTTCGTTTTCTTTTTGGAATTTCTACTGTTGTCTTTTGGGGTCATTTTTATTTTTATTTTTTATTTTTACATCCACAGGACTGCACGATGCATTCAGGTAAACCAAGATTGAAAGATTGAATAAACAGAACATTTAATTGGCAAAACATCATAAAATTAAAAAAAAGTATATTTTATTTACTTAGGAAACCAAAATAATGCCTACAACCAGCAGAATAAATACAAGAATTCTAATCTAATAGAAATCAAATTCCTAATAAATAAATTAAAAAAAGAAAAATATTCGTAATGTCTGATTTCTTGAAAAGATATGAAAGAAAAAATATAAAATCACATATTGCTACAACGCTAGGAAAACCTGAATTGATTCTTATTTTATAATAGTTTAAAAGCCGTCCTATTGGGCTGCATTTAAACTATTTCCTACAGAGAGCTCTTTCTTGGGTTCAGGAGTTTGTGAGCATTTTTTTTTTAAGCATTTCACCCCAAGCAAAGCGGGAAGCCACTAGGACGCAAGGGGTTACAGAAAATTTAGAGCAAGATCAGATAAGAGTGATAGAAGAAAGAATGAGGGTAGTGGATAGATCAAGGCAACAGGAGATGTCGATTGACATTACACTTGAATAGCTGGAGATTATAGCTCACAGGGAAACAGGAAAAGGGAAGGGAGTTCCACAGGCGAGAGGTGCGAGACATGAAGCTATTAGAGTAGAAGAGACGGCTACATTTAGGAGTTTCGACAGTGAAGGGGTGAGAGCTGGATGCCAGCCTCGTAGGGCGCTGGAACTCATGACGTCTGGGAACCAGCGAATACAGCTCCTCGGAGCAATTTCCATGAAAGTATTTGTAGAACAGACAGAGAGAGGCGACGGCGAGTCTGTGAGACGCCAGGGCAGGGCCAACTACATTGCATATCCGCCTCTGGAGCCTATCAAGGCAAACAGAAGGGGCACCAGACCATATATGGCAGCAATACTCCATGCAAGGGCATTGTTAATTTGTAGATCTGGAGGATCGACTCCGGGGAGAAAAATTTCATGGCGCGGCACAGGGAGCCAACTTTCCTAGCGGTGGACGAAGCAATTGATTCAATGTATTTATTCCATCTCATGGCAGCAGTCAACGTGAGACCGAGAAGCCGCAGAGAGTTGCTTTCGAGAAGTTGAGCGTCAGACATCCTAATGGAGGGAAGGGAAGCATCTCTGTGGTGATTAATAGAGAGCAGTTTTTTCTTGGAAGCGTTGAAGTTGACCAGCCAATTCATGCCCCAGTTCACAATCGATTGGAGGTCCTTTTCGGCCAAGCGAGTTTTGTCAGCGAGACCAGATTTGTTTTTGAGGCAGGAATAAATTGTGCTGTCATCCGCGTAGATGCCAACTTGGGAAGTTATTGCGTCAGGAAGGTCATTTATGTAGATAAGGAATAGAGTGGGGCCTAGGATGGAGCCTTGAGGAACATCTGCGTTCGTGGGATAGGAACTGGAGGAGAATCCATTGAGAACTACCTTCAATTACGGTTTGACAGGAATGATCGTAGTAGGTTATATAATCGACCCGTAATGCCATAACCCTGGAGCTTGCGAAGAAGGCCGGCATGCCAAACCCTATCAAATGCTTTGGAGATGTCTAGTGCCACGGCTCGAGCTTCCCCGTTATTTTGAAGAGCTCGGTAGACTGTTTCAGTGATGGCCGTAAGCACATCGGCTGTAGATCGGGCAAAGCGGAAACCATATTGCTTGTCTGAGAGCAGATTATGGGATGTGAGGTGGTTAACCACCCCGGTATTGATTAGGGATTCGAAGACTTTGCAGAAGAGGGAAAGGAGACTGATAGGACGGTAGTTGGAAGGTTCAGAGGGGTCGCCGGAGTTCTTGAAGACAGGAACGATCGAAGAGGACTTCCAGCAGTCAGGAAAACAAGATTCCTTGAGGCAGTAGTTGTATAGTTTAGAAAGGGCGGGCGCCAGTTCAGGCGCGCATTTCTTCAAGACAATGGTTGGTATCCCGCCTCCACCACTAGCCTTGGGGTCTAAATTGGAGATAACGCCCAGTACCAAACATGGGGTTATGTTTAACCCACTCAATATGGCCTCAGTTCTAAGAGGGAAGTCGGGTATGGGTACACCGGAAGAGTCGAGCGTCGAGTTGAATGAAAATTTCCGAGCAAAGCATTCAGCCTTGTCGGTAGAGGAGGTCAGGAATTCGAACTGGTTGAATAAAGGAGGTATAGAGGGTTTGCCATTGTTCAATACGCTCTTGCAGAGACGCCAATAATCTTTGGAGCCAAATTTGCGAGATGCAATACGTTCCTTCATCCGAGCCGCAAATAGTGACTTAGCATCGTTGAGGACACGCTTACATTCGTTACGGGTGGAGGCAAAGAGACGTCTATTGCAGTCAGACATGTCGCTACGGAATAGGTGGAAGTAGTCGTTCCTATGGGCGATGGCGGCTGAGCAAGCAGCCGAGAACCAGTGGGAGGAGCGCGACTTGACCCTACATTTCCTTGATGGGATGAAAGCGTCGATTCCAGCTTTAACCCAGGAAGCACATTCTTGGACGGGGAGCTTAAAGACTCCATCCCAGGGGACATCGCGGAGGAACCTAAGTCTTTGCATATTCTCAGGCTTAGAAGCTCTCCTGGCTGCCGTTTGATCTGGATTTTCATTTGCATGGGACTTTCTTTTCTTCCCTGCAGTCTTGGCTCTTTTGATTGCAATCTGGTCCTCTGTTGGCGGAGATTTCTGTTTTCGAGGCATACTTCTGTCGTATGTGATAGGCAACAATAAACTACAGAAGAACTCAAAATTGATCGCTGTATTTAAGTATTGCATTAATATTTAAGCTTACCTTTTAAAAGTTCAACAATATTTCCAGCGGAAGGTTATTCATTGGGCCTTAATCACGATAGATAGGGAAGAGTAGATGCGATAGGCAACAATAAACTACAGAAGAACTCAAAATTGATCGCTGTATTTAAGTATTGCATTAATATTTAAGCTTACCTTTTAAAAGTTCAACAATATTTCCAGCGGAATATTCTTCATTGGGCCTTAATCACGATAGATAGGGAAGAGTAGATGCGATAGGCAACAATAAACTACAGAAGAACTCAAAATTGATCGCTGCATTTAAGTATTGTATTAATATTTAAGAATACCTTTTAACACTTCAACGATAATTCTTTTGCCGCCACTTAATTTAAAGACAGTTTGATGTGCGTAGGTCCGAACTTTCCACACAAACAATTTTTTTTATTTCATGGGTGACATTCGCTGGATTTGGCAATTAATTTCGATTATTCCCAAGTTTATTTACAAGTTATAAAAATTGTTATCCTACAAAAATTCCTAGCAAAAAAAAAAAAAAATAAATAAATAAATAAATAAAAAATTAAAGCAAAAAAAAATAAAAATACGTAAAAATCACCGAAAACAATCGCAGAAATGAAAATTTGGGAATACAAAATTTCAGGATTGCTGGTTCAGATCCAGCCCAGAATGTTTTGAATTTGCACACGAAGTCGGCCTGATTTCAAAATGATATATGTTGGACTACGGCCTCTAGGAGTAAAGTTGAAAACATGGACAATTTTAATTTGAAACACTGTAATTTGAGAACAGAATTTTTTTTGATTTGAACATGAGCTATTGAAAGTTAGACAGTAGTGTCCCTTTAATTGTTTTTATCAGAAGAAGCCAAGATGGCGGAATCCGAAAACAATCGGAGTAATGAAACCTTGAGAATCCAAAATTCCAGGATTGCGGGTTTGGATCCAGTCCGGAATATTTTTAATTTGCTCACAGACTCGGCCTGATTCCAAAGTGATATGATATCTTGGGCTACGGCCTCTTGGAGTAAAACTGAAAAAGTCTGACACACTGACATTCGCGTTTATTTTATAGATGTCTCTTATTGAAATATTCAAGGCAGAGATTGGATTCATTTACAAATTGGTTTGTTTTGTTTTGTTTTACGCCATATCAACCTCAATTCGTTATTTAATGCCAACATGATTTTTATCGCTGGTAATATTTTTTGTCAAAAATTATTACTGGTAATAATGTATTGCTGGCAATAATTTCTTCCAAAAATGTATTGCTGGTATTAAAACTCATTTTTACACCTTCATAGTGTTTTGACCCCAGTTAGGGGGTTAATTATTTGCCAATAGTTGAGACCCTAACAGGCGCTACGACCCCGGGTCTGAGTCGACCTGGGAACACTAGCAATTAACATGTGGTTCCACGTTCTTCAAAACCTCCTGATCAGAGGCCTTGCTGTCGGATCTAGTTTATCGTCATACCTACGACGGTCAAGGCAAGGCAGATTACTGTTATATTCAGCACAAAATGGATTTACTTTTTTTTATCAGCTTCCTTTCGTAGTTTTCCTCAGTTTCGCTACCACAGGATTTATGATATATTGTTGGAAATCCCCTTCCTTCATGCCGTGAGACAACAAGGAAATCGAGGCTTGGGATCCAACGTTTTAAAAAACGAGTAGACTAAAAGAAGAGGAATCAAGACGACAGTAGATAACGATTGGCATTGCATTTTTGAAGATCAAAGTTGGCTGGAAAACATAAAGTCAGAAGAGTACTCCACAAGCAAGAAGTGTGAGAGAAGGAACTATCAGCATAGAACTTACGGTTCATCTAGCCAATTAAAATGTAAATTGATGAGACCTAACTTCCAATCTAGTACTGCTCTTAGATATAATATTCATACTAATAGGAAATGTTTTTAGCTGAAACGTTATTAAAATGGGCGCTTCGTGTGATAAAGTTTGAAGCAATATGTGTAGAAATATGTAATAAATTACGACATACGTTTTTATGATTTTCTTTTTGCTAGACATAAAATGGACAAGATCCGACAATTATTTCAAGACATTTTATGCATATACATTCTTTTTATAGATACTAATATTTAAGTAAATGCTCTATAGATACTAATATATTATATACTATATATCTATATTAGATACTAATATAATTATAAATGCTCTATTGATAATAATATTATAAATGCTTTATAGATACTAATATTTAAGTAAATGTTTATAATAAACAGTATTAAACAACATTTACTAGACTTAATGTCCGAGAAATTTTCACAGAAAATATTCGTCCGCGACCGGATTCGAACCTGTATCCTATACGGAACCGTCAGTTAGCGTGACGTGCCTTAACTGATTTGGCTACAGAGGAGCGTTCGGTTAGCAAGGTCGAATTTACTTTAAATTTCAATCTTCCATGAATCTCTCACGTACATTCATATTCAGGCCGGTAAATGTTGTTTAATACTGTCCGTCACACCTTAAAATAATTGTTGGACTTCGTCCATTTCATAATGTGTGACGTCATTTGTTTACATTTGGATTTGAAAATTTCACGGATATTCAAGTCGGTAAATGTTGTTTAACACTGTTTATTATAAGCAGAACATTTACTTAAATATTTGTATCTATAAAAAGAATGTATAAACATAAAAATGCCTTAATATATATATATATATATATATATATGTGTGTGTGTGTGTGTGTGTGTGTGTGTGTAAGTATTTGTTTTCCATGTCGACAAATATGAACATTTCTCTGAATTAATCAGTAGAGAGACAATATATGTGTGTGTAAGTATTTGTTTTCCATGTCGACAAATATGTCTCTCTACTGATTAATTCCGAGAAATTTTCATATATATATATATATATATATATATATATATATATATATATATATATATATATATATATAATGGGTGTAAAACCAAAATTGTTCAAATCGTGTAATAGCATGGGATTATCGTCCATGCCACAAAATGTTTTTCAGATAAGA
This sequence comes from Acanthosepion lycidas, assembly GCA_963932145.1. Classification (NCBI taxonomy): domain Eukaryota; kingdom Metazoa; phylum Mollusca; class Cephalopoda; order Sepiida; family Sepiidae; genus Acanthosepion; species Acanthosepion lycidas. The sequence goes on along the minus strand of OZ010608.1, from coordinate 73,193,545 downwards.
CGTTTCACCATCTTTAGTCGTAAGAATCAAATGAAATGATCAATGGTGAAAAGAAAAAGATCATTTAGGCCTTCAGTAATGGTACCAACATTCATACTCTGGCTTCCATCTTCAAAGTCCATTCAAGAACCATCAGGAGAACGTTGAATATGTTTAAAAAACGAGAGAATAGTGGATAGAAAAACTAGATCAGGCGGTCACATCAGCAAGAGGGGTCATCATTTCAATTTAGAGCTACATACATTCTTCAGAGTCTGTCTATATTTCTGAGATGAGGTATTATGTACAGTATTTACAATATTCTGACTATTGTCCTCATCTTTGTCGCCATATTTATCACAATGTTTCGGTCGTTGTACGCTCCGGCCTTCTTCAGGTGGTTGGAATTTTGAACTGAACCTTTTATTGTGATCACTGGGGTAGACTGTTCTAGTTACACGTGCCATGTTTAATGGATGTCAGTTATCAGTTATCTCCTGTTAATTTCCCTCTGAAAGTTCTCCACTGCCTTAACCGGGTATTGAACTCACACTCTTTGGGTCCTGCCCTGGATCTAACCAACGCTTTTATCCACTATGCCATTTGTACTCAAGGAACTAGAACAGTCTACTCCAGTGAGCGAAATTAAGGGTTCAGTTCGAAATTCCAACCAACTGAAGAAGGCCGGAGCGTAGAACGGCCGAAATGTTGTGATAAATATGGCGACAAAATGAGGACAATAGTCCGAATAATGTAAATACTGTTCATACATTCTTATTGTTTAAAGTAGAGTCCATTAGTGATATAAAAACCGCGAAGAATTCCAGTAAGATATCTTTAATCATTTCTAAGATACAGTGGTTGAAAGCCTAATCTAACAATTGAACAATTCCGCCGTTGAACTATTTGGTCAATTTTGTTGTTAAATCCCGACATATATATATATATATATATATATATATATATATATATATATATATATAGAGAGAGAGAGAGAGAGAGAGAGAGAGAGAGAAAGGAGAAGAGAAAAAAACATGACCCTTTCTGAGTATTTCTATCGAGCGGCGTTGGATATTCGTCATCGCCCCATATTTTTGACCTTGTACCAGACTAAATTATCATTTATTCAGAAAGGGGACATATAGTTTCTATTAACACTGTATTAAGTCGCATCTTTGAATTTCCGACAGGCTAAATTAAAATTAATAATTCACTACAGTTAACGGGAACATTCCAAGCAGATGTCAAAGGACCATTTTCAGAACTATATTCTATTGTTTGGGCGGCCCCAGCTGTGTAAAATGGCTTATTTTTAGGTATAAATAACCCTAATGATATTACGCAGATGGACGGCAGACCTGTGTTTTTGAAGTGGAGTACAGAAACGAAAAGCCAAGTGCAATAAAGAAGGAAACCTCAGGTTAATGGCAAGGGTATAAAGGAATTCATAGTGCGTTACGACTGATTAAAAAGTAGTTGAACGAACAGTACACAGAAATGACGGTAAGATGCAAGGAACAATAGGGCATAACTGGATGATTCTATATTTATAGGCATTCATGAATAAAGCCCAACTAAATGATACGTCTCGCAAGCACTAATTTCTCAGTGCAAATGGTGGGCCCTGAATGACACGATGGAGTTAACAGATTGAATTACAGGGTTACACATTTTTATAATATGCTTTCTAAGATTTTCAATATTCAATCCATAAAACGAAGGTTAAAGGTCTGCCTCATATTATTCAGTCATGATTAAAATCATGTTTACTATGAATTTATACGTATATATATATATATATATATATATATATATATATATATATATATATATATATATATATATATATGTATGTATGTATGTATATATATACGGCATTTAGTGGAAAGTGCTCAATATCAGCGATAGACCTAACATAATAAGTGGTATACATAGATAAGTTGTATGGATATGAGTTTGTAACCCTGGGTTTCACGCTTTTGCGACCATCAGACAGGGTTACAAACTCATATCCATACAACTTACCTATCTCTCTCTCTCTCTCTCTCTCTCTCTCTATCTATATATATATATATATATATATATATATATATATGAGTGTGTGTGTGATTATATATATATATATATATATATATATATATATATATATATATATATGTATATAAGCAGCTAAATTTTGGCAATTGTCAATAATCTATGATCTGCCGGGATCATATACCCAAATTTATAATATATACATACATACATACATACATACATACATACATACATACATATATATATATATATATATATATATATATATATATAACGTCATCCACAGACAGACTGTTTCGCAGCTCATCCGTGTGGCTAGACATCCGGTTGCCTCTAGCTAGGATCGAAACCCGACTGAATTGGTATCAGTCGGAGATTCTACCACTAAGGGATGTAGATAGATTTTTAGCGTATTTATTTTTAGAAACACGGCCATATATATATGCAAGCTTTATTAAATATGACAGATAAGATGCTTTGATTAAGTTTTTATATACTTTCTCAAATGATCTCATAATTTTTTTCTTTTTCATAGATAACTTATACAAAACTGTCCAAATATTTTATTTTTCAAAGCGCATTCGGCTATACATTTAACCCTTATCAAGGAGCAATTATATTTACTTATAACTGGAAAGGGATTGTTGGGCGTATGTATTTAGTATTATAGAATATTTTATTTTCAAAACATGGACAACATATTGTGTCCATGTTCATAGTTGATATTATTGAGTTCTTTTTGTGTTCTTTTATTAATTTATATATATATCAACAATTATTTTGCGAATAGAATCCGACAAGACACGAGCATTTAAATGAGACCCTAACAAAACTATGATGTAGCGTGAGTCTTCTTGTTAAATATGTTTTGGTGTGACCAATATAATTGTTTACGAATTTTGATTGATCAGGAAAACAATTCCTTTATGGGCATTTAAAATCGCAAATAATATTCGTTCTTTTCAATTTGAACAGTTTTTGTATAATTTATCTATGGAAAAGAAAACAAATTATAAGATCATATGAGAAATTACATAAAAAATCAAATCAACTAGTATGTCATATTTAATGAAGCTTGCATGAAAGAAGTCTTGCTACCTAAGTACACATTATATATATATATATGGTTTAAAATTTAAGAAACAGCAGATTTTCTTATATAGTGTGTTGAATATTAAAAATATTAAAATAATATTAAAAATAGAGAGTTAATAATATTATATGAAAGGATTACTTAACTATGAAATATAAATTTTGTCCCGACTTCGAAGTTTCTTGTTAAAACTTCCAGTCTTCTTGGCCTGTATATATGCCTACTAATTATAAACAAGATGAAAATATACTTAAAAATTTAGTAAATACTAATATATGTACAACAGATCCCAGCAAAAAAATTAAGTTAATCATATACTACACTAAATCTAGTATATTCACCTCAATTATTCGCAATGATTCTTCTCTCCCGGCTAGCGATTTGCAAAAAACCAATATAGTTTACAAATTCAAATTTGGGTCATTTTATCTCCAACGAATTAAATAATATTTATGTTAGTCACACCACAAAATCGCTTTCACTATGCTTGACACTACATTTAAATAATAATTCTAACATCTTTAGGCATTTAAAACAACATGCCTGGCCGCATACACAATTCCGTAAAATCCTTGTCGAAAACACAATTATACTTAAACATGAAAACAATACAGGCAAACTAAAAATTCTTGAAGCTATATACATAAAACAGTTGAAGCCTAACTTGAGCAAAATAAACTATGAAATCTCCACAAATATTCTTAAATGCCTATCATTGATAACGGAAGCCATTGGTTTATACCAACGGCTTCCCATAATTAATACTTCTCGTTTTCACTCTCGTGCGGTTATGTGTGACGTCATGAGCTGCGGTGCGATTTTCGCTACCAGCGTCTTATATGCACGAGTTTGTCGTAGCTTGGAAATCTTTCATGTAAACAGAAACAGACTCTCATCACTGTCTTATTCGTGTATTGCTTGATATATTGTAATGTAATTGTCATCTTTGATGATGGCTTATGTAAGCCGAAAGCTTAGATTGGATTAAAAAATATGGATCAATATTGTGATTTTCTTTCTTCGTTTAATGATAATGTTATTAAGCTTATCAGACGATATGAAAAGAATTTACATAAAATAAATAGATAACACTAGTCTATAGTATTTAATGAAACATGTATCAATATATATATATATATATATATATATATATATATATATATATATATAGATATAGATAGATAGATAGATAGATAGATAGATAGATATGTATGTATGTATGTATGTATATTGATAAATATATTATCCCGCAACGTCCGCTGGAATATATATATATATATATATATATATATATATATATATATATATATATATATATGTATCCTTGTGCAGGTACGCAGAAAATAGAAAAGAACACGTTGGGTGCATAATCCGGGGTTTCTTAGTATTTTTGTTTTTAAAACACCCACTTAAATAAATAAATAAATAAATAGATAATCAGATAGACAATAATAAAAGACAATTCTCCAGACACATAACGACTGTAGGCGCGCCATAAAAATATCCTTCACTGGGAACCAACTAAAGGATGACCGTAAACATTAGCCTTGAAATAGATACCCTACCCAACCTTAGCAAAACCTCTCAGAGGATGATGAATCTACTGATAAGAATTAACTCCCTGACCACTTAAAGAAGGAAAATAGTCTAGCCACTCCCACAATAACAAATCCTGTAACGGACCGTGCCTAAAAATACACGTAAACCGAGAGATAGCTTATTCCTAAAATTTCGCTTGAAGATGAAACGGGACTAAACACCACAATCCAACTTAATTTTATTAATTATTTGGGTGATTTCGGCTCTCATTTTTGAAACATGAGAACTCTTATGTAGCGAAGGAATCATATTTTTAAACAAAAAATATTATTATAATTATTATAATATATATATATATATATATGTATGTATATGTATGTATGTATATATATATATATATATATATATATATATATATATATATATATATATATATAATACATAAAAGTTTAATGGTTGAACCAGACCAGGAAACATTACTATTAAAAAGTACTCAATACACGTATAATTAAAATAAAATAAAAATAATAATAATAATAATACGTGCAGGCCTTTTCAATTTGAAAATATTAGGAGATCAGCCGGTCACGCTACCTTGGTTTCAACCTTTTACTTTCAATCCCCTTGCTTTTCTCCTCACCTTCGTTTATGATTCACGTTGGATCAGTTATTTTAATCTCAAGTATGTGGTGCAGTTCAATTTACATTACATGAATCATTCATACAAAAAACAGATATTGAAGTTAATGATATAAATGGCGAGAATACATCTTCGCAAACAAATTTAATAAAGTACATTAACCCCGAACCTGTAGATGAATGTTATCACTGTTTATAAATTTCAGCTGCATAAGGTCTTTTTTTTAGTTTTTTTACAAGCTTTCATCTTTCAACGTGCAACTTTCGGATAATAACTGTGACATTCCTGCATTAACAATTTAGTTCATGCCACATTGACTGAAAAACCTACCAGTACAAAAGAATTCTCCTATTACCATATTAGTACAAAAACGAACAATCTTAAAATTTCAAAATTCAACCTCGGCGTTGCGACCGCACGCTCCAAAAAAAAAAAAAAAAAAATTCTTACAATTAACAATAACACATTTCTTAAAACATATTTCGGATTACATCTATTTTTTCGTTGTCCTGTTATTACCGAGAAATAAAAAAAGAAAAACAAATCTATTTCCATACCTGAAGATGTCTGTAGGAACAGACGAAAGCTTGTAAAAAACTAAAAAAAAGACCTTATGCAACTGGAATTTATATACAGGGATCATAACATTCATCTATAGGTTCGGGGTTAATGTACTTTATTAAATTTGTTTGCGAAGATGTATTCTCGCCATTTATATCATTAACTTCTATATCTGTTTTTTGTATGAATAATTCATGTAATATATATATATATATATATATATATATATATATATATATAATTTCCAAATGCCGTCACCGCATGATATTTGAGCTTACCTAGACTCCCATCGAACCAGCATGAACTATCATAGGAGGACATTCACCTGGCAATCTCTAGTCTTCCCTACTCCGGACTGAACTCAATTGAACTATTATCCCTTAACAAGAAAATGAACTGATCAATGAACCCTCACACTGCACATAAGACTTCTCCTCCCTTTCTTTTATACCCTTACCAATTTGCCATCTGCTTCCGTCCATACACACAACTCTCCTCCGTCATCAAGTTACCAATAATTCTTAATGACAATCAATAATTTCCCGACGAAAGTTTCCCCGTCTCTTTTCTTCCGGTTGTCCTAAAATTGATTCGATTTCTTTTTCTTATCCTTGAATTTATCCTTTGAGTTTTCCTTGATTATCCAGTAGATGAGGGCATTAAATCTCCACCAAATGGATTATGACAGCATAATAAACTATTAGATAATCTCTGGGATAATTAAATATCATGTAACAACATAATTCGGAAGATTAAATAAGTTCTTAACTTTGGATGAATTGCGGATATATGCGTGCTGGTGTATATATGAATGTATGTGTGTGTATGTATATGGGTGTCGGTGTAGGTACGCGTGTGGAGACACACACACACACACATATATATATATATATATATATATATATATATATATATATATATTAAGATATATATATATATTAAGACAATTTTTATGTTTATACGTTCTTTTTATACATACAGATATTTAAGTAAATGCTCTGTTTGTAATAAACAGTATTAACGACATTTACAGGCCTGAATAGAGAACATGTGTCTTCCGACAGGAATCGAACCTGTATCCTACACGAAACCGTCATATAGTCTGACGTGATTTACCGATTGAGCCACAGAGGAGCGTTTCGGTTAGCATGGTCGATTTTACTGTTTTTAAACTACAATTCTCCATGACTTTCTCTCGTACATTCATATCTGCTCTTTGTAAACAAATGACGCCAAACATTATGAAATGAGCAAAGTCCGACAATGATTTCAAGACATTTTTTTAAAAATATAAAAAGAACGTATAAACATAAAAAATGTCTTAAAATAATTGTCGGACATTGTCCATTTCATAATGTGTAACTTCTTTTGTTTGCATTTAAAAAATCCTGCAAATTTCAAAATTAAAATTCGTAGGTGAAAATAGTCCTTAACTAAAGGTATCTTAATACCATATGTAAAGAAAATTTGCTCTGTTTAAGGAAAATAAACATTGAGCGTTATTTTGTGAGTCGGTTTTGCCATATTTCAAGTTCTATGTTGTATTAATATATATATATATATATATATATATATATATATATATATATATATATATATGTGTGTGTGTGTGTGTGTGTGTATGCATGTATAGATCGTATCTCCAAACGTAGTAGGACCTTGAATAAGTTATCGCTGATTTTTCATGAAAATTAATGTTTTATTTATAAAAATTAGTAACAAAGATGTCACTGAAAATATTGTCCACTGCAAGCCACTACTTTTTCCCATCTTTCTGGCAGTATTTGAATTCTACCCCGAAAAAAACGACATGTCTTTTCAGGCTAACCATTTTTTGCATCTTCAGAAGATTGAAAGTGATGCTCAGCGAGGCCATTTGCCATCGATCGGAACAAGTGTTAATCAGACGGGTCAATATCTGGTGAATACGGCAAGTGGAGGAAGACTTCCCATTTAAGCGTTTTCAAATAGGTTTTCACCCGTTTTGCAACATGTGGCCTAGTGTTGTCATGTAGAAAAAATAACTTTGACTTGTCTCTGCTCGTATAGCGGCCATTTTTTCTTCAATGCTCGGTTCAAACGCATCAGTTGTAGTAAATGTGCAGGTTTCGGTCGGTTTGAACAGCTCATAATAAACTACACTCAGAATTACCAACCATTGGGTGAGGAAGTAAAATCATAGTATTGAAACATGAAAACTTTCGTGTAGCGATATAAAATATTTTTTATTATAATCTCTTATAATAAAGATATCATAATATATATATATATATATATATATATATATATATATATATATATATATATGTATATATATATATATATATATATATATATATATATATATATATAAATCTTTGTTCGGTAGTACGGAATGTAGAAACGCACATCTTTTGAAGAAATGCCTTAATTTGAAAAAAAACTAGAACACCGATATATATATATATATATATATATATATATATATATATATATATATATATATAAGGCTCATTTTTTGAAGAAATGCCTTACTTTAAAAAACTAGAACAGCGAAATATATATATATATATATATATATATATATATATATATATATATATATACATTTCGCTCTTCTAGTTTTTTAAAGTAAGCCATTTCTTCAAAAAATGGTGATTACGGCAAGTGGGGTAAAAACTAGAACAGCGATATATATATATATATATATATATATATATATATATATATATATATATATATATATATATATATATATATATATATATACATCATTTCGCTGTTCTAGTTTATTAAAGTAAGACATTTCTCCCCAAAATGTGCACTATAGATCGTCTGATCCATATTTTGCCACTCCTTTGGCAATGTTACTTTAAGAGTTGCCATTGACGTGATTTTGGTTGCACGCTCCCAAAGTCTTTGGTCAAGGTACTCCCAAGCGTGCTCTCTTGGATTCATGTCAGGATTTTGTGCTACCCATGGCAGTGACTTAATTCTTTGCGATTCCTTCCAGGCCTTTGCTACTTTGCTCGTATGACATGGCGTTGCATCTTCTTGAAAAAATAGACATTCTTGTCAATCTGATTGGTTTCATATAGTGGGAGTAGTCCTTTCTCTAATATTTGACAGTATTTTGGACCATTCAACCGCTTGTCAACAAGAATCAGCCTGTATTTCCCTCCAAACCAGACAGCGCCCCACACCATTACTCCAACCCCTCCATATTTCACGGTCGCCTGCAGACATTCAGTGTTCTAAGTTTCATTCTGATTTCTCCAAACATAAACCTGTCTCGAATTCGAATATTGGCAGAATTTACTTTCATCTGACCAAATTACAGACTGCCAAATTTCATAATCTTTGCTCTCAAATTCTCTCGCCCAGTCCATACGCCTGCTCCTGTTTATCTCTGAAATCAAGGGCTTCTTTCTTGCATCGGGCTTCTTTCTTGCAGGGCTTCTTTGATAGCCTATCTCTTTCAGAGTCTTTCTTACTGCATATGGCGATATTTCCATGCTGTTGGCGACATCTTTGATGCCCTGAAGACGGTTACTAATGACTTTCCTCTTCAGCGCCCTTTTCGTTCACTCAGACACGATGCTTGGTCTTTCTGAACGTTGTTCCACACGCCTTCTTCATTAAATATCTTGACAATATTATTAACTGTTTGATTATGAACCTAGAAAAAACCTAGCAATTTCTCTATTTGACTTGTCACACTGATATCATCCTATTATTTGCCCTTGTAGAAATTAACTAATTTCCTTACTTCCACGAACTTTCATTGCAAAATATAAGTCAATTATCGTTCATAGATGAGAGTAGCTTGACACTAACATGGTATTGTCTGAAAAAAAGAAGAGACGTTATTACACAAGTCAAAATTGCTGTAATCAAGGGTGGCTAAAAACTTATCATAGCCCACTGTAGCTTTTTCTGCTGAGTCCCAGTCTTCTTCATCAAATTTTATATTTTGACCATTATCAAAAGAATTTAATTCTTCCTCAATTTCTTGACAATGCAAACCATTTTGAAGTGATTCTACTGTTGAATTCTTTTTTAATTAATTAGCGTCTTCATCTATCCATTCTTTTAAGCCATCCGAAATGAGTGTTCAGTGGATCATCTTTAAGCGTAAGTTTTAGCATTTCTTTCAGATTCTGAAGTGCTTGTTTGTTAATTTGCAAATTCAACGAATCAGAAGCTTCGTCCAGTTTTTCCAATAATCTCTATTTTCTGACGTAACGTGAAAAAATTTATTTTCCTTTATCTTTCAGTTGAAGTTTCTTCTGTGAGAGGCATTATGGGTTTAGAAATTTTCAAGTTAATGACAATTATATGCAAAGAAAAGAAAAATATTAGAATCTAGCATATCCCTCTAAATTTCAACAGAGAAGTTCGGATATGCGAACTTCTACTACTACTACTACTACTACTACACACACACACATATATATATATATATAAAACAATAAAAAGACATAAGTCGTTTGAAGTACTTTATTTAAGTTTATAAATATGTTTTGGGGGAATATTAAAATTCTTTTGAAACGTAAATACTAATATTGAAAATAAACATCTGTACATGCATCTTGTAATCATATATGCTTATAATACAAACAAACATATATATATATATATATATATTAATATATTAACTGGTGCATATTTGAACGCTTTCCAGACACCCATATATATATATATATATATATATATATATATATATATATATATATATATATATATATATATATATATGGGTGTCTGGAAAGCGTTCAAATATGCACCAGTTAATATATTTTTTTAAGAAATATCAAATGTCTTAAGAAATCTTCTAAGATGTTAGACATGGGTTTCCTTAAAGAATTTTCTTGCAAACAAAACTCTTATTTATATTATTTAAGGAAATAAAAATGTAGGAAAATTTCACTATGGGTTATATGTCGTCTTAGTTTTATAATATCCGCAAAATCTCCTTCCATCCGAAGCTAACATTTTGTGCAAAATAATTAAAACTAAATGTTGGAAAACTAATTCTCGTTGACAACCAAATTTCGGAAAATTATTTCTCGTTCACAACTAAATCTCGGAAAGATAAATCTCGTTAACAACTAAATCTCGGAAAACTAATTCTCGTTGGCAATTAATCTCGAAAACAAAACCTCGTTAACAACTAAATCACGGAAAACTAATTCTCGTTAACAACCAAATTTCGGAAAAATAATTCTCGTTGGCAACCAAATTTCGGAAAAACTAATTCTCGTTGACAACCAAATTTCGGCAAAACTAATTCTCGTTCACAACTAAATCTCGGGAAGCTAAATCTCGTTGACAACTAAATCTCGAAAAACAAAACCTCGTTAACAGCTAAATCTCGGAAAACTTATTCTCGTTGTAATCAAGGGTGGCTAAAAACTTATAGCCCACTGTATTCTAGCAAAGATAGGATTGTCTTTGGCGCGTATTTTCAGCCTTATTTGCAGGCAAGTATTCTTGATGTAAGCTTATGAATCTTCATAAGCTAGTTACTAATTTGTCTTTTAAACATGAATTCATCAATGAATGAAAAACGTCTTTCTTTGATGTGCCGTTCCCCTTCAAGGCGTAGGCGATCATGGCCCTCCACATCTTCCAGCTCTTTGGAGCTCTTAATAAGTATTCTTTTTGTTATTTTCTTCCAAACCCTATTCAGCCATCCATTTGCTCAAGCCCATCAAGTATGTTACTCGCTGCTTTTCTCTCTCCTGCTTTCGCTCAATCTGCCTTGTGAGTATCAGATTTTCCAAGCTCTCGTTACGTGCCCCAGAAATTCCAGTAATAATTGGTGGTCGAGTGTTTAGAACGTTCACTTTCTGAACATGAGACCCCGGTTCGAAACTCACCATGGTGACTTGTTTATGTTATCTGTCTGTGGAACGATCCCAGCGCACGACACTTTTGAAAAATGCCTGAAAGCCATAAGATGTGTGACTGAAATCGGGGAGACGGAACCCTTTTGTAGCCATTGATGGTTGTGCGGGTACGAAGTCACAAGTTATCGTGACTGAGTGTTTGAGCGTGCTGGCCTTATTCAGATTGTTGATCAGGCTAGAAAACGTGTTCTCTCACAGAAACTGTAACTAAGGTCCGCTCAGCATAGTTGCAGTATAAACCACAGATGGGCTCTGTACGTGTTGAACAAGCACAAATGCGCCTGAGTTGGCGTCTGCAACGGGGATTAGGTAGCCGCCCTAGTAGATGGGCATCATCGGATACGATGAAATCCCTTCCATTTCAATGTATGATGATCCGACGACAACTTCATTCAGTTTTTATATTTGTGTCGTATGTGACACTTCAGACCCGCTAGTGACCCGCATATAATTCCACATATTGTGCAACATCGAGTATCTTGGGACATAGCAACAGGAATATTTGGTGATGCTTTAAGCCGTTGTTGTCTTTCGTCTCTTAACCAGTTGATACAACTGATTTCGAAATTTCTGATACCACTCTGGCACAAATATTCTCCAGTTATTTCTACCCACGGCAACTCGCTTGAAATTAATATGAGGCACATTGACAGCTGTGATGTTACTCTTTAGCTTCTTTTTATACCTGATCCACGGTCGTCCAACAGTTCTTTGTCCACTGTCAAGCTTCATATACATGAGGACCTTAGGTTATCTGTCATCATTCATCTTTACAACATGACCAGTCCACCGAAGTTGGAACGTCTCAAAGTATCGTCAATTACTCTCTATCAATTTTTTTATTAAATTTTTCAAATTTCAGAAAGATGTAATCAGTAAATTCACCAAAGTTCATGTTTATTTTTATTTTATACTAGCTTACAAGCCGCCCTTCGGAGGGACTTTAAGCAAGGGGAGGGCTTTAGCGTCTTTGATGTTTTATTTTCAGCGTCCTATGTACGTAAAAGTTATAAGAATTTGAAACTAATTTTCTTCTTTTTGTTATTTGCCTTTAATTTTTTTTTATATGATGAGGAAATAACTAAAAACATGCTGCTAGAAACTTTCAGTTTGAAAAATTCAAGTTCGAACTAATTTTATTTATTCATCATGAATAAATAAAATTAATTCGAACCTAAATATATTATCTGTTTATATATATATATATATATATATATATATATATATATATATATATATATATATAAACATCAGATAATGTATTTAGTTTCTTTCTCGTAGCATGAAAACCTGATAAATGAGATTGCTGCCTCACTTGTATAAAAGTTATTGAAAATATTGATAAGAATAGCCATTTGCATACAAAAAAAAAATGAAAGGAGAGAATAGGTTTTTGAATTCCACTGATTGTTATCCCTCTTTCAAGTATTAATAGAGGTTTCCTTCCTAACCTTTTGTTTGAAGTAGTGTGGAATGTCAACATCTTGATTATGTCATTATTTTCTCTTCCACTTATAAAATATTTCTCTTAAAACAATTTTTCAGGAAAATAGGTTTCTCAAGTCTAGTAGCTGTTATCGCTCTTTCAAGTATTGATGGGCTGTTTCCTTCCTTACCTTTTGTTTGAAGTCGTGTGGAATGTCAACATCTGGATTACGTCAATATTTTCTCTTCCACTTATAAAATCTTTCTCTTAAAACAATTTTTCAGGAAAATAGGTTTCTCAAGTCCAGTAGCTGTTATCGCTCTTTCCAGTATTGATGGGCCGTTTCCTTCCTAACCTTTTGCTTGAAGTAGTGTTGAATGCCAACATCTTGATTATGTCATTATTTTCTCTTCCACTTCTAAAATCTTTCTCTGAAAACAATTAGCTTTGTCTGTCTGTGTGTATTGTGTAGTATCATAAAATTTTAAAAGATTCTCTCTTCATAACCGTGTCAGGGTAGTGTTCATACCAATTTCTTGCTGTTTCCGTCCAGTAGAAGTTGCAGATTTTCCAGTGCAGATATGGGCCAATTCTGTCATGCTGGGTTTTATATTCCAATGGGTGCCAATACCGTGCAACCTGATAAAGCTCTTCGTAAGGTGTGGGCTGTACTCGTGAGAACAATTTTTTTTTAAAGCATGGGCTTCCAGGAATCCCTTCAATGAATCTATTGGAATCTTTTCCAATCAATCTGAGGGCTCCAACTACAACAGGAATTTCTGATGTCCTCGTGTGCTACATTTTTGAGATTTCGATTTCAAGGTCCTTGTATTTTGAGAGCTTTTTGAAGATCTTCAAGGATACATTGCATTCTGCAGGGACTGCCATATCAATAAGGAGACAATTTTTTGTTTGCAGCCTCTAATAACTATGTCTGGGCGATTAGATTGTTCTCTCTGTGTGTATTGTGAAGTTCTATAAAATTGTTACAGTTCCTATCACTGCATAACACTTCCCACTGTAAATAAAAATTACATAGATAAAGCCCTTCGTAAAGTGTGGGCTGTACTTGTGAGAACAATTTTTTGTATTTCTTTGAGGCATAGACTTCCAGGAATCCCTTCAATTAGTCTACTGGAATCTTTTCCAACCAATCCTAGGGTTCCAACTACAACAGGGATTATTGATGTTCCCATGTGCCACATTTTCTATTTCAAGGTCCTTTTGACAGCTTTTTGAATATCTTTAAAGATATATTGCAGTCTGCAGGGACTGCCATATCAATAAGGAGGTACTTTTTTTGTTTGTGGTCTTTAATAACAATGTCTGGGTGGTTGGCTTTGATTGTTCTGTCAGTGTGTATTGTGTAGCCCCATAGAATTGTAACAGGTCATATCTCCGTATTATTATTATTATTATTATTATTATTATTATTATTATTATTATTATTATTAAGTAAAGAGAGGAAAGGAGAAAGACTGTACTCTCATCGTAGTAGTAGTGATGGTAATAGTCCTGCCATTATTATTATTATTATTATTATTATTATTATTAAGTAAAGAGAGGAAAGGAGAAAGACTGTACTCTCATCGTAGTAGTAGTGATGGTAATAGACCTGCCATTATTATTATTATTATTATTATTATTATTATTATTAAGTAAAGAGAGGAAAGGAGAAAGACGGTACTCTCATCGTAGTAGTAGTGATGGTAATAGACCTGACAGTATTATTATTATTATTATTATAATTATAATTATTATTATTATTATTATTATTATTATTATTATTATTACAATACACTCCGACAGTGATATTTATATGTTTAGGCGGTTTATTTAGCGACTGCTACTTTTTAAAAGGATTTCAATTAATTTGTTGATTACTTTAAAACATATGTATGGTACTGTAAACTATTTATTGTAAGGCGTAAAGAAATGTAAAGAGAGAAATCATGAGAAAATATGAAGGCGAGGCAATTCTGAGAGGATTAGAAATCCTGGCATAGAAGGAAAAAGAGACAGGGAAAGCAGGAAATTTTCAAACACTGTTGGAAGCCCTGATCTGAGTAATCACTGAAATTTTCGTACTGATCTGAGGAATGTAAACAAACAAAATATGGCGCCAGTTTGTTTACATTGCGCAGATCAGTACATAAATTTTGTGTGAATCGATTGGACGGTTTTTGAAATATTAGAAAAAAAATTATCTCGATAATAATTTGGCACGCAGTGCATATATATAGATATATATATATGTGTGTGTGTGTGTGTGTAACTATGAACCAAAAGAGCCAGGCAAATCTACCTAGGTTTCATCTACGCGGTTCGTCAGGGTACGCCGGTCCTGACGATTTACTTGAGCACTTTGCTTAGTTATTTTTACTTTACTCGTCTCGGAAGTTTTTTCTTTGGATGCTGGTATATTATTTTCGCCTGAATTACATGTTCTTAGTTCTTTCTTTTTTTATTCCTTATTTTTCCTTGGGTATTGGATTGTTTATTTACAAGTCAAAATACCTAAGGTTTTTCCGGACGAGTATACTTATATTTATAAGATTATATATATATATATATATATATATATATATATATATATATATGTATTGTGTTAAATGAAAGATCAGTAAGATATATAATCCGGTGTTCTTATTGATATTTTTATTTTTACATAATAGTGTCAATGTAAATTTACAGAGCATAAATATTATAAATTAACTGATTTAAAATATGGTTTCTTCGCTACACAGGGATTATCATGTTTCAAAAACCGAAGCTAAGAACTTATATAATTAAATTAAAAGCATTAGTTCTGGTTCATCTTCATGCGAATTTTAGAATAATTATTCCAAAATTCGCTTGAATGTCTAATATATATATATATATATATATATATATATATATATATATATATATATATATATATATATTTCATGTATATAATGACTGGCAGACCAGGGAGGTGCCGAGGAACTAATCCCTGTTATAGACGCCTACTCAGAAACATTTGTCTGTTCAGCACAACTTCCTTAGTTGTAGTGTCTCGGATGGAGCGTAGAATCTGTCATCATCAACAAGTTGAACTGTTGAAGAAGCGAGAAAAAATAATACAAGGTAAGTTAACTATAAGACAATGGAGAAGAGGTATTATGATTAGTTTTTCTTTTTTTTTTTTTCCACCCCAAGCAAGGCGGAAAGCCACTAGCACGCAATGGGTTACAGAGAGTTGGAGCGAGAGCAAAGAGGAGTGATAGAGGAAAGGATGAAGAGAAGGATAGCGGATAGATCAAGGCATCTGGAGACGTCGATTGACATTACATTTGAATAGTTAGAGATTATAGCTATCAGGTAAACAGGAAAAGGGGGAGGGAGTTCCACAGGCGAGAACTGCGAGACATGAAGCTATTGCACTAGAAGAGACAGCTTCATTTAAAAGTTTCGACAGTGAAAGGGTGAAAGCGAGATGCCAGCCTAGTTGAACGCTTAAATTCATGAAGTCTGGGAACCAGCGAAAGAGCTCATCGGAGCAATTACTGTGAAATTATTTGTAAAAAAGACAGAGGGAAGCGACGGGTAATCTGTGAGAGAGCGACTTCAGACGAGATGGTAGATCAGTGCCAATTACGTTGCATATCCGTCTCTAGATTTTATCAGGGCCCTTGAGACAAACAGAAGGGGCTCCAGACCATATATGGCAGCAATACTCCATGCAAGGGCGAATGGTTGATTTGTAGATTTGAAGGATCGACTACGGCAAGAAAAATTTTTTGGCGCGGCACAGGGAGCCAACTTTCCTAATTCGGACTGTCATTCTCATCTTCATTGCTGTACGCTCCGGCCTTTGTCTATATCCCTGTCTATATCCCTGTGGTACCATTTAACGAGGCAGAAAGAGAAAAGGAAAGAGAGGAAGAAAAGGAGAGGCTAAGAACCGAATCGTGATTGTTAAGCAAGAACACACACACAGCTAAGAGACAATGGATAAAAGGATATTTTGATAAGTAACAAATGGCGAAAGAATGTCATTACAATGACAGGGAAATTCTGAGTAAAAAGAAAAGGAAAGAAGGAAAGAATCAGATATGTTTTGGCATCGGCCGTGTTATCTAAGGATATGAAAACAAACTATTGGTACGGAAGACATCTTATTATCACCTACAGACCGGCTGGCCAGAGAGAGAGAAAGAAAAATAAAAATGAGAATGTTATTTCGTTAAGTGACAACTAAAAAGACTTAGACACATATGAAAAATTAAAAAAAACACCCACAAATTTTATTATCGCAGGCCAAGGATGGCCTGCGATAATAAATTTTTGTTGTCGGGAATTGTGCCGAAAGAAAATAATTTTTTTTTTCTTTCTTCGAGGCGACAGACCGACTGGAACTTTGGAGATGTCCTTTTTTGAGACCATGTCGAGAAGACCACACATTCTGATAATTAGCGATAAAATACTTGAAGTAAACCACGTGTAGAACAAGAGTTATGACCGCTATTGTCATATTGTCCCGTTCGCGGCTGGAGAAATGATAAACCATTAAGGGGAAGAAAAAGGAAAGAAAAAAGAGATAATTTTTTTTTTAAGCAAGATATTTTTTTTTTCTGAAACAAAGCCGCAGATTCGTCCACGCCCGACTAAGACATCATTGGTCGAGTGGTGATCACGTGATGCACGAGGGAGGCTGTTGCCGCCCATCTGGAGGATGAGTAAGAGAGGTTGCCACGAAGATGTGGGGAGGGCAGTTCACGCCCCTCTGAAGTATGATGAGAAGGTGGGAGTGAGGAAAGGTTCCCAAAAATGGTAAAAGGTGGAAATTCCTAACCAGAGAGGTGGATATGTATTTAGAATTATCGAGGAACCCCCCGGCGCCGACAAACCCACCCCGGTTTTGGTCGGCGCCCATATAAACGAAGCCACAACGAGCAATACTGAGAGTCGAGTTCCAGCAGTCTTCGGTTAAGGCAAGCCTCGCAGATAGCTGACCAGATTCCCACACATTTTCCGGACCACATCTTCAAACCAAGAACAATTATTTTGAAGAGCGACTTAGATCCAGATCACCGAAATAAGTTTTTCTTTTGACTTTCGTCCAAAGACCCACCGAAACACCAATTTCTTAAAGAGCAGACGACTTGAAGTGTTAAAACTTGCCTAGCGGAAAACGACGTGCCACAATCCATAGAACGGGTCGGGAGATAGATGCAGTCCTATGTATCGAACAACTAGACATAAAGTTTGTTACCTTTTTCTTTGATACTTTGAACTTTTGAGTTTTCATTTTATTGCCTTTTATGCGTATTTTTGTGGTATCACCCCCGTTGGACTCGGTTTGCAGTACGGCCCCGATGACTGATTGATTTCCTCCGCCTAGATCAAATTACAACGTGGGTAGGCAGACTGGGAATCAAAGTAGGACGTCACCGTTGGTGCCGTGGTAGACTGGGATACAACGACACGGTTGGCGCTACAACCAGGGGACGACGTCACATCTCTGAGATGATGTATTATGATTACTAGCATTATTTACATTATTCTGACTGTTATCCTCATCTTCATTGCCATATTCACAACGTTTCAGCCATTGTACGCTCCGGCTGTCTTCAGGTGATTGGAATTTCGAAAGAATTTCGAAGATTGTTCTAGTTCCACGTGCCATGACTCTTCCGGATGACTCAGTTATTTCCCTTTAACTTAACACTCCAAGTTTTGGTACACCACGACTGTGGCCTGGTAATGAATTCACTAGTTACTGGATCTAACCAACGTCTTTATCCGCTGGGCCATGTGTCCTTGACGCCATCTGTGTATGAATTTTGGGGACTAATAAATCTAATGTCTTGTGAATATATCAATGAAAATGAGGATAACAACCCGAAAAATGTAAATAATGCAAGTATAAGAAAATAGCAAACGACAATGAAAAAAGAAACATGTCTTCATAAGAAAAGGGATACAGTCATGTGGTTATAAACCTTCAGGCTTCATGGTAAGAAAGGAGAAAATATGGGCAAGACCAATGATTGGACTTTTTTTTTGCGTGAAGAAATCCGAGCATGCATCTCTAGGAATTGTGTGTAAATTTAAGTCGGAAGAAATTTTAGAAGACATTCCCACAGATTGAAAATAATCGAGGGGGTGGGGAGAAAAAGAGAGGGAGAGAAAGAGAGAGAGGAGGAATAAATGGATAGATTTGAACCGAGAGAGACAGATATGAAATGAAGTAGATATGAACAGACTGAGATAGATAGATAGATAGATAGATAGATAGATAGATAGATAGATAGAGAGTGAGAGAGATAATGAGCAGAACGCGTAAGAAATAAAGAAAGAAAGAGAGATGTATGAATGGATATATAGATTTTAATCGAGTAAGAAAGATATGAACTGAGCTAGATATGAACAGACTGTGTGTGTATATATATATATATATATATATATATATATATATATATATATATATATATGGAGAGAGAGATGAAAACCTGAAATAAATAGATATTAACATAATGAAATAGATAGACATGAACAGACTGAGATAGATAGATAGATAGATAGATAGACAGATAGACAGATATGAATAACGGAGATAGATATGAATAGATTGAAATAGATCAACAGATATGAACAGACTGATATATATATATATATATATATATATATATATATATATATATATATATATATATATATATATATATATATATATAGTTTATGCAAAACTAGGTAATCCGTATGGGTACACCCAAAGAGGATGATATCCAGAGCGCACAATGTAAGATATGTTTGAATAAAAACAGACCACTTTAAGGTTCCATGTAATAAGTTATTTCAACCTTTGGACGTAAAGTCTGATGATCCAGAGCCCTTTTTAAGGGGGTTGTGGTGAAATAACTTATTACATGGAACCTTAAAGTGGTCTGTTTCTATTCAAATATATATATGTGTGTATATATATATATATATATATATATATATATATATATATATATATATATTTAGTTAAGTTACGAAAAACTTGGTAATCCGTATGAGTAGTCCCCTCATATATATATATATATATATATATATATATATATGTAATTAGAAAAATAGAGGATGTTGAATAAACGGGAATTGAAAAATTCCAAATAAGAACAAAATAATACAAGAATTTGGACAATATGAATCAGTG
This sequence comes from Acanthosepion lycidas, assembly GCA_963932145.1. Classification (NCBI taxonomy): domain Eukaryota; kingdom Metazoa; phylum Mollusca; class Cephalopoda; order Sepiida; family Sepiidae; genus Acanthosepion; species Acanthosepion lycidas. Next base: position 73,173,211 of record OZ010608.1, on the reverse strand, counting down.
TAAACTATAGAACAATAGCTGAGGTAACAGTAGAATGTGCTCCTACGAAAACGGGATACAGTCAAATGTCTATATACTCCTGGCTTCATGGCAAGAAAGAAAGAAATAATTTGTAAGACCAAGAATTTTCCATTTTCATTCACTGCATACATCTGTAGGATTTGTCTATAAATTTGGAAAGAGTGGAGATCTTTAGCATTCACCCCATCCCCACAAAAATAGACAATTTGTATATCATCAAATTTTTATGTCATGACTATTTAAATCTTATCCCTGTGAATATGCAGTATTGTGGTATAGATTGGATCGAATGGTGATGGATGAGTTCTTGTGTTAGTAAAGTAAATTGTAATGAATGAATGAGTCGCGAATCAGATCAGCTAGGTTTAGGGTAGTGTTGACCAGCCCCACACCTATTCCCCTTCGACAATGGGGCAAAATTATAAGAAGTAATCATTCCCCAGAATGGAACCACCATGAACAACGCCGAAATTCTTTTGGTCCAAATCTGTAATTTTTTTAACACTGTATAATGATCTCTATTTTTTATCCATAATTTTGAATGCGTTAAAATTATTCAAGTTTTTGACATGAAAAATCTCAAGTTAATGTTAAAAATAACCGCAAAACCTTGTTGATTTATTTAAGATGGAATGATCTATTATGACATGTCTCTAATTTGTATTTAGATACATTGCATTTATTTTTTATTTTTCTAGTTGAATTGGTCACCTCTATTGCATAGGATCCATTATTGTATATAATTAGGATACAATATAATTAGGATACAATATAATTAGGATACTATTTTATATGAAGACTACCTTATGAAAATTGATATGTAGCCGCGTGGAGAGATGGTATCATAGATTCAGGGGTGAGGAAAGAGACCTTTGGGCCAGCCCTACCAAGATCCAGGAAGGAAGTTACCGTTAGAAAAAACAAATAAAAATAATCAACCCAAATAAACCCAAATTAAAAACTGTTCCTGCCAAAATAATAGTTAGAACAAACTACTACAATCAACCCTAAATCGAATAAATAGCTTTAATTAAATTCTCAAATCAAAACAAAACTATTAAGTGACATAAACAAATTTTTACTACGTTAATAAAAACATCGATTAAAAAATAAATAAATAAATAAAATAAGAAACAAAAAATAAAACAAGCAAAATAATTTAAACGAAATAAATAAATAAACCACTTCCTGTAAAACAAACGCCATAATAGACTTCCCACAATGCACCACTGACCAGTATATATATAAATGGCCGAGAAAAATAACAACACATGTGGCCTGACGATTGCATATAGCATGAAACAGACTGTCGCCTCTAAGTATTAACTTCTATGTTCACTTTTATATTTACACACGCTCTATCTCTGATATTGAGCATTTTATCCCATAAATATAGCACACTTTAAGACTATATTTCTTCATATATATATATATATATATATATATATATATATATATATATAGTTGGAGATATATATATATATTTAGTTGGATTTATATTATAATATATATATATATATATATATATATATATATATATATATATATATATATATATATATATATGAATGTTTCATTAAAACCAACGGACAAGGTACTACGGTTATGCTTTTTATTTATCTTTTCTTGTGTTCTGACAAGAGCTATCTTTTCTGGACAAAGAGTGTGTAAAAACTGTCCAAATATTTTATAGGTTCGAACGCTTTCGGCTATACATTTAGCCATTATCAAGGATGATTTAATTTTTCTGCTTAATTGAGTGTGTGCATTATGTGTATGTTTTAGTGTGTTATAGAGATGTTTATAATTTCCGAATAGGGTTAGCTCATCGTGGCCTTGTTCGTAGTTAATATTGTTAAGAGTTGGTTTTTTCTTTTTTATTATTAAAGCTTCCAATGTATTTAATTTTTCCTTACAAGTGGATGAAGTTATTATTTTCGTGTTTTCTTCTAGTATGTTTCTAATGGAGTCGGGTAAATTTGTGTGTGTGTGTTTAAATGGGTTCTAATGGAGCTGTGATCAGATAGATGTAACGTAAGACGTCTGGATAAGCATGTGGTTGTGTAACCGATGTAATTATTTATGAGTCCGGTTTGATCAGGAACACAGTTCCTTAAGGGCCATTTGAACTCATAAATAATGTTCGTTCTTTGTAATTTTGACTTAACTGGTGTGTTGTTATTTTTGAGGATGAGGTTAGCTGTCTTAAAATTTTATAATAGATAATTAATTTTTTTTTATTCAGGTCAATTGGGGTAGTGTATTTCTTTTATTTTATTTCTAAGTGAAGATTTATCTTGTTTGTAGTTAATGTGCATTTGGTTTTTGTAATAGATGTGTACATAAATTTTGACTGTTCACTATTGTTATTACTTACTTTGGGGAGAAATAGTCTAATTTGGTGGTCTGTAAGGTGGTTAGGGAAACCGTTGTTGATTAGTGTTTGTTTAACGTTATTAAGTTCTTTGAGGAAGAGTAGTCGAGAGGATGATTTCTGGTGTGCTCTTTTTAGAAAGTTTATTATTACTGCTATTTTATACCTATATATATATATATATATATAGAGAGAGAGAGAGGGGGGGGGGAAACATTTTTTTAGTTGGGCAGCCATTTCTTTTAAATTATGTTCAGTATTATTTTATTGTTTTTATGTTCTTTTTAAAAAGTTTTCTTATGAAATTTTTAAAGTTATTCTATTTCGCACTTCGGATGCACAGCTCGGTGTATTAAAGCGTTGGTAATTGCGAGTTCAATCCCTCGACCAGGGGAAAACGGGTAAGCAGTAACAAAACAGTACTAAACGGGTAAGCAATACCAAAACAGTACTAAACGGGTAAGCAGTAACAAAACAGTACAAAACGGGTAATCAATACCAAAACAGTACTAAACGGGTAAGCAATACCAAAACAGTACTAAACGGGTAAGCAGTAACAAAACAGTACAAAACGGGTAATCAATACCAAAACAGTACTAAACGGGTAAGCAATAACAAAACAGTACTAAACGGGTAATCAATACCAAAACAGTACTAAACGGATAGGCAATAACAAAACAGTACAAAACGGGTAATCAATACCAAAACAGTACTAAACGGGTAAGCAATAACAAAACAGTACTAAACGGGTAATCAATACCAAAACAGTACTAAACGGATAGGCAATAACAAAACAGTACAAAACGGGTAATCAATACCAAAACAGTACTAAACGGGTAAGCAATAACAAAACAGTACTAAACGGGTAATCAATAACAAAACAGTACTAAACGGATAGGCAATAACAAAACAGTACAAAACGGGTAATCAATACCAAAACAGTACTAAACGGGTAAGAAATAACAAAACAGTACAAAACGGGTAAGCAATAACAAAACAGTACTAAACGGGTAATCAATACCAAAACAGTACTAAACGGGTAAGCAATAAGAAAACCGTACTAAACGGATAGGCAATAACAAAACAGTACTAAACGGGTAATCAATACCAAAACAGTACTAAACGGGTAAGCAATAAGAAAACCGTACTAAACGGATAGGCAATAACAAAACAGTACTAAACGGGTAATCAATACCAAAACAGTACTAAACGGGTAAGCAATAACAAAACTGTACTAACCGGGTAAGCAATAACTAAACAGTACTAAACGGGTAAGCAATAACAAAACAGTACTAAACGGAGAGGCAAGAACAAAACAGTACTAAACGGGTAATCAATACCAAAACAGTACTAAACGGGTAAGAAATAACAAAGCAGTACAAAACGGGTAAGCAATAACAAAACAGTACTAAACGGGTAATCAATAGCAAAACAGTACTAAACGGGTGAGCAATAAGAAAACCGTACTAAACGGATAGGCAATAACAAAACAGTACTAAACGGGTAATCAATACCAAAACAGTACTAAACGGGTAAGCAATAACAAAACCGTACTAACCGGGTAATCAATACCAAAACAGTACTAAACGGGTAATCAATAGCAAAACAGTACTAAACGGGTAAGCAATAAGAAAACCGTACTAAACGGATAGGCAATAACAAAACAGTACTAAACGGGTAATCAATAGCAAAACAGTACTAAACGGGTAAGCAATAAGAAAACCGTACTAAACGGATAGGCAATAACAAAACAGTACTAAACGGGTAATCAATACCAAAACAGTACTAAACGGGTAAGCAATAAGAAAACCGTACTAAACGGATAGGCAATAACAAAACAGTACTAAACGGGTAATCAATACCAAAACAGTACTAAACGGGTAAGCAATAAGAAAACCGTACTAAACGGGTAAGCAATAACAAAACTGTACTAACCGGGTAAGCAATAACTAAACAGTACTAAACGGGTAAGCAATAACAAAACAGTACTAAACGGAGAGGCAAGAACAAAACAGTACTAAACGGGTAATCAATACCAAAACAGTACTAAACGGGTAAGAAATAACAAAGCAGTACTAAACGGGTAAGCAATAACAAAACAGTACTAAACGGGTAATCAATAGAAAAACAGTACTAAACGGGTGAGCAATAAGAAAACCGTACTAAACGGATAGGCAATAACAAAACAGTACTAAACGGGTAATCAATACCAAAACAGTACTAAACGGGTAAGCAATAACAAAACCGTACTAACCGGGTAATCAATACCAAAACAGTACTAAACGGGTAATTAATAGCAAAACAGTACTAAACGGGTAAGCAATAAGAAAACCGTACTAAACGGATAGGCAATAACAAAACAGTACTAAACGGGTAATCAATACCAAAACAGTACTAAACGGGTAAGCAATAAGAAAACCGTACTAAACGGATAGGCAATAACAAAACAGTACTAAACGGGTAATCAATACCAAAACAGTACTAAACGGGTAAGCAATAAGAAAACCGTACTAAACGGATAGGCAATAACAAAACAGTACTAAACGGGTAAGCAATAACAAAACTGTACTAACCGGGTAAGCAATAACTAAACAGTACTAAACGGGTAAGCAATAACAAAACAGTACTAAACGGAGAGGCAATAACAAAACAGTACTAAACGGGTAATCAATACCAAAACACTACTAAACGGGTAAGAAATAACAAAACAGTACAAAACGGGTAAGCAATAACAAAACAGTACTAAACGGGTAATCAATACCAAAACAGTACAAAACGGGTAAGCAATAACAAAACAGTACTAAACGGGTAATCAATACCAAAACAGTACTAAACGGGTAAGCAATAAGAAAACCGTACTAAACGGATAGGCAATAACAAAACAGTACTAAACGGGTAATCAATACCAAAACAGTACTAAACGGGTAAGCAATAACAAAACAGTACTAAACGGAGAGGCAATAACAAAACAGTACTAAACGGGTAATCAATACCAAAACAGTACTAAACGGGTAAGAAATAACAAAACAGTACAAAACGCGTAAGCAATAACAAAACAGTACTAAACGGGTAATCAATAGCAAAACAGTACTAAACGGGTGAGCAATAAGAAAACCGTACTAAACGGATAGGCAATAACAAAACAGTACTAAACGGGTAATCAATACCAAAACAGTACTAAACGGGTAATCAAGACCAAAACAGTACTAAACGGGTAAGAAATAACAAAACAGCACAAAACGGGTAAGCAATAACAAAACAGTACTAAACGGGTAATCAATACCAAAACAGTACTAAACGGGTAAGCAATAAGAAAACCGTACTAAACGGATAGGCAATAACAAAACAGTACTAAACGGGTAAGCAATAACAAAACTGTACTAACCGGGTAAGCAATAACTAAACAGTACTAAACGGGTAATCAATACCAAAACAGTACTAAACGGGTAAGCAATAAGAAAACCGTACTAAACGGATAGGCAATAACAAAACAGTACTAAACGGGTAATCAATACCAAAACAGTACAAAACGGGTAAGCAATAACAAAACAGTACTAAACGGGTAATCAATACCAAAACAGTACTAAACGGGTAAGCAATAAGACAACCGTACTAAACGGATAGGCAATAACAAAACAGTACTAAACGGGTAAGAAATAACAAAACAGTACTAAACGGGTAAGCAATAACAAAACCGTACTAACCGGGTAATCAATACCAAAACAGTACTAAACGGGTAATCAATAGCAAAACAGTACTAAACGGGTAAGCAATAAGAAAACCGTACTAAACGGATAGGCAATAACAAAACAGTACTAAACGGGTAAGCAATAACAAAACTGTACTAACCGGGTAAGCAATAACTAAACAGTACTAAACGGGTAAGCAATAACAAAACAGTACTAAACGGAGAGGCAATAACAAAACAGTACTAAACGGGTAAGCAATAACAAAACAGTACTAAACGGGTAATCAATACCAAAACAGTACTAAACGGGTAAGAAATAACAAAACCGTACTAAACGGGTAATCAATAAGACAACCGTACTAAACGGATAGGCAATAACAAAACAGTACTAAACGGGTAATCAATACCAAAACAGTACTAAACGGGTAAGCAATAACAAAACCGTACTAAACGGGTAATCAATACCAAAACAGTACTAAACGGGTAAGCAATAAGACAACCGTACTAAACGGATAGGCAATAACAAAACAGTACTAAACGGGTAATCAATACCAAAACAGTACTAAACGGGTAAACAATAACAAAACAGTACTAACCGGGTAAGCAATAACTGAACAGTACTAAACGGATAGGCAATAAGAAAACAGTACTAAACGGGTAATCAATACCAAAACAGTACTAAACGGGTAAGAAATAACAAAACAGTACTAAACGGATAAGCAATAAGAAAACAGTACTAAACGGGTAATCAATACCAAAACAGTACTAAACGGGTAAACAATAACAAAACAGTACTAACCGGGTAAGCAATAACTGAACAGTACTAAACGGATAGGCAATAACAAAACAGTACTAAACGGGTAATCAATACCAAAACAGTACTAAACGGGTAAGCAATAACAAAACTGTACTAACCGGGTAATCAATAACTAAACAGTACTAACCGGGTAAGCAATAACTGAACAGTACTAAACGGATAGGCAATAACAAAACAGTACTAAACGGGTAATCAATACCAAAACAGTACTAAACGGGTAAGCAATAACAAAACCGTACTAAACGGATAAGCAATAAGAAAACAGTACTAAACGGGTAATCAATACCAA
>OZ010608.1:73148522-73158522 GCA_963932145.1 Acanthosepion lycidas | reverse complement strand
CGGTGACTGGGCATTACGTCATTTTTCTCTTCCACGAATAAAACAGTGATCAGCGCTCAAAGGGCTAATAATTTAAATTTCTGTGACGATCACCAGCGGGATGAATTGTAAAAATCGCATTAGAAAATTAGAAGACATGTTTTTTTTTAATAAATATTCATTTTTTTCTGTCCAATCTAAAATAAAATATGGCATTTTATCAACATATGCAAGGATGAATTATCAAAGAGATTATATTTTGATTTTTATTGAATTATAAAATGCGGGACGAAATTTGTTATTTCATAAAGTTTTTAACTCAAATAATATCATCAGAAATTTATCTTTATAAAGGGTGTTCCAATAACTTGGACCGATTTTATATATATATATATATATATATATATATATATATATATATATATATATATATATATATATATAAATGCAAGTATAGGAATGGTGTATACGGAATAAATTCCAATAACCAAAAAATATTATTCTTAAAAGAGTGCTCAATACAGAGTAGAGCAAATATAATTTATTCGAGAATTATAACATATGTTATAAAATCACTACAAAAATAGCCATTTTGTTTCAACACTTTTGGTGTCTTATCAAGTGATGAGTCAACACCATCACTTGATAAGACACCAGAAGTGTTGAATCAAAATGGCTATTTTTGTAGTGGCAATTTGGCAATTTCAACCATGGAAAGATTTTATAACATATTTAAGTTATAATTTTCGAATAAATAATTATATATATATATATATATATATATATATATATATATATTCATGAATCATTCATACAAAAAAAAACAACAAATATAGAGGTTAATGATTTAAATGGCGGGAATACATCTTCGCAAACAATATCAATAAGATACACCAACCGCGAACCTGTAAATTAAGGATATGATCCCTGTTTATAAATTCCAGTTGCATAAGGTCTTTTTAATTTTTTACCAGCTTTCGTCTGTTCCTACAGACATCCTCAGGTATGGAAATAGATTTGTTCTTGTTTTTACTTCTCGGTAATAAGAGGACAGTGAAAATAGAGATGTAATCCGAAAAAAATGCTATGAGAAATGTGTTATTGTTTTGTAACGTGCGGTCGCAACGCTGAGTTTGAATTTAAATTTTAAGGTTATGCGGTTTTGTACAAATATAGCAATAAGAGAATTCTTTTTTACTGGTAGGTTTTCCGTCAATGTGGCATTAACAATATATATATATATATATATATATATATATAAAATGGTATTCTAATAACTTGGACCGATTTTAAATGTGAATTAAGTTAAAGCGTCTAATAATTTTTCTTTTTCTTTCAGATTTAACAACTTAATCATTAGCAATTTCAACCATGGAAAGATTAACAATCAAGCAATGAGTTAGATAATTTTTTTATTCTTTGAGCAAGATTTTTTAAACCGAGGCTAGTCTGGCCACACCCACGCTGCTGAGCGCCCATTGGCTGAATGGTGGCATGAGCGTTAGGCGGAGGTAATCATGTGAAGAAGGAGGGGAGGCCTGTTGCGCCCCCTGAAAGGATAGGTGTAAGATGCCACTGTGAGAGAGAGGGGAAACCCGTTGACAACCTCTGAGGGCATGGTGAGATACCAATATGAGAACAGAAGAAGGTGGGAAGACGAAAGACTTCCAAAAATGGAAAATAATAAAATTTTCCTGACCGAAAACAAAGAAGTGGATTGTGGGTTTAGAATTATCAAGGAACCTCAAACCCCGACAAGCCCACCCCGGTTTTGGTCGGCGTCCATATAAGCAGAGTCGCAGCGAGTTAAGTTCAGTTCGAGTTCGAGTTCGAGTTCAAGTTCGCAGTTGGAGTTGCACCCGCCTCGCAGATAGCTGACTTGAAAGATTCCAGGCATCACGACCTCAACTTCTAGCCAAGAACAATTTATTTTTGAAGAACGACTTAGTCTCATACCACCTAAACAAGTTTTGCGAATATCGCCTGAAGATACACCAAGAACCAGTTTCTTAAAGAACAAACAACTTAAGATGTTAAGACTTGCCTAACAAACATAAAGTATCAAGAGTCCATATAGTAGGTTGGGAAGAAGACGCAGTCCTGTATTCAGCAACCAGATATAAAATATTGTTATCCTTTTTTGACACATTTGAACTTTTCGAGTTATTATTTTCTTTTCTTTTACATATACTTGTGCGGTGTTGCCCTTGATCGAACTCGGCTTGCATTACGGCCCGGCGACTGATTGATTTCGTCTGCCTAAGATCAAATCACAACGTGGGTAGGTTAGACTGGAAATCAAAACAGTTACTTCGGTAACCAGACGTTCGAGGCGAGCTGGAAACGACAAGGCTGATACTGAATCTAACCAGGTTCCCATCCGAATCACCAAAAGGTTAGAGCGTCACATTTGGTGCCGCGACCAATACCAAGCCTGTTGGTCGTCACAGGACAGGATAGCACGACGGACGGGGCCAGGCAGACGTCACGTTTGGCGCAGCGACACCGGGGTGGGGACGTCCCAAACAATTCAACAGCTGAAGGATGAGATAATAAGGCATACTGGCGAGATCAAGGAGTAACTATGCAGAGACGTCATCAAAAATTTTGACCATCGAGTGGAGGTGTGCCGACAAATGTTTGGTGGACATTTCGGGCGATATTATTTTTCCCACATAACTGCTATGACTTAAAATAACATGATCCAATACAGAAAGAAATAAATTTTCACCAATAATACTGATTTATTTACTGCTGACTTCGATCCCGTCTTAATGTAACACACTTTATAACTAAAAACAAGTGAATTATCTACATTACCCGGTCTTTTCTCATCTTCATTACCATATTCACAACGTTTCGGCTGTTGTAAACCCCAGCCCACGCCCGGCCTTCCTTAGGTGATTGAAATTTCGAACCGTACCCTTTATTTCGTCCACCGAGGTAGATTGTTCTAGTTCCATGTGCCATGCCACTTCCGGGTGTTTCAGTAATTTCCCTTTAACTGGCTCAGTTAATAAAGACGTGGGTTAGATCCAGTGACGAGACACAAAGAGATGTGAGTTCAATACCAAGCCAAAGCAGTGGTGAACCAAAACTTGGAGAATTGAGTTATAAGGAAATTTAATAATAATTTCCTGATTTTTGGTAAATTTTTGATAATTAATTCAAAGGTTTAGCAGATTTTTGCTTTCATTTAAAAAATGAAAAAAACAACAAAAACATTTTGGTGGTACCTTAAATAAACTATCAAAATAATAAATATTGTTTTTCATTAAGAAACAAAAGAGAAAGAAATAATGTCGACATATCAAATACTTTTTGCAAAGAATTGTTTTATTCTCTACTGTGCTGAGTGTATCTGCAATATGGCTGTTTTTTTTTTCTTAAATCATTTCACCCCAAGCAAAACAATAGATCCACTATGGTGCAATGGGGTTACTGGTTATGAGGCTGTATGAGAAAAAGCAAACGTTATTAAGGAGAGACGACAATAAAATAAATAAATGAATTAAGAAGACAGAAGATAACAATTGACATTGCATTTAAATTTTTGAAGGTCAAAGGCCACAAAGCCACTAGGATGCAAAGGGGTTACTGAGTGTTAGAGAATATGAGAAAAAACTACTATTAATGAGAGAGGACAATAAAAGAACAAGAATTAAGAAGACAGAAGATAACAATTGACAATGCTTTTAAATTTTTGAAGATCAAAGGCAATAAAGCGACTCGGATGCAAAGGGGTTACTGAGTGTTAGAGAATATGAGAAAAACTACTATTAAGGAGAGAGGACAATAAAAGAACAAGAATTAAGAAGACAGAAGATAACGATTGACATTGCATTTAAATTTTTGAAAGTCAAGGTTGACTGGAACGCAAGTAACAGGAACAACGTTTCACAAGCTAGAAATGCGTGAGAAGAAACTGTTAGCATAGAATTTATTGTTGCTTCTAGCCATTACGATGAGACCTAACCCCCAATCCAGTACTGCGTGTTAAATTCATAAAGTCTACATACTATAGAGAAAGTTGATCAGAACAATTACTATGAAAATATTTATAGAAAAGGCACAGGGAATCTACCTTAAGTCGAAGAGGATTTCCTAAAATCACTTTGCCAGATCAGGACCAATAACATTGCAGATACTTCTTTGGATTATATCAAGAACAAATGAATTAAGGAGTAATTTTTCCGTCAAACATGTCTTATTAAAGTGTACAGACATTTTGTATATATGGTGTTTGTCAGTCTTCCTCTCTAAATTTTGAATAATCCTTTAGTAATTGTTGATGTACGAAACTTCCAAATCCTTTAAAATGGGTTTCAAGTCTCGGTAGTCACATTCAGGATGTGTGTAATATATATATATTTGAGTAGATGTCCCGTTTATTTACTAAACAGTAAAGATTATATTAATTTATTTCGTCTACCGGCCTGAATATTCTAGAAATCTTATTAATGAAAAAGATTCGCTTTTATATTCACATAAACTTTATTTAAATTTCTTGAGGTTTCCCCTATGTATTTCTTGTGACAATCATTCCTTGTGATACGTAATATGATAAACTACGCGCAATGCATCAGTGGTTTGTATATGTAAATAGTCGAGCAAAACAATTACCTGACTACACATATATATATATATATATATATATATATATATATATATATATATATATACAGTGTAACCCGGATATAAGAGACCCTGATATAAGAGAAAGAGAGATTTTCTCTGGTCCCAAATTAGAGCCTGTGTTAATGTATATAAATTAGACCAAACCCGGATATAAGAGACTTCTTCTCCGGTCCCGACAACTCTCTTATATCCGGTTTACACTGTATGTGTGTTAACAACATATCAGAAACTATAATTAACAGAAAAAGCTATAGACTTATACAGACTCGATGAACTATTGGGTTGGTGTATAATTATCATGCGTTTTATAGGCGAGTTATTTGTTAATAAAAATTGCTGTTTTGTTTAATTTTTAATAGAAATATTTTATTTTCAGGTGATCAAAATGTGTGTCGATAATCATATTTTCCGGAATAATCATTTAAAAATGTTATTGTTGCAATGTTAAGTTGCTTTTTTAATAATAAATATTATTTAGAAAACGCCTGATAATAATGCACCAACCCAATGTATGTAAAGAGCATGTGGAGAGCAACACATTGCGCCTTCTTGGCGACTACATCGAATCAATAGCTGCATCTACTGCAAGGAAAGTTGGGTCACTGTGTCGTGCCAGAAGGTTTTTCTTGTTAGACTCCATCTTGAACATTTACAAATCTACCATTCGCCTGTAAATTGAATACTGCTGCCATATCTGGTCTAGTGCTTCTGTTAATCATCTCGAAGTTCTTGACAAAATCTAAAGAAGGATTTGTAATATAATCGACACTGACTTGTCATCTCGAATTCAGTTACATTCTCATCGACGTAACCTGGCTTCCCTCTATCTTTTCTACAGATATTTTGACGAACATTTTTCTCTGGTGCCTCGACTACGTGCATTTAAGTGTGCTACTAAATTGGCATTTAGGTCCCACCCTTTTACTTTTATATATATATTGGGTTGGTGCATACTTATTATTTTGTAGGCGAGTCATTTGTTAATAACTTTTGTTTACATTTTTTAATAGAAATATTTTATTTTCAGGTTATAAAAATGAGTGTCGATAATCATACGCCCCGGAATAATCATTTAAAAATGTTATTGTTGAATTGTTATGCTTCTTTTTTCATAAATATCGTTTAAAAAACGACTGATAATTATGTACTAATCCAATATTATTATTATTATTTTTATTTCATTTGATTTCTGGCGTTTATACATTTCTTTCCGGGTCCCACCCAGGGACCTAAGGTTAGAAATGGCATCATGACACTTTCCACTGACAAAAAAAAAAAAAAAATTACATAGATAAAGCCCCTCGTAAAGTGAAGGCTGTACTTGTTAGAACAATTTTTTGTATCTCCTTGAGGCATGGACTTCCCGGAATCCCTTCAATTAGTCTACTGCAATCTTTTCCAACCAGTCCTAGGGCTCCAACTACAACAGGGATTGTTGATGTTTCCATATGCCACATTTTCGAGATTTCTATTTCAAGGTCCTTGTATTTTGACAGCTTTCTGAATATCATCAAAGATACATTGCAGTCAGCAGGGACTGCCATAACAATAAGGAAGCACCGTTTTTGTTTGTGGTCTTTAATAACAATATCTGGGCGGTTGGCCTTGATTGTTCTGTCAGTGTGTATTGTGTAGACCCATAGAATTAGGTCCTATCTCAGTAACCGGGTCTAGGTGGTGTTCATACCAGTTTCTTTCAGTTTCCTTCGCGTAGAAGTTGCAGATTTTCCAGTGCAGATATTAGTCCACTCTGTCATGCCCGGTTTTATACTCAGTGGGTGCTAATGTCGTGCAACGTGATACAAGATGATCAATCATTTCTGGATATTTATCACAGAATCTGCATTTTGGGCTAACATAATATTTTAGTATATGTGCTTGATAATTCCTAGTTAACAAGCAGTGGTCCTGTGCAGCAAGGATAAAATCTTCAGTTTCAACTTTCAACCCTGCACTACGTAGCCACTGATGGGTACGGGTTTTGTGTACGTCAGCTTGTTTGGTACGGGCAGACCATTAGCCATGAAGCTGTTTATCTTGCCATCGCTTCTGTATCTGGTCGGTTGCATTCGTCTTTGCTTTCTTTATTATTATTATTATTATTATTATCATTATTATTATTATTATTATTATTATTATTATTATTATTATTATTTCCTTTGATTTCTGATGTGTACACATTTCTTTCCGGGTCCTGCCCAGAGATCTAAGGTCAGAAATGGCGTCATGACATTTTTAACTGAGCAATTAAAACAAACAAACATATTTTAAATAGATAAATCATTTCTAAGATACAACGGTTCAAAGCTTAATCTAACAATTGAACAGTTTTGCTGTTACACCAGGCGTATATATATATATATATATATATATATATATATATATATATATAAAGTGTTTGTGTTATCGGATTCGTAGACATGATATTGAGCATTAATACAATCAACTGGTTTGGAAACCACAATCAAGATGAAGAATTTCGGATTCTTTAGAAATATCCTAATTTCCTCGAGACAACCTTTGCTTTTTTTCTGTTATGTGACTTGCACAGGAAGGCCTTTTGATTGCGTGACACAAGACATATGTACCGTTCTCGAATTTTGTTAGCATGGCGCCAAATATCTGCTGGAAACGTGGGTGCCGCCTCATGAAGAGATGACGAGTATTGATTCAGTGTTAAGGACCTGGGAAGAGAGAGAGAGAGTGAGAGAGAGAGGAAGAAAAAATACGAAAGGCAGAGGGAAAAGAATAACGAACGAGTTATCTCCATAGGAAGAAGTAAGATTTGAGGAACTGGATAACAATTTGTGAGCTGGCAGGAATTACATTATTCACATTATTCGGACTGTTCTCCTCATCATTGCCATATTCCCAACGTTTCGCTCGTTGTACACTCCGGCCTTCTTCAGGTGATTGGAATTTCGAACTAATCATCTACAAGGCCGAGGATTTGGTCTCCATCTCTAATGAAAACGATATTTTATTTTTTTAGAATTATCAAACATACTCTAAATAAAAGAATGCTTCATTAATCATTATGAGCAGCGTATATATATATATATATATATATATATATATATATATATATATATATATATAATTGTGTATTTAGGCAGCAATCATTCATTTATACATGTTTCATTAAAGAGGACAGGCAAGGTACTGCGATTAAGCATTTTATTTAATTTTTCTTGTATTCGAACAAGTGTTTCTTTTCTGGACACAGGATGTGCAGAAACTGTCCAAATGTTCTGTAATTCTGAGTGATTTCGGCTATCCCTTTAGCCATTATCAAGGATGATTTTATTTTTTCAGTTTAATTAGGTGTGTTGGTTGTATGTATGTTTCTAGAGTTAGAGGGGAGTTTTATTTTCCGAACACAGCACATTGTGGCCGTGTTTGTAGTTAATATTATTAAATGTTGGCCTTTTCTTTTTTATTATTAAAGCTTCCATTATTTTTAGTCTTTTTTTTTTTTGCAGGTGGATGCAGTTAATATATTTGTGTTTTCTACTAGTATGTTTCTAATGGAGACTAGTAAATTTGTGTGTGTGTTTAAATGGGTTCTAATGGAGCTGTGATCAGATAGGTGTAACGTAAGACGTCTGGATAAGCATGTAGTTGTGTAACCGATGTAATTATTTATTAGTCCGGTTTGATCAGGAACACAGTTCCTTGAGAGACATTTGAACTGATAGATAATGTTCGTTCGTTGTAATTTTGACTTAACTGGTGTGTTGTTATTTTTGAGGATAAGGTTAGTCCTAATTTTTTATAATAGATAATTAATTTGATTTTTTTATTCGGGTCAATTGGTGTAGTGTATTTCTTTATAATAATATAAGTGAAGATTCGACTTCTTTGTAGTTAATGTACATTTGTTTTTTGTAATAAATGTTTATGTAATTGTATGAAACATGCATAAACGAAGTCTTGCTGCCAATATACACACACACACACACATACATATATATATATATATATATATATATATATATATACGCACACCTCGGGATTTATGTATGAAGATAAATTTTTACTTACATATGATAGGGTAAAAAGCGCTTATCTGTTTAAATGAGTTTTGATAGAGCTGTCGTCTGGATAGGGATGTAGTTGTGTGACCGATGTAATTATTAATTCGGTTTGATCAAGAACACAGTCCCTTAAGAGGCATTAGAACTCGTAAATAAGGTTTGTTGTAATTTTGATTTTGCTGATGTGTTGTTATTTATAGGGATAAGGTCATCTGTTTTAATTTTTTTAGTAGATAATTTATTTTCTTTTTTATGTTCGGGTCAATTGGGGTTGTGCATTTCTTCATGATATTTCTAAGTGAAGATTCATCTTGTTTGTAATTGATGCGGATTTGTTTTTTGTGGAAAATATTCGTTATATATATATATATATATATATATATATATACTTTACAATTGGAATTCAGATACTTTTAGTAAATGTCCATTTTCACTTACGAATATTAATTTTAATATTCGAAGGTTTTAAAAAAAATCCTGCGAATTTTAAAAGTAAAATACGTATTTGAAAATGGTCATTAACTAAACGTATCTTAATTCCAATTATAAAGAAAATTTGCTCTGTTTAATGAAAATAAACATTGAGCTCTCTTTTGTGAGTCAGTTTTAACATATTTCAAATTCTATATTGTGTTAATAGGACTCGCTTGGATTATACCAACAGATTACTACCTATATATATATATATATATATATATATATATATATATATATATATATATATATATAAACTAAACTAAACGAAGTAGATTTTCTTGGTGTCAGCTTCAAACTAAAAACTGGTACATACAAACCATACAGAAAAGCCAATGATAAACTAATATATATACAAACATCTTCCGACCACCCGTCATCAATAATCAAGCAGATAACACAATCAATTAACCGTTGGCTTTCCGAGAATTCATCAAATGAAACCATATTCAACGAAGCTAAGAAGGACTATGAAACAGCCCTAAACTATACTGAATTCGCATACACATACACAGCACACCACAGAAAAAAAGCCAACAGGAAGAGAAACATCATATGGTTCAACCCACCGTACAACAACATAAAAAAAAATGTAGGGAAAATATTCATTAAACTCATACACAAATAGTTCCCGGCATCAAGCTCTCTCTACAAAATCAGCTACAGTTGAACATGTCTCAAACAATAAAAAGCTTAACAAGAAAACAATCAACAAATCAACTGAACAAATTAAGTGTAACTACTGAATAAAGAACGAATATCCCTTAAACGGCAACTGCTGCAAAACAATGTAATATACCAAGCCACAATAAAATCAGCAGATAACGAAAAAAAAATATACTGAGGAGTAATTGAAAGACGCTGGAGACAAA
>OZ010608.1:73068522-73143522 GCA_963932145.1 Acanthosepion lycidas | reverse complement strand
ACCACCTCTACAATCGCTCGAAATAATATCCATTCGAAGTTGTATGGTAGATCAGATTTCCAGATTACATTAATTTTATTCAATGCGGCCCAGGCTTTAGCTATGCAAATTTTCATAACCTTTTAGTAGAATTTAGTTCGCTTCAAATATATGTAAAAGATCGACAGATTTTATTGATTTATACAAGGCAGTTTTTACTAAGCCTAATCGGTAGAAGTTTATGAATTCAGTTTTAGAGACATTGACGCAGTGTCCAACATTATTGGCAGCATTTTCTAAATGATGTAGGAGAGCTGTGGCATTGGTAATGGTGATAGCTAGGTCACCTGCATAATAAATATCGGTTAACTTTTGCAGGATATATATATATATAACTTTTGCAGGATATATATATATATATATATATATATATATATATATATATATATATATATATATATATATAAGAGAGAGAGAGAGAGAGAGAGAGAGAGAGATAAATATAAAGATATGATCAGTCTGAGATAGATAGATAGATATGTCCACATTCAGACAGATAGATAGGTATGAAGAGACTGAGAAACATAGATAGATAGATAGATAGATAGATAGATATAAACAGGATGTGATAGATAGATAGATAGATAGATAGATAGATAGATAGATAGATAGATAGATACACATTCATACAGATAGATAGATAGGTATGAACAGACTGAGATAGATAGATAGATGGAAACAGGATATGATAGATAGATAGATAGATAGATAGATAGATAGATAGATAGATAGATAGATAGATAGATACACATTCAGACAGATAGGTATGAACAGACTGAGATAGATAGATAGATAGATAGATAGAAACAGGATATGATAGATAGATAGATAGATATAAACAGGATATGATAGATAGATAGATAGATAGATAGATAGATAGATAGATAGATAGATAGATAGATATTTACACATTCAGACAGATAGATAGGTATGAACAGACTGAGATAGATAGATAGATAGATAGATAGATAGATAGATAGATAGATAGATAGATAGATAGATAGATAGATAAAGGATATTATACTTGGAGTGATGAAAAATAAGTATCATGAATTAGATGTTCCTGTTGCAGAAAAGAACAAAAGTTATTTGAGAATTAAAAGGACAAGCAGAAGAATGTGAAAGAAAGACAAAAAGAAAAAAAAAACAATTGAAAAGTAAACACAGAGGAAGAACATCGAAAGGAAGAAAAAGAGGAAGAAAGAAAAAATCATGAAAATTAAACATAGGCAAAGAATAAAGAACAAACGAAGAAAGAAAGAAAGAAAGAACGAAAAGAAGAAAGAACGAAAGGAAGAAAGTCTGCAAAATTTAGCATGTGGACAGTGTGAGATAGATAGATAGATAGATAGATAGATAGATAGATAGATAGATAATAAACAGACTAGATAGAGAGACAGATAGATAGATAGATAGATAGATAGATAGATAATGACGAGACTGAGATAGGTAGATAGATAGATAGATAGATAGATAGATAGATAGATAGATAGATAGATAGACTTTGTGTGATGACAAATTAGTATCTGGAATTAGTTGTTGCTGCTACAGAAAAGAATGAAAGATATTTGAAAATTAAACCGAAAGGAAAGGAGGAACGAAGGATAGAAAGAAAAAGAAAAAAAAATTGAAAGAAAAAAAATGAAAAAAACAAAGATAAAAAAGAAAAAGAAAAAACTATTCAAAAGTAAATACAGAGAAAAAAGAAAGAAAGAAAAAAGAAAGAAAGAAAAACAAACAAAAGCAAAGAAAGAAAAACAAAGGAAAGGAAGCATGCAAAATTTAATAGAAAGAAAGTGGGAAAGAATTAGAGAAAGACAGCGAGAAACTTAAAAATTAAGACGAAAACAAGGAAGGAAAAAGGAAAAAAGAAGGAAGGAAGGGAGGAAGGAAGGAAGGAAGGAAATTTAGCATAAAAATAAAGATTGCGAAATAGACTTGAACATTAAACAAACGCGAAGAAAAAAAGGAAAAAAATAACGATTGAAAAATAAACGCAAGAAAACAATAGAAAGAAAGAAAGAAAGAAAGAAAGAAAGAACGAAAGAAAGAATAACGGAAATGTAAGGCAAAAATAAAGAAACATTGACAAAATACAAAGAAAGAAAGAAAGAAAGAAAGAAAGAAAGAACTAAGGAAAGAAAGTTTAGAAAATTAATCAGAGAGGAAATGGAAAGAAAGAAACAAAGAAAAATAAACAGGAACGAGGGAATGATAGAAAGAAAAAGAAAGAAAAGAGAACTAACGGAAAAAATTTGTGAAATTAAATAGAAAGAAAGAAATGCAGGAAGGAATGAAGGGAAAGAAAGAAAGAAAGTCAGGAAGGAATGAAGGGAAAGAAAGAAAGAAAGAAAGAAAGAACGAAAGAAAGAAAGAAAGAAAGAAAGACTGGAAAATTAAACAGAACGAAAGAACGAAATAGGAAGAGAGAAAAATATACAAGGACAGAAGGAGAAAGAAAAAAAAGAAAAAGCCGGGGAAATTATATAAAATAAATCAAAAAATGTAAAGAAAGAAAGGAAAAAGATTAAAAAAGTAAAGAAAGAAAGGAAAAAGATTAAAAAAGAAAGAAAGAAAGGAAAAAGATTAAAAAAGAAAGAAAGAAAGAAAGGAAAAAGATTAAAAAAGAAAGAAAGAAAGGAAAAAGATTAAAAAAGAAAGAAAGAAAGAAAGGAAAAAGATTAAAAAAGAAAGAAAGAAAGGAAAAAGATTAAAAAAGAAAGAAAGAAAGGAAAAAGATTAAAAAAGAAAGAAAGAAAGAAAGGAAAAAGATTAAAAAAGTAAAGAAAGAAAGGAAAAAGATTAAAAAAGAAAGAAAGAAAGAAAGGAAAAAGATTAAAAAAGAAAGAAAGAAAGAAAGGAAAAAGATTAAAAAAGAAAGAAAGAAAGAAAGGAAAAAGATTAAAAAAGAAAGAAAGAAAGGAAAAAGATTAAAAAAGAAAGAAAGAAAGAAAGGAAAAAGATTAAAAAAGAAAGAAAGAAAGAAAGGAAAAAGATTAAAAAAGAAAGAAAGAAAGGAAAAAGATTAAAAAAGAAAGAAAGAAAGAAAGGAAAAAGATTAAAAAAGAAAGAAAGAAAGGAAAAAGATTAAAAAAGAAAGAAAGAAAGAAAGGAAAAAGATTAAAAAAGAAAGAAAGAAAGAAAGGAAAAAGATTAAAAAAGAAAGAAAGAAAGGAAAAAGATTAAAAAAGAAAGAAAGAAAGAAAGGAAAAAGATTAAAAAAGAAAGAAAGAAAGAAAGAAAGGAAAAAGATTAAAAAAGAAAGAAAGAAAGAAAGGAAAAAGATTAAAAAAGAAAGAAAGAAAGGAAAAAGATTAAAAAAGAAAGAAAGAAAGAAAGGAAAAAGATTAAAAAAGAAAGAAAGAAAGGAAAAAGATTAAAAAAGAAAGAAAGAAAGAAAGGAAAAAGATTAAAAAAGAAAGAAAGAAAGAAAGGAAAAAGATTAAAAAAGAAAGAAAGAAAGGAAAAAGATTAAAAAAGAAAGAAAGAAAGAAAGGAAAAAGATTAAAAAAGAAAGAAAGAAAGAAAGAAAGGAAAAAGATTAAAAAAGAAAGAAAGAAAGGAAAAAGATTAAAAAAGAAAGAAAGAAAGAAAGGAAAAAGATTAAAAAAGAAAGAAAGAAAGAAAGGAAAAAGATTAAAAAAGAAAGAAAGAAAGAAAGGAAAAAGATTAAAAAAGAAAGAAAGAAAGGAAAAAGATTAAAAAAGAAAGAAAGAAAGAAAGGAAAAAGATTAAAAAAGAAAGAAAGAAAGAAAGAAAGGAAAAAGATTAAAAAAGAAAGAAAGAAAGAAAGGAAAAAGATTAAAAAAGAAAGAAAGAAAGAAAGGAAAAAGATTAAAAAAGAAAGAAAGAAAGGAAAAAGATTAAAAAAGAAAGAAAGAAAGAAAGGAAAAAGATTAAAAAAGAAAGAAAGAAAGGAAAAAGATTAAAAAAGAAAGAAAGAAAGAAAGGAAAAAGATTAAAAAAGAAAGAAAGAAAGAAAGGAAAAAGATTAAAAAAGAAAGAAAGAAAGGAAAAAGATTAAAAAAGAAAGAAAGAAAGAAAGGAAAAAGATTAAAAAAGAAAGAAAGAAAGAAAGAAAGGAAAAAGATTAAAAAAGAAAGAAAGAAAGGAAAAAGATTAAAAAAGAAAGAAAGAAAGAAAGGAAAAAGATTAAAAAAGAAAGAAAGAAAGAAAGGAAAAAGATTAAAAAAGAAAGAAAGAAAGAAAGGAAAAAGATTAAAAAAGAAAGAAAGAAAGGAAAAAGATTAAAAAAGAAAGAAAGAAAGAAAGGAAAAAGATTAAAAAAGAAAGAAAGAAAGAAAGAAAGGAAAAAGATTAAAAAAGAAAGAAAGAAAGAAAGGAAAAAGATTAAAAAAGAAAGAAAGAAAGAAAGGAAAAAGATTAAAAAAGAAAGAAAGAAAGGAAAAAGATTAAAAAAGAAAGAAAGAAAGAAAGGAAAAAGATTAAAAAAGAAAGAAAGAAAGAAAGGAAAAAGATTAAAAAAGAAAGAAAGAAAGGAAAAAGATTAAAAAAGAAAGAAAGAAAGAAAGGAAAAAGATTAAAAAAGAAAGAAAGAAAGAAAGGAAAAAGATTAAAAAAGAAAGAAAGAAAGGAAAAAGATTAAAAAAGAATGAAAGAAAGAAAGGAAAAAGATTAAAAAAGAAAGAAAGAAAGGAAAAAGATTAAAAAAGAAAGAAAGAAAGAAAGGAAAAAGATTAAAAAAGAAAGAAAGAAAGGAAAAAGATTAAAAAAGAAAGAAAGAAAGAAAGGAAAAAGATTAAAAAAGAAAGAAAGAAAGAAAGGAAAAAGATTAAAAAAGAAAGAAAGAAAGGAAAAAGATTAAAAAAGAAAGAAAGAAAGAAAGGAAAAAGATTAAAAAAGAAAGAAAGAAAGAAAGGAAAAAGATTAAAAAAGAAAGAAAGAAAGAAAGGAAAAAGATTAAAAAAGAAAGAAAGAAAGGAAAAAGATTAAAAAAGAAAGAAAGAAAGAAAGGAAAAAGATTAAAAAAGAAAGAAAGAAAGGAAAAAGATTAAAAAAGAAAGAAAGAAAGGAAAAAGATTAAAAAAGAATGAAAGAAAGAAAGGAAAAAGATTAAAAAAGAAAGAAAGAAAGGAAAAAGATTAAAAAAGAAAGAAAGAAAGAAAGGAAAAAGATTAAAAAAGAAAGAAAGAAAGGAAAAAGATTAAAAAAGAAAGAAAGAAAGAAAGGAAAAAGATTAAAAAAGAAAGAAAGAAAGAAAGGAAAAAGATTAAAAAAGAAAGAAAGAAAGGAAAAAGATTAAAAAAGAAAGAAAGAAAGAAAGGAAAAAGATTAAAAAAGAAAGAAAGAAAGAAAGAAAGGAAAAAGATTAAAAAAGAAAGAAAGAAAGAAAGGAAAAAGATTAAAAAAGAAAGAAAGAAAGGAAAAAGATTAAAAAAGAAAGAAAGAAATGAAAAAGATTAAAAAAGAAAGAAAGAAAGAAAGGAAAAAGATTAAAAAAGAAAGAAAGAAAGGAAAAAGATTAAAAAAGAAAGAAAGAAAGAAAGGAAAAAGATTAAAAAAGTAAAGAAAGAAAGGAAAAAGATTAAAAAAGAAAGAAAGAAAGAAAGGAAAAAGATTAAAAAAGAAAGAAAGAAAGAAAGGAAAAAGATTAAAAAAGAAAGAAAGGAAAAAGATTAAAAAAGAAAGAAAGAAAGGAAAAAGATTAAAAAAGAAAGAAAGAAAGAAAGGAAAAAGATTAAAAAAGAAAGAAAGAAAGAAAGGAAAAAGATTAAAAAAGAAAGAAAGAAATGAAAAAGATTAAAAAAGAAAGAAAGAAAGGAAGGAAAAAGATTAAAAAAGAAAGAAAGAAATGAAAAAGATTAAAAAAGAAAGAAAGAAAGAAAGGAAAAAGATTAAAAAAGAAAGAAAGAAAGGAAAAAGATTAAAAAAGAAAGAAAGAAATGAAAAAGATTAAAAAAGAAAGAAAGAAAGGAAAAGAAAAAGACGAGGAAATTGCACAGAATAAAAAAAAAAATATATGTAAAAGAAAGAAAGAAGGAAAATAAAAAGGAAAATAATAGAAGATGAAATGACAAAAGACCGAAAGTCGATTTAGGAATGACATTGTCGAGAGGGATTAAATGTTTCGCCCTATAAAATGGTGGTTTAAGGAACGCTACATTAGAAAACAAAGAGGGAGAACGCGAGACAATGAGGGAGAAAGCGAGACAAAGAGGGAGAAAGAGAGACGAAGAAGGAGAAAGAGAGACAGAAAGCGAGAAAACGAGACAGAGAAGAGAGTAATTAACTTGGCTGATTAGAAAACGAGATGTGTACGAGATGAACCGTGTGCAAATTGACAAGTAGAGTAGCAAAAATCGCAGACAAGACGCCGCCATGTTTTTGCCGATTAATAACGACGCGTGATTGAAATTATATTTCTACTAGTCGATTTATTCGCTACTTCCGGAACCTCTAGATGAATCATTTTGTGCAGAATGAAACATTTACTAACAGATAGTAAATAAAAGTCGGGTAAATACAAGAGGCATGGCGGAGTAATGGATAGCGGCTCGGACTGAAGAATCGGAGTGCCGTGTTCGAATTCCAGTCGAGGTGCTAGTACACTTGGGAAAGATATGAATCCTCTTCTTCTTCCCCACCCACTATGGATAAATAGTAGGGCAGACCGGTTTCTATAGACAGAAAGAAATGGAAACCTACTGCGGGAAAAAATCTGCCTCGTCAGTCATGTATCGAAAGAAACATGATTTCTTAAGCGTGTATCACGCATGGCACATGACTGACTGGCTGACTTTCCAGTCGAATCAATTACATTCACTTACACGCTAATACCCTTGGGAAAGGTATGAATCCTGTTTTCTCCACCCAGCTTGGGTAAATATCAGTCTACCAGCGCCCATCCAAGGCTATAGAAAGAAATGGCAACCTACTGCCTCGTCAGTCATGTATTGAAAGTCACGCATGGCACATGACTAACTGGCTGACTTTCCAGTCGAATCCATTACATTCACTTAAGTGCTAATACCCTTGGGAAAGGTATGAATCCACTTTTCTCCATCCAGCTTGGGGAAATAGTAGGAAAGACTGCGTTCCTTGGATGGCAAATGGTCTACCGCAAAAAGAAATGGCAACCTACTGCGGGAAAAAATCTGCCTCGTCTGGCATGTATTGAAAGACACATGATCGCCTAAATTGAGAAAAGCTACAGAGCTCCCCCCTCAAAAAAAAAAAAACTATATAAAATTCATTATTTTTTATCCATAACGTTGAATGATTCAATATTATTATTAAATTTGATGTTAAAAATTCCCGTAATTATTGCTTTATTTAAGATGGAATGATCTATTATGACATGTCTCTAATTTGTATTTAGATACATTGGATTTATTTTCAATTTTTCTAGTCGAATTGTCCACATATATTGCATAGGATCCATTATTATACATAATTAGGTTACAATAAAATTTGGATTTTATATGACTGCAACCTTATGAACTTTGACATAGAGACCGGGAGATAGCGTGTCATAGATTCGTGGCGGGGGGGGGGGTTCTCATTGATTGGGGTACTTGACCCTTTTGCTGTACTATATGAAAACATATCTCTCTCTCTCTCTCTATACACACACACACACACACACATATATATATATATATATATATATATATATATATATATATATATGTTTCCTACGTACATTTATATACATTACAAATTAAACTAAGCACAAAGGATGAAAAATTTTAGCGGACTTAAACATCATTCTTTTTGTCTAAATCTGTGTATTTTTTAACATTATTTTTTATCCATAATGTTGAATGTGTTAAAATTAGTTCACAAGAAAAAGAAACATTCTCAAGTTAATGTTAATTATAACCGCAAAACATTGTTGATTTATTTAAGTTGGAATGATCTATTATGGCATGTCTCTAATTTGTATTTAGATACATTATGTCTATTTTCAATTTTTCTACTTGAGGGTTGGGGTGTTAAGCCTAATTGGGGATCGCGGGTGATGATCAGTAACTTCGCTATCATATCAGCATTTGCTTTTTTCTAGGTACATCTATTTACGTTACAAATTAGACTAGGCACAACTGCCTATTAAATGATGGACGTTTTTTTAAACACATTTTGACATCATTCTGTGATCTTTGTGAATTTGTTTTTTTCATGATAAGTCTCGAAAAAGAAACACGATATAAAATTCACTATTTTTTATCCATAATGTAGAACGTTTTAAAATTATTCAACATTTTAACAAGAAAAATCTTCAGTTGATTTTAAAAAATGCCGCCATTTTTTTCTTTATTTAAGATGGAATGATTTATTATTATCTTCCCGCCACTATTAAGCGTCGGAAGATGGTATGTTTCGGCCATGTCACACGTCACACGCCATAAGAACCTCTGCAAGACCATCTTGCAAGGGAGTGTTTGAAGGCGGACGCAAGCGGTGACGACAAGGTAAGAATTAGTCAGACAACAGCAAAGAGTAAACGGATATGACCATTCCGGAACTCCTGAGATCCATCGCCACCAGATCATCCTGGAGGAGATTATCTGTTTCTTCCGCCGTTTGGTTCCTCCTGACAATTGAAGCCGTCAAGGGATACGATGATGATGATGATCTATTATGACAGGTCTCTAATTTGTATTTAGATACATTGGATTTATTTTCAAATTTTTCTAGTTAAATTGTTTACCTATATTGCATAGGATCCATTATTGTATATAATTAGGCTACAATAAAATTTGTATTTGATATGAAAATTGAGATGTATTAGATTCAGTGGCCCCCATATGATAGAAGGGGGCGTATCATAGATGAGGGGGCACAAGATTCTTCCACCTTCCCTGTTATTATGAATCGTTACAAATCTATAAGAATTTAAAGTTGCATATGAACTTTATAAACTCCCTGTATATTATGACACACTGACGGACAGACAGAATTAGCCGTTTTTTTATTCAAGATGGAATAATCTATTATGACAGGTCTCTAATTTGTATTTAGATACATTGGATTTAATTACAATATTCCTAGTTAAATTATTCACCTATATTGCATATGATCCATTATTGTAGATAATTTGGTGACAATAAAATTTGTATTCTATATGAAGACTACCTTATGAAAGATTGAGGTGTAGCCGAGTGTAGAGCTGGTATCATAGATTCAGGGCTGAGGAACGAGACCTCTGGACCATCCCTACCAAGATCCACAGGAGGAAGTTGTCTGTTTCTTCTGTTCATAGCCCCCACCCCACACTGATGACTGAAGCAGACAAGGGATATGATGATGACGATGATGATCTATTATGACAGGTCTCTAATTTGTATTTAGATACATTAGATTTATTTTCAATTTTTCTTGTTTTTCTGAATTGTTCACTGATATTGCATACTAGCTTAAAAGCCACCCTATCGGGCGGCATTTAAACTAGCTCCTGCTAAGGGCTCTCGATTACGGCTTTGGCTTATTCAGGAGTTTGAAAGACCCTTATTCTTTGCATATTTTCAGCATTGGAAGCTCTCCTGGCTGCCGTTCCATCTGGGTTTTCATTCGCACGGGACTCTCTTTCCTCGCTGCAGTCTTGGCTCTTTTGATTGCAATCTGGTCCTCTGTTGGCGGAAATTTCTTTCTGTGAGACATACTGCTGCCGTATGCGATAAGCAAAATTAAACTGCAGAAGAACTCAAAATTGATCGCTGTATTTAAGCATAGCATTAGTATTTAAGCTTAACCTTTTAAAAGTTCAACAATATTTCCAGCGGAAGGTTCTTTATTGGGCCTTAATCACAATAGATAGGGAAGAGTAGATGCGATAGGCATCAATAAACTACATAAAAACACAAAATTGATCGCTGCATTTAAGTATTGCATTAATATTTAAGCTTACCTTTTAAAAGCTCAACTAGGTTTGCCGCCACTTAATTTAAAAATTTGATGTACGTATATCTTTATTTTCTATATAAACAATTATTTTTATTTCATGGATGACTTTCACTGGATTTCGCAATTAATTTCGATTATTCGCAAATTTATTTTCAAGAATTGTTACCGTAAAAGATCATGTGAAGAATCGCAGAAAACAATCGCAGAAATGAGAATTTGGGAATCCAAAATTCCAGGACAATGGATCCGGAGTCGGCCTGGAATGTTTTTAATTTGCTCACGTTATCGTTCTCGTTCCAAAACGGTATGATATGTTAGGCTACGGCTTCTAGAAGTAATTTACCCTGAAGATACGTTTATGTGAAACCTGGGTAGGTTTGCCTGACCCCTTAGGATTTAGTCTAGTTTATCGCTCTACTTAGCGTATTGAGCACTAGGTTTTAGTCTTTCTACTCGTTTGAGGTTTTTTCTTTGGATTAAGGACCTAAAGAACTTGGCGATTTGTTTCGTCTTGTTCTGACATTTTTAGTTCTTAAAAAGAAAGAACTAAAAATATATATTTATTTCCTATTTTTGTTCTCGGATACCGATTTGTTCTGACATATCTGCAAATTGAGCAATCCGAGGTTTTCCAAACGTGTTCTCCTTTTTTTATCTTTTCTTTTCTTCTCCCTCACTCATCTTCTGATCTTTAAGATTAGATCGTCTATTGTGTGTGTGTGTGTGTATGTCACCACAAAATGTATCCTTTCCGGTTACATCTTTAATGTATTAGACATCCGACAACATTCATATTTCTCTCACTTAAACCGTCCTTGACTCCCCTCTCTAAAACTTCTCTCTGTTAAATTTTAATTCCCCCACTTCATCTTTAGACCTCCCTGTTCTTCTCTCGTCTGTTACCCCTCCCTATAGCTTTCATTTACTCTAACATTCGTCCTACACACTCATACATACACTCTCACTAAATATTACTTTTTATCCCCGGAATTGTTTTTTCTGTTTTCTTTTTGAATTTGTAGATCTGATGAATTGGATCGTATTTACGATTCCAATGGAATAAATTATGACCATGGAATATTAGTGTTTAAGCCTTTTTATTATATCCTTACTCTGTCCTGGACATTGAGTTCTACCAGGATTCTATCCTCTTGGAATTATTTTTATACAAATATATATGTATGTATTTATATATATTTATACATTTTAGATATATGATTGCATATGTATGTGTATATTTACCACTAATATTATCTATCTATCTATCTATCTATCTATCTATCTATATATATATATATATATATATATATGAAGAAAAATATACAGAAAAAACAAACAAAAATCCTTATATGCAATTATGCTGTTTTAATGTTAATATAATGTCAACGTCGGACGTTTCGGTCTAATAAACCATCTTCAAGACATATTCATAAAATATAATTAATATTATCAATTCAACATGACAAAGACGATGGACATGAGAACAAGACTTATCCAAACAGATAACTGAAAGTTTGAAAAGATCAGCGTTCCTGAAGATGGTTTATTAGACCGAAGCGTCGGACGTTGACATTATATTAACATTAAAACAGCATAATTGCATATAAGGATTTTTGTTTGTTTTTTCCGTATATTTTTCTTCATACTGTCGGATCTATATCCATATTTGCTTACATATATATATATATATATATATATATATATATATATATATATATATATATATATATATATATATAGATTAAATTTGGACCATGTAATCTTTTAATCTTTGCCTAATGTCACCACAAATATATCCACAAGTTTACAGTGTCTGTATTTTTTTTAAATTTTATGTTATCGAATCAGGAGTGATTTAATCATCTGAGAGTAATCCATATTTATCTGTATCTCACTCATTTAAACCATTATTTAACTCCTCTCTTTAAAACTTCTCTCTGTTAAATTTTAATCCCCACCTTCACATTTAGGCCTTTCCTGTTCTTCTTTCTTCTGTTACACCCTCTCTCTAGACCTTCATACATTTCTCTCTCACCTTAGTTTCCCAATCCCACACATAAACTCTCCCTAAAATTTTGTTTTTTATACCCGGAGTTATATCTTCCGATTTCTTTTTGAACTTGTAGGTCTGATGAATTGGATCGTGATTACGATTCCAATATAATAAATTATAACCATGGAATATTCGTGTTTGAGCCTTTTATATTATATCCTGACTCTGTCCTGGACATTGAGTTCTACCTGGATTCTATCCTTTTGTTAATTTATATATATATATATATATATATATATATATATATATATATATATATATTAAGCGTTTCACCCCAAGCAAGGCGGGAAGCCACTAGGACGCAATGGATTACAGAAGATTTGAAGCAAGATCAGATAGGAGTGATAGAAGAAAGGATGAGGAGAAGGGTAGTGGATAGATCAAGGCAACTGGAGATGTCGATTGACATTATATTTGAATAGCTGGAGATTATAGCTCTCAGGGAAACTGGAATAGGGAAGGGAGTTCCACAGGTGAGAGGTGCGAGACATGAAGCTATTGGAGTAGAAGAGACGGCTACATTTAGGAGTTTCGATAGTGAAGGGGTGAGAGTGGAATGCCAGCCTCGTAGGGCGCTTAAACTCATGAAGTCTGGGAACCAGTGAATGCAGCTCCTCGAAGCAATTGCCATGAAAGTATTTGTAAAACAGACAGAGAGAGGCGACGGCGCGTCTGTGAGAAAGTGACTGTAGACGAGATGCAAGAGCAGGGCCAATTATATTGCATATCCACCTCTGGAGCCCATCAAGAACCCCGAGGCAAACAGAGGGGGTTCCAGACCATATATGGCAGCAATAGTCCATGCAAGGGTGAATTGTTGATTTGTAGATCTGGAGGATCGATTCCGAGGAGAAAAATTTTCTGGCGCGGCACAGGGAGCCAACTTTCCTAGCGGTGGACGAAGCAATTGACTCAATGTATTTGTTCCATCTCAGGTCAGCAGTCAACGTGAGACCGAGCAGCCGCAGAGAGGTACTCTCGAGAAGTTGAGCGTCAGACATTCTAATGGAGGGCAGGGAAGGATCTCTGTGGCGATCAATAGGGAGCAGTTTTGTTTTTGAGGCGTTAAAGTTAACCAGCCAATTCCTGCCCCAGTTCACAACCGATTGGAGGTCCTTTTCCATACGCACGGCCAGGTTAGTTTTGTCAGTGACACTAGATTTGTTTTTGAGGCAGGAAGCGAACATTGAAGTCAACACAGAGGCGACAGGCTGTTTCATGCTAGACGCAATCGTCATAAAGGAGAAAATGGAGTAAAAATTCACAGTTCATATCATTTATTTAAAATAAAATATTTTTTATTATAATAAATTGCAATAAAACATTTTAACTTACTCCTCAAAACTTTCATGCTTCTGTACTGAAAGCTTTTTATGTGCCGATGAAAAATTTTTATTGCAATTTATTATAATAAAAATATTATAACAATATTTAATAAATTATAGACATTATGTCTACTAATTTTTAACAAAATCCGTTCATGCTCACGAATAACATTCCATGTTTTGTCACAATACAGTGTTTCTCAACCTTTTTAAGCAACAAGACACCTAGAAGAAAATGAAAATGTCACGGAACACTTAGCAAAATTTTTTATGTTATTTGAGAAGAAAGAAATGTACTATAGCTGTTTAAATTTCTTTTATTTTCATTTCCCAAGTCCTTTCGATCTTTTCCCAAGGTCATCTTCAGGGATGAAAGTAATACAAAAGTATATGTTGTTCATTACTATAAGTATTTATACAAAGTTATGCGTTGTTATCCATAAACGTATTGTTTTCATTATGCTTTTAAATGCAAAATCGTTGACAATGTGCCGAGCGTTCATTTGAACGTGAAAAAATTATCCATTATGGAATGCTTTCCTGTATGTTATAATGTCATGGTCACGTGCACATTAAAGCATGTAAAAAGTGTTCCTTTATAGGCATTTCAGAACATTACTCAAGTATTCATTATTGATTTAGTGCCGGCTTTAATTTTTTTAATATAAATTACTTCTAGTATCTGTAATCTAATTTTGTTGTTTTCATTTAGTTTATATATATATATAATGTAGTTAATATATACTATGTGTGGACAGAAGTTGTCAGTAACTTATTTATTAGAAACTAGAAACTGATTTAATTTGCAATTGTTTAATTATGTACTTATATAGATTAATTGTTTACTTGTATAGATTAATTGTTTACTTATATAGATTAATTATGTACTTATATAGATTAATTATGTACTTATATAAATCTGAGCTGCTATTACTTCACCGTGACTCCTAAGAGAGAGAGAGAGAGATGATACAAATGTTATTAAGCATAAAGATTTAAAAAATAGAATAATGCCGAAAGAAATAAAAAAAAAGAATAAAAGATTGCCGAATTAATTAATTACGACCAGATCGATTTACAAATAATCTTGGTCGTAAGTCGACGACGGCCTGTATACAGCTTCGATTGCTGTCGAAAGACTTCTCGATTTTTGAGGCCAGTTGACATTAATTTCATTTATTTATATTATTTGCACGCAGACTATTGTCCTGATCACATTTAGAATCGAAGAAATTAAAAGAAAAATGAATAAAATAAGAAATAAAATAAAATAGGTAAGTAAAAAAACAATTAAGAAACCAGACAGAAGAAAAGATTGCATCAGAAAGCTCTGAAAACAATCCACAAAAAATACAGACTAGAACGATTAGATGATAAAACAATAATTTAATTGGAAATTAGAGTGCATATATATATCAAGTGATGACGTTGAATGTAAAATAAATGGTTTTAAAAGTCTCAAATTAATTAATAATCCTACGCAAGGGGAAAACGTTGTTACAAAGGCTAGATGGACCAATCAAAACACAAGTACAGGAAAATTCAAAAAGCTCGATAACGAAGTCATGTTATAATATCTATTCAGATGTTTAGTATTAAAAAATAATTTATTCCAACAAATAATTACTAAATTATATGATAAAATTTAATATTAAAATTTAAAACTGCTAATTACAAAATCAAAATTAACATTTATTCGCTATCAAGTTTACAACTATAAAATTACTGAGGAGAAAAGAAGAAATATATATGTTATTCAATTTATTTTTTCATTGAAGTTACTTTAGCTATATTTAATATCCGGTCTTTTTACAATGTATACATTTTAATCCTCATGGTGTGTAAATGGGGTCCTAAACTCACGCGTAAAACAAACGCAGTCAGATTCTAATACATAAGCACCAAGACATATACACACACAAAAAAGGGACAAGACAGAGAACATCTCCACGGTCTGTCATGAAAAAAAAAAAAAAAAAAAAAAAGGTGGGGGGGAAAATGGGAGAAGGGAAACCAACACACACGTACATACATACATAATTAAAAGTGGATGCACTTTCCATACACATAGATACATATAAATACATGCACACACATCCACAGACATTGACCCAGACAGTTGGATACCCCAACCGATAAATATTTAAGACAGAAAATGTCATTGCATGAATGTTAACAACCTATTGAAATCTAACTTAAGCCAGTAAATATACAAAGATAAAAATGATTAAAATTAATATTATTTAATATATTAAAATAGTGTATGTAAAAAAAACAAAACAAAAAAAAAAACGGACATTAAAGTCAACACCCATCGCTAACTACGATGTCCACATCATATACATATAAGTATATACACAACCACACACACATATATACGCATACAAATATATATATATATATATATACATATATACATACATATGCACACATATATACATATATATACATATACACAAACACATACATATACATATATACATACACATACACACACATACTCACACATATACATAAATATACATACAAACATACACACCGAAATATCTACACATACATACATAAACATATACATACGTATACATTTCCATGGTATCAAGTACACATACACATACATACACATATACATATATGTACCCACAAATATACACACAAATATGTGTACACATACTTACAAATAAATACATATATACACAGCAATACACAAATATAAACATATATACACACATATATACTAACCCATGTGGCCGTAATGACATACCCAAGTTTCCCTACCTACACGTACACATAAACAATTTCATACACAGTAGGTGTCAACATACATATATACAACTGCAAATCTACATAAGTAAACACACACACACATATATATATATACATACACATACATACATATACACATACACATATATATATACATATACATATATACATATATATACACATACATACATGCACACACACATACAGAAATATACATACACATAAATATCTACATAAAAATACTTATCTATAGTAATAAATACACATATATACATACATACACATAAATGCAACGACATTTGACCAAAAACATATATAAATATAAATATAAATATACAGACATACATACACATACATAGGCATAGACATACTTCGATATACATGCAAACACAAAAATACACATATCCTAACATACATATATATAAAAAAAAACAAAAAAAAAACATCCATACCAACATAAATAAAATTAGGTACACAATATAACAATACACATATATACATACATCTACATATATTCACACACACACACACATATATATACGTACATATACATATATATATATACCTACACATACATTCACACACACACATATATATATATATATATATATATATATATATACACACACACACACATACACATACACGTGCCATGTTTAACGGATGTCAGTTATCAGTTATCTCCTGTTAATTTCCCTCTGAAAGTTCTCCACTGCCTTAACCGGGTATTGAACTCACACTCTTTGGGACCTGTCGCCTTTATCCACTGTGCCATGTGTCCTTGAGGTTAAGACAGTGGAGAACATAGAGAGGGGAATTAACAGGAGATAACTGACAACTGACATCCATTAAACCTGGCACGAGTAACTAGAACAGTCTACCCCAGTAAGCGAAATAAAGGGTTCAGTTCAACATTCCAACTACCTTAAGAAGGCCGGAGCGAACAACGGCCGGAACGCTGTAATAAATATGGCGACAAGATGAGGACAATAGTTCGAATAATGTAAATAATGTGATGTGGTTTCCTTCTGTCTTTTCTACAAGTATTTTAATGGAACTGCACTGAGGAACTTTTTTTTTTCCTGGTGGCCCGACTACAAGAATTTAAGCGTGCTACTAGATTGGCAAGTAGGTCCCACCCTTTTACTGTTGAAATGTTACCGCCAACTCTACTCCAACGGTTTCTTTCCTGGCACTTCCCACCCGTGGAACTCCCTTCCGTTTACTTGCTTCCCTGATAACTACAATCTTCAAAAATGTAAATACAACGTCAATCGCCATCTTCTGTTGTCGTGATCTCCGTACTTTTTTCCTTTCCTCAATTCACATCCCATCCATTTTTTCTCTCACTTTCACTCTTCGTAACCCCCTGCGTGTTAATGGCGCTGCTGCCTTGCTTGGGGTGAAACGCTTAAAAAAAAACCCCGAATGGCTCTTAAAAAACAATACAAATAAACCAAATTTAATCTAACAGTCAGTCAGTTATGTGACATGCGTGGTACACATTTAGGCGATCATATATCTTTCGATACATGACTGACGAGGCAGATTTTTCCCGCAGTAGGTTGCCATTTCTTTCTGTGGTAGACCAGTTGCCATCCAAGGCTATAGAACACGGTCTATCCTGCTATTTACCCATACCTGGAGGGATAAAAAGAGGATTCATACATTTCTCAAGGGTATTAGCACGTAAGTGAATGTAATTGATTCGACTGGAATTCGAACTCTGCTCTCTGATTTCTCAATCCTAGCCGCTATCCATTTACTCCACCGTGGCTCCATTTAATCTAACACTCTAAAATTATGTACTTAATGACGGTCAAGTTCCTAACAAGAAAACTTGTCTGAGGGACGATTTTGCTAGGCTACCGGAGGTATCCACGGATAGATAAATATTTGTTCGTATTTCTATTTTAAGAGACAGATAGAGAGAAGTCGTATAAGCCAACGTAACTCAATCGATCTAAACCACGCTATTCTGCGAGAGTTGGTGTGATATCATCCGATATTTTCCGAGAGATTCATTGCATCAAAAAGCAACTAAAAATAATACAAACGGACAC
The DNA here is from genome assembly GCA_963932145.1 of Acanthosepion lycidas. Lineage (NCBI taxonomy): Eukaryota > Metazoa > Mollusca > Cephalopoda > Sepiida > Sepiidae > Acanthosepion > Acanthosepion lycidas. Next base: position 73,125,415 of record OZ010608.1, on the reverse strand, counting down.
GAGTAATGATTAGAGCGCAGACGGGTCAGATTCGCAACAACACGCTGCCTTTTTCTCACCGACCCGCCCAAGGAATCTAATCAAGCGTTAAACCCAGACCACGTTTTCAATATGATTGCTCATTGTCTCTGTACCGAATTTCAAAAGCAATGAGAAAAATATGTTCTTTTTTTTTTTTTTTTTTTTTTTTTTAAATAGTCCTCTCCTTTCTACGAAATAAAATTCTTCTTCTTCTTTATGTGTTGTCTCCCTTCAGGACGTAGGTGGTCATGGCTTTCCACAGCTTCCTGTCCATTGCAGTTCTTGATAAACTTTCTCTTTCTGTTATTTCTTCTAAACCCTGTTCTGCAATCCATTTACTCAAGCTCACTAAATATGTTATGCGTTGATTTCCCCTGTTTCCCCTTGCCGTCTATCTGTCTTGTGGGTACTAAATTTTCCAAGCCCTCTTTCCTCATTATATGCCCAAGAAACCGCAGAGACTTCCTAGATATTTAAATTGTTGTACTTGTTTGATTTTAATATCCTTGATTTGTAATTTGCATTTTGGGCTCTCGTTCTTTTTCACATCCCTACACTAACTTATGTGCGAGTTTGTGTAGTTTTCCTTCCATGTTTGAAATCAACACGGAAGTTTCATTCCAAATGACTGACAAGGTACTGTCGTTAAGCTTTTTACTTATTTTTTGTGTTTTTATAATTTCTTTTGTCTAGACATAAAGTGTGTAAAAATAATTTGGTATCGTCTTTTTGTTACGGTTTTTTGGGTATATGTATATGACTAGTGAGCCAATCCAAATGACTTAACTTCCGTGTATAAAGGTGGCCATTTTTGTTTACCCTATTCGAAGGACCAGTGCCAATTTGTCAGGCGAAGATGACAGAAGGAAGAACTACGCTCTGCTACTTTGCCACGATATCCACTGCGAACCTGAACTACGCTTTCCTACTGTCTCCGAAATATTCACTGCTGACCTCTGGATTCTATACTCGAAGTCGACCTTCATGAATTTGTAACACTTTTTCCTAACAATCATGAAATCTGTCTTGTTACAGTTGATGTTTAATTTTTCTTCCCGCTTTCCTTCAGTACCTTCCGTAGGAGATTTTGTAGCTTTCATTCTGTGTCTGCTATAAACATTGTGTCATTTAATCAAGCGGTAAACCCAGACCACGTTTTCAATATGATTGCTTATTGTCTCTGTACCGAATTTCAAAAGCAATGAGAAAAAATATATTCTTTTTTTCTTCTAAATAGTCCTGTCCTTTCTACGAAATATTAGGTTGGTGCAAAAAATAATGACGTAATAAAGTCGTTTTTTGACGTTAAAAAATACGTCAAAAAACGACATTATTACGTCATTATTTTTGCACCAACCTGATAAAATTCTTCTTCTTTATGTCTTGTCTCCCTTCAGGACGTAGGCGATCATGGCTTTCCACAGCTTCCCATCCCTTGTAGTTCTTGATAACCTCTCTTTCTGTTATTTCTCCTAAACTCTGTTTCTTCATCCATTTACTCAAGATCATTTAGTAACGCATTGTTTCCTCTGTCCCTGTTACCCTATATCTGTCCCGTGAGTATCAGATTTTCCAAACCCTCTTTCCTTATTATGTGCCTTATAAGCCTCAGCTTTCTCGTCCTGATGTTAAGTATAAATTTCCTTTTTGCTGCCATTGTCTCTAGAGCATCGTTATTACTCACTTGTTCTTTCCATTATATCACCAGTAGAAATATATTTCTGTTGCTTCATCTTTGAGGAGATTGTGCAGCGTCACTGCCATACAGGAGGATAGATATCACGTAGCAGTTTAATCCTCTTTTCCTAGTTTCTAGCAAGAATTTTCATTTTCTTAGTACTCTGCTTAGTTTTTAGAAGGCATCTTTGGTTATCCAAATCCGCCTCCGGATTTCTCTGTCGCTCTTTCTGTCCTCTGTTAAAACACATCGCAGATATTTAAATTTCTGCACTTGTTTGATTTTGGTAACTCCTGTTTAATTCTTTCTTCTCGCTTTCGTTCACTACCTTCAGTTTGTCTTGTGGGTATCAGATTTTCCAGGCATTCTTTCCTCATTATGTTCCTTCTGTAAGACCACATTTCTGTTGCTTTAAGCCTCTTCTTCATCTTTGAGGAGATTGTGCAGCATAGGACAGGTATCCCGCAGCAGTCTAGTCTTGTTTTCTTTGTTTCTAGCGAAAACATTCTCTTTCTTAGTACTCTGCTTAGATTTTGGAAGGCATCTTTGGTTATCCCAATACATCTTTTGGATTTCAATGTCACTCTTTCCATCCTCTGTTAAAATACTTCGCAGATATTTAAACTTTTACTTTTGTTTGCAATTTGGTAACTCGCGATTTGCAATTCGTACTTTGTGCTCATTCTTTTGCTAACAAACATGAATTCTGTCTTCTTGCAGTTGATGTTGAATCTTTTCTTATCGATTTTCTTCACTATATTCTGTGGGAGTTTATGTAGCTTTCTTTCTGTGTCTGCTAGCAACACTGTGTGATCTGCAAAAAATAACGCCATTTTCCTCCTCTTTATAAATTACTTGTTGCAAAATAAAAATCATATATTTGCCTTGATAATTTAATTCAATTTAATTTCACTAATTATATTGAGGTTTTTGGCTGCTTTTTTTAAACATGGGAACTCTTATGTAGCGAAGGAATCCTATTTTTAAGTAAAAATAATCATATATATATATATATATATATATATATATATATATATATATATATATATATATATATATATACAGGTTTAAAATCGCCTGAGGAAGCGCATTGGAATGCGTCGAAACACGTCTGCAATTGTGTGGCGATGTTTACATTTTATACACACACAACTACGTGTATATATATATATATATATATATATATATGTGTGTGTGTGTGTGTGTGTATATATATATATGTAACAGAATGGGATAATTGTCCATCCCACAAAATGTTTAATATCTAAAAATACACCAAACTAAATGAGTCTCTTTTTCCCAGATGTTTAGCCATCTTGGCACCATTTGTCGTAAGAATCACAGGTTAAAATAATTTTGTGTTAGTCTTCTCAACTGAGCAATAGCGAGAGGAAAAAGATCATTAAGGCCTTCACTAATACTAGTAACATTTATACTCTGTCTTCTGTCCATTCCATAACAATCAAGAGAAAGGTGAATAAGTTTAAAAAAGAGGGAACACTAGAGAGGTCAACTGGATCAGGAGGTCGCAACAAGAAGAGGGATCATCATTTCAATTTAGAGCTAATGAGATAAATTATAAAAGATCCAACTCAGTTCATATGATGTTTGGCACATAAAGAGGAGTTTCAGCTATGACAGTCCAGAGAGCAATGAAAAAAAGATATAAAAGATTGAAGTTTATAAGCAGTAAATTCGACCTTGCCAACCGAACGATCCTTTGTGGCACGCCCGGATAAATGGCGGTTCCGTATAGGATGCAGGTTCGAATCCTGTCAAAGGACGAATATTTTCTATGAAAATTTCTCGGACATTCAGGCCGGTAAATGTTATTTAATACTGTTTATTATAAACAGTGCATTTACTTAAATTACTTTACTTGTATCTATAAAAAGAACGTTAAACATAAAAAATGTCTTTAATATATATATATATATATATATATATATATATATATATAATTTCAAATAATTATGGCTTATAAAATGATAACATCTAAAGAGGAATAAGATATTATCTGATGAGTGGCATACATTGTTGGTAATTTTGAAAAACCTGGATAGAAATCAGAGAAGGCGCCTCCCCTGCCGACGCACGAAAATAAACTTAAAAGCCAGATAATGAGAAGCAAACAACACTGTCGTCAAAAATGTCACAAAAGGTTCGGTGAAAAAGTAATAAGTCTATAAGCCCGACAAGTAGATCGGCCAGCACGAAAATATTCGAAAAAATAAACAAAAGATTTTATTCCACCATTAAAAAAAGATTTGTTAGAAGAATATATATGTATTTGTATTTTCATGTTTCCTTTCTTCTGATTTTTTGTTTTTTTCACGCGATTTGCTTTTATTGTCATTTTATTACAGAAATTTGAGAAATGTAGAGAAATTTACTGAAAAAAAAGTTTGAACAAAGTAACTATAAACAATTTTGCTATCCTCTGTCAGCCACAATGATGGAGAAAGCATTATCTCGACCCATCGCCAGTGAGACAAGATGCAAGAGCCACTCCGTTTCGCGAGGCTCGTCCCTTAATCGAGACGCAATCGCGCCAATCCTCCGAAGGAACGCCATCGAACGAGGGCCAATGAACCACAGAAGTTTCCACTGCCACAGGAGTAAAAAAAAATCTATCAGCAAAAGAAGAATATTTAACTATTTTTTATTTTCATCTCTGCGTCCCAGGCGACGGACCCCGGCTCAACCGCGGGCCTGATCAAATTACCGGCCGAAAATGTATCCGCACAGGTCGCATCCCAAATCAACGTCTTCCCCATTTTAAAGGGGAAAATGGTAATGCCATCCGACCGCTTTCCATCACTATGGTCGAGGCCTACGGGTTCGATTTGGGAAGGAAATTGTTGCGAATGTTATCAAAGAGAAAAATTTATTAGGAATATTCAGGGGAGACATTGAGAACAACCAGGATACCATTATTTTTTACATAATGTCAGCTTTTCTCTACGACTGATGTCACTACCGCATAAGACATTACTATTTTCACATCAGTTCTTCGGTGACTAAACGGGTTACCATATTCGGCTTTTCCGTTGAAGATGGTAGCTACATTAGGGTAGGTACATTTTTCACTTTGTTTTAGAAAACCAGCAATGTACTAAGTATCAATTCTGGGGTTTTATGCGATAAGTAGTGACCCCCAAAATTAGATTCATAGCTTTCACCAATGTCTGGGCTTTTAGTATTAAATATCGTCTGAAAAACTGTACAGAAATACCTAATTTCTGCAGAGTTTTGCTTACAAAATGACTTCAAAATTTAATTATTTCAACAATAAATCCCAATAAAATTGATATCTTTTGTATTAGATACATTTTATATTCAAACCAGAATTCTTATTATGAATCACCACAAGCAAAATATTCAATTTTTTACTGTATTCGATAAGAAAAAAAATGTATGTTGTAATGGTTACAAATAAAGGCTACTCAAGATAGAGAGAATAGCATGGTTCAGGAATAAAAGCAGACATTGTCGATAGAATTTGTTAATTGCCTAATTAAAAATATGTAGATCAAATATTCAAAATTAGGTTGATTACATATCACTTGTCAAAAATGATGTGATTATTTATAGCTGCCGGGAATTGGAAGATCTGTTGGATGCTAACGATTTAGGTGAAACTCTCCTACTCATGCGCCAAGGAAGACGACACGAGGGCAGGTTGATTTTTCACACTCATTGCACTCAGTGTGAAAGCTGGGATTTTATGTGATGAATACTGACAGCAAAAATTAGATTAATAGCTTTTATCAATTTTTGAGAATTTAGTTTTAAATTTAATCTGAAAAAATGCACAGAAATATCTAATTTTCGCAGGCTTTTGCTTATAAACTGACTTCGAAGTTTTACTATTTCAAGAATAAATCCAAACAAAGTCAATATATTTTGCATTTGATACATTGAATGGAAAATATACTCAAACCAGAATTCTTATTATGAATCACCACGTGCAAAATATTCATTTTTTTACTGTATTCGACAAGTAAAACTGTAAAAAATTGTAAAAGATTACAAAAAAAGCTACTCAATGAATAAAATTTATTATATCATTTGTTAGATAATAATTAATGAAAAAACAAAAAATAGATAAAAGTGTATATAACACCATAATACTGCTGGACACAAATTATAAGACAAAATATTTTAAATTTGCATGTTTTATTGAAAATCAGACTAAAACTACTGCACTGTATTACAAAATAATATAGCTAAATTATTCAGTATAATTTCACTTTGGTGAAAATGAAGGTCTAATTTGGTAGCACAATGACTTAATAATAATGTCCCTGTACCATGCATCTTGTGCAGATACCACCTACAGAGCTTCAATAAATTATAAATTTTATAAGACTGTGCTGTAAGTCTTTCATTGATTACCGGGATAAAATTCCAATACGATTTTGAATCTAAAACTAATCTTTAAACTCGTTCCCTCAAAAAACGGTAACAATTTTGAAAAAAATATTTTGTGTCATAATTTATTATTTGAAACCCCAATTCCCAAATCAAGTGCAATACCACGCTTCCAAAATCGACCTCTGCCCTAGCAGGAATAAAAAAAAAAACACGACCTGTCAAAATTATAACGGCCATCTAGCAGAGTGTGTTGGATTGGGATCTATGCGACCAGTGTGGTGATGAAACGGTATCGCTGGGAGACTGGCCAAGGCTGATAGTTCCCCCAATGGAAACAATAAAACGACATGTCCCTTAACAAGTCAAGCCTTCAAGTTAGAGGTTATCGGCTGTGGTTTGAGCTGGTGTCGCTTCTGTCAGCTCCAACCGCCAAAGACACGTTAAGCTTGAATGAATATATCTACGGCTTTCAACCGTGGTACCTTCATCTCACCGGACTCATTCAACTTATACTGTGAAACGATTCTGAGTTCTTAGCAATATTCATTATTAGCGACCAGAATCTTAACAACATAAAATATGCAGATGGCAGGGTGTTGAAAGCAGACGCAGAAAGAAAGCCACAAAAACATCCACAGAATCTAATGAGGGAAAGTGAGAAGAAAGGTTTGGTTTCGTTGTTTTTGTTTCGTTGTTTTTGTTGTACGGCATATCAACCTCAATGGGTTATTTAATGTCGACAACATTTTTATTGCTGGTAATATGTTTCATCTATCTCAGTATATATTGGTTTGATTTGTTTTGTTTTACGACATATCAACCTCAATGGATTATTTAATGTCGACAGCATTTTTATTGCAGGCAATATGTTTCATCTATCTCAGTATATATTGGTTTGATTTGTTTTGTTTTACGGCATATCAACCTCAATGGATTATTTAATGTCGACAACATTTTTATTGCTGGCAATATGTTTCATCTATCTCAGTATATATTGGTTTGATTTGTTTTGTTTTACGGCATATCAACCTCAATGGATTATTTAATGTCGACAACATTTTTATTGCTGGCAATATGTTTCATCTATCTCAGTATATATTGATTTGATTTGTTTTGTTTTACGGCATATCAACCTCAATGGATTATTTAATGTCGACAACATTTTTATTGCTGGCAATATGTTTCATCTATCTCAGTATATATTGGTTTGATTTGTTTTGTTTTACGGCATATCAACCTCAATGGATTATTTAATGTCGACAACATTTTTATTGCTGGCAATATGTTTCATCAATCTCAGTATATATTGGTTTGATTTGTTTTGTTTTACGGCATATCAACCTCAATGGATTATTTAATGTCGACAACATTTTTATTGCTGGCAATATGTTTCATCTATCTCAGTATATATTGGTTTGATTTGTTTTGTTTTACGGCATATCAACCTGAATGGATTATTTAATGTCGACAACATTTTTATTGCTGGCAATATGTTTCATCTATCTCAGTATATATTGGTTTGATTTGTTTTGTTTTACGGCATATCAACCTCAATGGATTATTTAATGTCGACAGCATTTTTATTGCTGGCAATATGTTTCATCTATCTCAGTATATATTGGTTTGATTTGTTTTGTTTTACGGCATATCAACCTCAATGGATTATTTAATGTCGACAACATTTTTATTGCTGGCAATATGTTTCATCTATCTCAGTATATATTGGTTTGATTTGTTTTGTTTTACGGCATATCAACCTCAATGGATTATTTAATGTCGACAACATTTTTATCGCTGGCAATATGTTTCATCTATCTCAGTATATATTGGTTTGATTTGTTTTGTTTTACGGCATATCAACCTCAATGGATTATTTAATGTCGACAACATTTTTATTGCTGGCAATATGTTTCATCTATCTCAGTATATATTGGTTTGATTTGTTTTGTTTTACGGCATATCAACCTCAATGGATTATTTAATGTCGACAGCATTTTTATTGCTGGCAATATGTTTCATCTATCTCAGTATATATTGGTTTGATTTGTTTTGTTTTACGGCATATCAACCTCAATGGATTATTTAATGTCAGCAGCATTTTTATTGCTGGCAATATGTTTCATCTATCTCAGTATATATTGGTTTGATTTGTTTTGTTTTACGGCATATCAACCTCAATGGATTATTTAATGTCGACAACATTTTTATTGCTGGCAATATGTTTCATCTATCTCAGTATATATTGGTTTGATTTGTTTTGTTTTACGGCATATCAACCTCAATGGATTATTTAATGTCGGCAGCATTTTTATTGCTGGCAATATGTTTCATCTATCTCAGTATATATTGTTTGATTTGTTTTGTTTTACGGCATATCAACCTCAATGGATTATTTAATGTCGACAACATTTTTATCGCTGGCAATATGTTTCATCTATCTTAGTATATATTGGTTTGATTTGTTTTGTTTTACGGCATATCAACCTCAATGGATTATTTAATGTCGGCAGCATTTTTATTGCTGGCAATATGTTTCATCTATCTCAGTATATATTGGTTTGATTTGTTTTGTTTTACGGCATATCAACCTCAATGGATTATTTAATGCCGACAACATTTTTATTGCTGGCAATATGTTTCATCTATCTCAGTATATATTGGTTTGATTTGTTTTGTTTTACGGCATATCAACCTCAATGGATTATTTAATGTCGACAACATTTTTATTGCAGGCAATATGTTTCATCTATCTCAGTATATATTGGTTTGATTTGTTTTGTTTTACGGCATATCAACCTCAATGGATTATTTAATGTCGACAGCATTTTTATTGCTGGCAATATGTTTCATCTATCTCAGTATATAATGGTTTGATTTGTTTTGTTTTACGGCATATCAACCTCAATGGATTATTTAATGTCGACAACATTTTTATTGCAGGCAATATGTTTCATCTATCTCAGTATATATTGGTTTGATTTGTTTTGTTTTACGGCATATCAACCTCAATGGATTATTTAATGTCGACAACATTTTTATTGCAGGCAATATGTTTCATCTATCTCAGTATATATTGGTTTGATTTGTTTTGTTTTACGGCATATCAACCTCAATGGATTATTTAATGTCGACAACATTTTTATTGCAGGCAATATGTTTCATCTATCTCAGTATATATTGGTTTGATTTGTTTTGTTTTACGGCATATCAACCTCAATGGATTATTTAATGTCGACAACATTTTTATTGCTGGCAATATGTTTCATCTATCTCAGTATATATTGGTTTGATTTGTTTTGTTTTACGGCATATCAACCTCAATGGATTATTTAATGTCGACAACATTTTTATTGCAGGCAATATGTTTCATATATCTCAGTATATATTGGTTTGATTTGTTTTGTTTTACGGCATATCAACCTCAATGGATTATTTAATGTCGACAGCATTTTTATTGCAGGCAATATGTTTCATCTATCTCAGTATATATTGGTTTGATTTGTTTTGTTTTACGGCATATCAACCTCAATGGATTATTTAATGTCGACAACATTTTTATTGCTGGCAATATGTTTCATCTATCTCAGTATATATTGGTTTGATTTGTTTTGTTTTACGGCATATCAACCTCAATGGATTATTTAATGTCGACAACATTTTTATTGCAGGCAATATGTTTCATCTATCTCAGTATATATTGGTTTGATTTGTTTTGTTTTACGGCATATCAACCTCAATGGATTATTTAATGTCGACAACATTTTTATTGCTGGCAATATGTTTCATCTATCTCAGTATATATTGGTTTGATTTGTTTTGTTTTACGGCATATCAACCTCAATGGATTATTTAATGTCGACAACATTTTTATTGCTGGCAATATGTTTCATCTATCTCAGTATATATTGGTTTGATTTGTTTTGTTTTACGGCATATCAACCTCAATGGATTATTTAATGTCGACAACATTTTTATTGCTGGCAATATGTTTCATCTATCTCAGTATATATTGGTTTGATTTGTTTTGTTTTACGGCATATCAACCTCAATGGATTATTTAATGGCGACAGCATTTTTATTGCAGGCAATATGTTTCATCTATCTCAGTATATATTGGTTTGATTTGTTTTGTTTTACGGCATATCAACCTCAATGGATTATTTAATGTCGACCACATTTTTATTGCTGGCAATATGTTTCATCTATCTCAGTATATATTGGTTTGATTTGTTTTGTTTTACGGCATATCAACCTCAATGGATTATTTAATGTCGACAACATTTTTATTGCTGGCAATATGTTTCATCTATCTCAGTATATATTGGTTTGATTTGTTTTGTTTTACGGCATATCAACCTCAATGGATTATTTAATGTCGACAGCATTTTTATTGCTGGCAATATGTTTCATCAATCTCAGTATATATTGGTTTGATTTGTTTTGTTTTACGGCATATCAACCTCAATGGATTATTTAATGTCGACAATATTTTTATTGCTGGCAATATGTTTCATCTATCTCAGTATATATTGGTTTGATTTGTTTTGTTTTACGGCATATCAACCTCAATGGATTATTTAATGTCGACAACATTTTTATCGCTGGCAATATGTTTCATCTATCTCAGTATATATTGGTTTGATTTGTTTTGTTTTACGGCATATCAACCTCAATGGATTATTTAATGTCGACAACATTTTTATTGCTGGCAATATGTTTCATCAATCTCAGTATATATTGGTTTGATTTGTTTTGTTTTACGGCATATCAACCTCAATGGATTATTTAATGTCGACAACATTTTTATTGCTGGCAATATGTTTCATCTATCTCAGTATATATTGGTTTGATTTGTTTTGTTTTACGACATATCAACCTCAATGGATTATTTAATGTCGACAGCATTTTTATCGCTGGCAATATGTTTCATCAATCTCAGTATATATTGGTTTGATTTATTTTGTTTTACGGCATATCAACCTCAATGGATTATTTAATGTCGACAGCATTTTTATTGCAGGCAATATGTTTCATCTATCTCAGTATATATTGGTTTGATTTGTTTTGTTTTACGGCATATCAACCTCAATGGATTATTTAATGTCGACAACATTTTTATTGCTTGCAATATGTTTCATCTATCTCAGTATATATTGGTTTGATTTGTTTTGTTTTACGGCATATCAACCTCAATGGATTATTTAATGTCGGCAGCATTTTTATTGCTGGCAATATGTTTCATCTACCTCAGTATATATTGGTTTGATTTGTTTTGTTTTACGGCATATCAATCTCAATATATTATTTAATGTCGACGACATTTTTATTGCTGGCAATATGTTTCATCTATCTCAGTATATATTGGTTTGATTTGTTTTGTTTTACGGCATATCAACCTCAATGGGTTATTTAATGTCGACGACATTTTTATTGCTGGCAATATGTTTCATCTATCTCAGTATATATTGGTTTGATTTGTTTTGTTTTACGGCATATCAACCTCAATGGATTATTTAATGTGGACAACATTTTTATTGCTGGCAATATGTTTCATCTATCTCAGTATATATTGGTTTGATTTGTTTTGTTTTACGGCATATCAACCTCAATGGATTATTTAATGTCGACAGCATTTTTATTGCTGGTAATATGTTTTATTTATCTCAGTATATATTGGTTTGATTTGTTTTGTTTTACGGCATATCAACCTCAATAGATTATTTAATGTCGACGACATTTTTATTGCTGGCAATATGTTTCATCTATCTCAGTATATATTGGTTTGATTTGTTTTGTTTTACGGCATATCAACCTCAATGGATTATTTAATGTCGACAACATTTTTATTGCTGGCAATATGTTTCGTCAATCTCAGTATATATTGGTTTGATTTGTTTTGTTTTACGGCATATCAACCTCAATGGATTATTTAATGTCGACAACATTTTTATTGCTGGCAATATGTTTCATCTATCTCAGTATATATTGGTTTGATTTGTTTTGTTTTACGGCATATCAACCTCAATAGATTATTTAATGTCGACAACATTTTTATTGCTGGCAATATGTTTCATCTATCTCAGTATATATTGGTTTGATTTGTTTTGTTTTACGGCATATCAACCTCAATGGATTATTTAATGTCGACAACATTTTTATTGCTGGCAATATGTTTCATCTATCTCAGTATATATTGGTTTGATTTGTTTTGTTTTCCGACATATCAACCTCAATGGATTATTTAATGTCGACAGCATTTTTATTGCTGGTAATATGTTTCATTTATCTCAGTATATATTGGTTTGATTTGTTTTGTTTTACGGTATATCAACCTCAATGGATTATTTAATGTCGACAACATTTTTATTGCTGGCAATATGTTTCATTTATCTCAGTATATATTGGTTTGATTTGTTTTGTTTTACGGCATACCAACCTCAATGGATTATTTAATGTCGACAGCATTTTTATTGCTGGTAATATGTTTCATTTATCTCAGTATATATTGGTTTGATTTGTTTTGTTTTACGGCATACCAACCTCAATGGATTATTTAATGTCGACAACATTTTTATTGCTGGTAATATGTTTCATTTATCTCAGTATATATTGGTTTGATTTGTTTTGTTTTACGGCATATCAACCTCAATGGATTATTTAATGTCGACAACATTTTTATTGCTGGCAATATGTTTCATCTATCTCAGTATATATTGGTTTGATTTGTTTTGTTTTACGGCATATCAACCTCAATGGATTATTTAATGGCGACAGCATTTTTATTGCAGGCAATATGTTTCATCTATCTCAGTATATATTGGTTTGATTTGTTTTGTTTTACGGCATATCAACCTCAATGGATTATTTAATGTCGACAACATTTTTATTGCTGGCAATATGTTTCATCTATCTCAGTATATATTGGTTTGATTTGTTTTGTTTTACGGCATATCAACCTCAATGGATTATTTAATGTCGACAACATTTTTATTGCTGGCAATATGTTTCATCTATCTCAGTATATATTGGTTTGATTTGTTTTGTTTTACGGCATATCAACCTCAATGGATTATTTAATGTCGACAACATTTTTATTGCTGGCAATATGTTTCATCAATCTCAGTATATATTGGTTTGATTTGTTTTGTTTTACGGCATATCAACCTCAATGGATTATTTAATGTCGACAACATTTTTATTGCTGGCAATATGTTTCATCTATCTCAGTATATATTGGTTTGATTTGTTTTGTTTTACGGCATATCAACCTCAATGGATTATTTAATGTCGACAACATTTTTATTGCTGGTAATATGTTTCATCTATCTCAGTATATATTGGTTTGATTTGATTTGTTTTACGGCATATCAACCTCAATGGATTATTTAATGTCGACAGCATTTTTATTGCTGGCAATATGTTTCATCAATCTCAGTATATATTGGTTTGATTTGTTTTGTTTTACGGCATATCAACCTCAATGGATTATTTAATGTCGACAGCATTTTTATTGCTGGCAATATGTTTCATCTATCTCAGTATATATTGGTTTGATTTGTTTTGTTTTACGGCATATCAACCTCAATGGATTATTTAATGTCGACAACATTTTTATCGCTGGCAATATGTTTCATCTATCTCAGTATATATTGGTTTGATTTGTTTTGTTTTACGGCATATCAACCTCAATGGATTATTTAATGTCGACAGCATTTTTATTGCTGGCAATATGTTTCATCAATCTCAGTATATATTGGTTTGATTTGTTTTGTTTTACGGCATATCAACCTCAATGGATTATTTAATGTCGACAGCATTTTTATTGCTGGCAATATGTTTCATCTATCTCAGTATATATTGATTTGATTTGTTTTGTTTTACGGCATATCAACCTCAATGGATTATTTAATGTCGACAACATTTTTATCGCTGGCAATATGTTTCATCTATCTCAGTATATATTGGTTTGATTTGTTTTGTTTTACGGCATATCAACCTCAATGGATTATTTAATGTCGACAACATTTTTATTGCTGGCAATATGTTTCATCAATCTCAGTATATATTGGTTTGATTTGTTTTGTTTTACGGCATATCAACCTCAATGGATTATTTAATGTCGACAACATTTTTATTGCTGGCAATATGTTTCATCTATCTCAGTATATATTGGTTTGATTTGTTTTGTTTTACGACATATCAACCTCAATGGATTATTTAATGTCGACAGCATTTTTATCGCTGGCAATATGTTTCATCAATCTCAGTATATATTGGTTTGATTTATTTTGTTTTACGGCATATCAACCTCAATGGATTATTTAATGTCGACAGCATTTTTATTGCAGGCAATATGTTTCATCTATCTCAGTATATATTGGTTTGATTTGTTTTGTTTTACGGCATATCAACCTCAATGGATTATTAAATGTCGACAACATTTTTATTGCTTGCAATATGTTTCATCTATCTCAGTATATATTGGTTTGATTTGTTTTGTTTTACGGCATATCAACCTCAATGGATTATTTAATGTCGGCAGCATTTTTATTGCTGGCAATATGTTTCATCTACCTCAGTATATATTGGTTTGATTTGTTTTGTTTTACGGCATATCAATCTCAATATATTATTTAATGTCGACGACATTTTTATTGCTGGCAATATGTTTCATCTATCTCAGTATATATTGGTTTGATTTGTTTTGTTTTACGGCATATCAACCTCAATGGGTTATTTAATGTCGACGACATTTTTATTGCTGGCAATATGTTTCATCTATCTCAGTATATATTGGTTTGATTTGTTTTGTTTTACGGCATATCAACCTCAATGGATTATTTAATGTCGACAACATTTTTATTGCTGGCAATATGTTTCATCTATCTCAGTATATATTGGTTTGATTTGTTTTGTTTTACGGCATATCAACCTCAATGGATTATTTAATGTCGACAGCATTTTTATTGCTGGTAATATGTTTCATTTATCTCAGTATATATTGGTTTGATTTGTTTTGTTTTACGGCATATCAACCTCAATAGATTATTTAATGTCGACGACATTTTTATTGCTGGCAATATGTTTCATCTATCTCAGTATATATTGGTTTGATTTGTTTTGTTTTACGGCATATCAACCTCAATGGATTATTTAATGTCGACAACATTTTTATTGCTGGCAATATGTTTCATCAATCTCAGTATATATTGGTTTGATTTGTTTTGTTTTACGGCATATCAACCTCAATGGATTATTTAATGTCGACAACATTTTTATTGCTGGCAATATGTTTCATCTATCTCAGTATATATTGGTTTGATTTGTTTTGTTTTACGGCATATCAACCTCAATAGATTATTTAATGTCGACAACATTTTTATTGCTGGCAATATGTTTCATCTATCTCAGTATATATTGGTTTGATTTGTTTTGTTTTACGGCATATCAACCTCAATGGATTATTTAATGTCGACAACATTTTTATTGCTGGCAATATGTTTCATCTATCTCAGTATATATTGGTTTGATTTGTTTTGTTTTCCGACATATCAACCTCAATGGATTATTTAATGTCGACAGCATTTTTATTGCTGGTAATATGTTTCATTTATCTCAGTATATATTGGTTTGATTTGTTTTGTTTTACGGTATATCAACCTCAATGGATTATTTAATGTCGACAACATTTTTATTCCTGGCAATATGTTTCATTTATCTCAGTATATATTGGTTTGATTTGTTTTGTTTTACGGCATACCAACCTCAATGGATTATTTAATGTCGACAGCATTTTTATTGCTGGTAATATGTTTCATTTATCTCAGTATATATTGGTTTGATTTGTTTTGTTTTACGGCATACCAACCTCAATGGATTATTTAATGTCGACAACATTTTTATTGCTGGTAATATGTTTCATTTATCTCAGTATATATTGGTTTGATTTGTTTTGTTTTACGGCATATCAACCTCAATGGATTATTTAATGTCGACAACATTTTTATTGCTGGCAATATGTTTCATCTATCTCAGTATATATTGGTTTGATTTGTTTTGTTTTACGGCATATCAACCTCAATGGATTATTTAATGTCGACAGCATTTTTATTGCTGGTAATATGTTTCATCTATCTCAGTATATATTGGTTTGATTTGTTTTGTTTTACGGCATATCAACCTCAATGGATTATTTAATGTCGACAACATTTTTATTGCTGGCAATATGTTTCATCTATCTCAGTATATATTGGTTTGATTTGTTTTGTTTTACGGCATATCAACCTCAATGGATTATTTAATGTCGACAGCATTTTTATTGCTGGTAATATGTTTCATTTATCTCAGTATATATTGGTTTGATTTGTTTTGTTTTACGGCATATCAACCTCAATAGATTATTTAATGTCGACGACATTTTTATTGCTGGCAATATGTTTCATCTATCTCAGTATATATTGGTTTGATTTATTTTGTTTTACGGCATATCAACCTCAATGGATTATTTAATGTCGACAGCATTTTTATTGCAGGCAATATGTTTCATCTATCTCAGTATATATTGGTTTGATTTGTTTTGTTTTACGGCATATCAACCTCAATGGATTATTTAATGTCGACAACATTTTTATTGCTGGCAATATGTTTCATCTATCTCAGTATATATTGGTTTGATTTGTTTTGTTTTACGGCATATCAACCTCAATGGATTATTTAATGTCGACAGCATTTTTATTGCTGGTAATATGTTTCATTTACCTCAGTATATATTGGTTTGATTTGTTTTGTTTTACGGCATATCAACCTCAATAGATTATTTAATGTCGACGACATTTTTATTGCTGGCAATATGTTTCATCTATCTCAGTATATATTGGTTTGATTTGTTTTGTTTTACGGCATATCAACCTCAATGGATTATTTAATGTCGACAACATTTTTATTGCTGGCAATATGTTTCATCAATCTCAGTATATATTGGTTTGATTTGTTTTGTTTTACGGCATATCAACCTCAATGGATTATTTAATGTCGACAACATTTTTATTGCTGGCAATATGTTTCATCTATCTCAGTATATATTGGTTTGATTTGTTTTGTTTTACGGCATATCAACCTCAATAGATTATTTAATGTCGACAACATTTTTATTGCTGGCAATATGTTTCATCTATCTCAGTATATATTGGTTTGATTTGTTTTGTTTTACGGCATATCAACCTCAATGGATTATTTAATGTCGACAACATTTTTATTGCTGGCAATATGTTTCATCTATCTCAGTATATATTGGTTTGATTTGTTTTGTTTTCCGACATATCAACCTCAATGGATTATTTAATGTCGACAGCATTTTTATTGCTGGTAATATGTTTCATTTATCTCAGTATATATTGGTTTGATTTGTTTTGTTTTACGGTATATCAACCTCAATGGATTATTTAATGTCGACAACATTTTTATTGCTGGCAATATGTTTCATTTATCTCAGTATATATTGGTTTGATTTGTTTTGTTTTACGGCATACCAACCTCAATGGATTATTTAATGTCGACAGCATTTTTATTGCTGGTAATATGTTTCATTTATCTCAGTATATATTGGTTTGATTTGTTTTGTTTTACGGCATACCAACCTCAATGGATTATTTAATGTCGACAACATTTTTATTGCTGGTAATATGTTTCATTTATCTCAGTATATATTGGTTTGATTTGTTTTGTTTTACGGCATATCAACCTCAATGGATTATTTAATGTCGACAACATTTTTATTGCTGGCAATATGTTTCATCTATCTCAGTATATATTGGTTTGATTTGTTTTGTTTTACGGCATATCAACCTCAATGGATTATTTAATGTCGACAGCATTTTTATTGCTGGTAATATGTTTCATCTATCTCAGTATATATTGGTTTGATTTGTTTTGTTTTACGGCATATCAACCTCAATGGATTATTTAATGTCGACAACATTTTTATTGCTGGCAATATGTTTCATCTATCTCAGTATATATTGGTTTGATTTGTTTTGTTTTACGGCATATCAACCTCAATGGATTATTTAATGTCGACAGCATTTTTATTGCTGGTAATATGTTTCATTTATCTCAGTATATATTGGTTTGATTTGTTTTGTTTTACGGCATATCAACCTCAATAGATTATTTAATGTCGATGACATTTTTATTGCTGGCAATATGTTTCATCTATCTCAGTATATATTGGTTTGATTTGTTTTGTTTTACGGCATATCAACCTCAATGGATTATTTAATGTCGACAACATTTTTATTGCTGGCAATATGTTTCATCAATCTCAGTATATATTGGTTTGATTTGTTTTGTTTTACGGCATATCAACCTCAATGGATTATTTAATGTCGACAACATTTTTATTGCTGGCAATATGTTTCATCTATCTCAGTATATATTGGTTTGATTTGTTTTGTTTTACGGCATATCAACCTCAATAGACTATTTAATGTCGACAACATTTTTATTGCTGGCAATATGTTTCATCTATCTCAGTATATATTGGTTTGATTTGTTTTGTTTTACGGCATATCAACCTCAATGGATTATTTAATGTCGACAACATTTTTATTGCTGGCAATATGTTTCATCTATCTCAGTATATATTGGTTTGATTTGTTTTGTTTTACGACATATCAACCTCAATGGATAATTTAATGTCGACAGCATTTTTATTGCTGGTAATATGTTTCATTTATCTCAGTATATATTGGTTTGATTTGTTTTGTTTTACGGCATATCAACCTGATTGGATTATTTAATGTCGACAACATTTTTATTGCTGGCAATATGTTTCATTTATCTCAGTATATATTGGTTTGATTTGTTTTGTTTTACGGCATACCAACCTCAATGGATTATTTAATGTCGACAGCATTTTTATTGCTGGTAATATGTTTCATTTATCTCAGTATATATTGGTTTGATTTGTTTTGTTTTACGGCATATCAACCTCAATGGATTATTTAATGTCGACAACATTTTTATTGCTGGCAATATGTTTCATTTATCTCAGTATATATTGGTTTGATTTGTTTTGTTTTACGGCATATCAACCTCAATGGATTATTTAATGTCGACAGCATTTTTATTGCTGGTAATATGTTTCATTTATCTCAGTATATATTGGTTTGATTTGTTTTGTTTTACGGCATATCAACCTCAATGGATTATTTAATGTCGACAGCATTTTTATTGCTGGTAATATGTTTCATTTATCTCAGTATATATTGGTTTGATTTGTTTTGTTTTACGGCATATCAACCTCAATGGATTATTTAATGTCGACAACATTTTTATTGCTGGTAATATGTTTCATTTATCTCACTATATATTGGTTTGATTTGTTTTGTTTTACGGCATATCAACCTCAATGGATTATTTAATGTCGACAACATTTTTATTGCTGGTAATATGTTTCATTTATCTCACTATATATTGGTTTGATTTGTTTTGTTTTACGGCATACCAACCTCAATGGATTATTTAATGTCGACAACATTTTTATTGCTGGTAATATGTTTCATTTATCTCAGTATATATTGGTTTGATTTGTTTTGTTTTACGGCATATCAACCTCAATTGATTATTTAATGTCGACAGCATTTTTATCGCTGGCAATATGTTTTATCTATCTCAGTATATATTGGTTTTGATTTGTTTTGTTTTACGGCATATCAACCTCAATGGATTATTTAATGTCGACAACATTTTTATTGCAGGCAATATGTTTCATCTATCTCAGTATATATTGGTTTGATTTGTTTTGTTTTACGGCATATCAACCTCAATGGATTATTTAATGTCGACAGCATTTTTATTGCTGGCAATATGTTTCATCTATCTCAGCATATATTGGTTTGATTTGTTTTGTTTTACGGCATATCAACCTCAATGGATTATTTAATGTCGACAGCATTTTTATCGCTGGCAATATGTTTTATCTATCTCAGTATATATTGGTTTTGATTTGTTTTGTTTTACGGCATATCAACCTCAATGGATTATTTAATGTCGACAACATTTTTATTGCTGGCAATATGTTTCATCTATCTCAGTATATATTGGTTTGATTTGTTTTGTTTTACGGCATATCAACCTCAATAGATTATTTAATGTCGACAACATTTTTATTGCTGGCAATATGTTTCATCTATCTCAGTATATATTGGTTTGATTTGTTTTGTTTTACGGCATATCAACCTCAATGGATTATTTAATGTCAACAACATTTTTATTGCTGGCAATATGTTTCATCTATCTCAGTATATATTGGTTTGATTTGTTTTGTTTTACGACATATCAACCTCAATGGATTATTTAATGTCGACAGCATTTTTATTGCTGGTAATATGTTTCATTTATCTCAGTATATATTGGTTTGATTTGTTTTGTTTTACGGCATATCAACCTGATTGGATTATTTAATGTCGACAACATTTTTATTGCTGGCAATATGTTTCATTTATCTCAGTATATATTGGTTTGATTTGTTTTGTTTTACGGCATACCAACCTCAATGGATTATTTAATGTCGACAGCATTTTTATTGCTGGTAATATGTTTCATTTATCTCAGTATATATTGGTTTGATTTGTTTTGTTTTACGGCATATCAACCTCAATGGATTATTTAATGTCGACAACATTTTTATTGCTGGCAATATGTTTCATTTATCTCAGTATATATTGGTTTGATTTGTTTTGTTTTACGGCATATCAACCTCAATGGATTATTTAATGTCGACAGCATTTTTATTGCTGGTAATATGTTTCATTTATCTCAGTATATATTGGTTTGATTTGTTTTGTTTTACGGCATATCAACCTCAATGGATTATTTAATGTCGACAGCATTTTTATTGCTGGTAATATGTTTCATTTATCTCAGTATATATTGGTTTGATTTGTTTTGTTTTACGGCATATCAACCTCAATGGATTATTTAATGTCGACAACATTTTTATTGATGGTAATATGTTTCATTTATCTCACTATATATTGGTTTGATTTGTTTTGTTTTACGGCATATCAACCTCAATGGATTATTTAATGTCGACAACATTTTTATTGCTGGTAATATGTTTCATTTATCTCACTATATATTGGTTTGATTTGTTTTGTTTTACGGCATACCAACCTCAATGGATTATTTAATGTCGACAACATTTTTATTGCTGGTAATATGTTTCATTTATCTCAGTATATATTGGTTTGATTTGTTTTGTTTTACGGCATATCAACCTCAATTGATTATTTAATGTCGACAGCATTTTTATCGCTGGCAATATGTTTTATCTATCTCAGTATATATTGGTTTTGATTTGTTTTGTTTTACGGCATATCAACCTCAATGGATTATTTAATGTCGACAACATTTTTATTGCAGGCAATATGTTTCATCTATCTCAGTATATATTGGTTTGATTTGTTTTGTTTTACGGCATATCAACCTCAATGGATTATTTAATGTCGACAGCATTTTTATTGCTGGCAATATGTTTCATCTATCTCAGCATATATTGGTTTGATTTGTTTTGTTTTACGGCATATCAACCTCAATGGATTATTTAATGTCGACAGCATTTTTATCGCTGGCAATATGTTTTATCTATCTCAGTATATATTGGTTTTGATTTGTTTTGTTTTACGGCATATCAACCTCAATGGATTATTTAATGTCGACAACATTTTTATCGCTGGTAATATGTTTCATCTATCTCAGTATATATTGGTTTGATTTGTTTTGTTTTACGCCATATCAACCTCAATGGATTATTTAATGTCGACAGCATTTTTATTGCTGGCAATATGTTTCATCTATCTCAGCATATATTGGTTTGATTTGTTTTGTTTTACTGCATATCAACCTCAATGGATTATTTAATGTCGACAGCATTTTTATCGCTGGCAATATGTTTTATCTATCTCAGTATATATTGGTTTTGATTTGTTTTGTTTTACGGCATATCAACCTCAATGGATTATTTAATGTCGACAACATTTTTATTGCTGGTAATATGTTTCATTTATCTCAGTATATATTGGTTTGATTTGTTTTGTTTTACGGCATATCACCCTCAATGGATTATTTAATGTCGACAACATTTTTATTGCAGGCAATATGTTTCATCTATCTCAGTATATATTGGTTTGATTTGTTTTGTTTTACGGCATATCAACCTCAATGGATTATTTAATGTCGACAGCATTTTTATCGCTGGCAATATGTTTTATCTATCTCAGTATATATTGGTTTTGATTTGTTTTGTTTTACGGCATATCAACCTCAATTGATTATTTAATGTCGACAACATTTTTATTGCTGGTAATATGTTTCATCTATCTCAGTATATATTGGTTTCATTTGTTTTGTTTTACGGCATATCAACCTCAATAGATTATTTAATGTCGACAACATTTTTATTGCTGGTAATATGATTCATTTATCTCAGTATATATTGGTTTGATTTGTTTTGTTTTACGGCATATCAACCTCAATGGATTATTTAATGTCGACAACATTTTTATTGCTGGTAATATGTTTCATCTATCTCAGTATATATTGGTTTGATTTGTTTTGTTTTACGACATATCAACCTCAATGGATTATTTAATGTCGACAGCATTTTTATTGCTGGTAATATGTTTCATCTATCTCAGTATATATTGGTTTGATTTGTTTTGTTTTACGACATATCAACCTCAATGGATTATTTAATGTCGACAGCATTTTTATTGCTGGTAATATGTTTCATCTATCTCAGTATATATTGGTTTGATTTGTTTTGTTTTACGACATATCAACCTCAATGGATTATTTAATGTCGACAGCATTTTTATCGCTGGCAATATGTTTCATCAATCTCAGTATATATTGGTTTGATTTATTTTGTTTTACGGCATATCAACCTCAATGGATTATTTAATGTCGACAGCATTTTTATTGCTGGTAATATGTTTCATCTATCTCAGTATATATTGGTTTGATTTGTTTTGTTTTACGACATATCAACCTCAATCGATTATTTAATGTCGACAGCATTTTTATTGCTGGTAATATGTTTCATCTATCTCAGTATATATTGGTTTGATTTGTTTTGTTTTACGACATATCAACCTCAATGGATTATTTAATGTCGACAGCATTTTTATTGCTGGTAATATGTTTCATCTATCTCAGTATATATTGGTTTGATTTGTTTTGTTTTACGACATATCAACCTCAATGGATTATTTAATGTCGACAGCATTTTTATCGCTGGCAATATGTTTCATCAATCTCAGTATATATTGGTTTCATTTATTTTGTTTTACGGCATATCAACCTCAATGGATTATTTAATGTCGACAGCATTTTTATTGCTGGTAATATGTTTCATCTATCTCAGTATATATTGGTTTGATTTGTTTTGTTTTTCGACATATCAACCTCAATGGATTATTTAATGTCGACAGCATTTTTATTGCTGGTAATATGTTTCATCTATCTCAGTATATATTGGTTTGATTTGTTTTGTTTTACGACATATCAACCTCAATGGATTATTTACTGTCGACAGCATTTTTATTGCTGGTAATATGTTTCATCTATCTCAGTATATATTGGTTTGATTTGTTTTGTTTTACGACATATCAACCTCAATGGATTATTTAATGTCGACAGCATTTTTATTGCTGGTAATATGTTTCATCTATCTCAGTATATATTGGTTTGATTTGTTTTGTTTTACGACATATCAACCTCAATGGATTATTTAATGTCGACAGCATTTTTATTGCTGGTAATATGTTTCATCTATCTCAGTATATATTGGTTTGATTTGTTTTGTTTTACGACATATCAACCTCAATGGATTATTTAATGTCGACAGCATTTTTATTGCTGGTAATATGTTTCATCTATCTCAGTATATATTGGTTTGATTTGTTTTGTTTTACGACATATCAAGCTCAATGGATTATTTAATGTCGACAGCATTTTTATTGCTGGTAATATGTTTCATCTATCTCAGTATATATTGGTTTCATTTGTTTTGTTTTACGACATATCAACCTCAATGGATTATTTAATGTCGGCAGCATTTTTATTGCTGGTAATATGTTTCATCTATCTCAGTATATATTGGTTTGATTTGTTTTGTTTTACGGCATATCAACCTCAATGGATTATTTAATGTCGGCAGCATTTTTATTGCTGGTAATATATTTCATTTATCTCAGTATATATTGGTTTGATTTGTTTTGTTTTACGGCATATCAACCTCAATTGATTATTTAATGTCGACAGCATTTTTATCGCTGGCAATATGTTTTATCTATCTCAGTATATATTGGTTTTGATTTGTTTTGTTTTACGGCATATCAACCTCAATGGATTATTTAATGTCGACAACATTTTTATTGCAGGCAATATGTTTCATCTATCTCAGTATATATTGGTTTGATTTGTTTTGTTTTACGGCATATCAACCTCAATGGATTATTTAATGTCGACAGCATTTTTATTGCTGGCAATATGTTTCATTTATCTCAGCATATATTGGTTTGATTTGTTTTGTTTTACGGCCTATCAACCTCAATGGATTATTTAATGTCGACAGCATTTTTATCGCTGGCAATATGTTTTATCTATCTCAGTATATATTGGTTTTGATTTGTTTTGTTTTACGGCATATCAACCTCAATGGATTATTTAATGTCGACAACATTTTTATTGCTGGCAATATGTTTCATCTATCTCAGTATATATTGGTTTGATTTGTTTTGTTTTACGGCATATCAACCTCAATAGATTATTTAATGTCGACAACATTTTTATTGCTGGCAATATGTTTCATCTATCTCAGTATATATTGGTTTGATTTGTTTTGTTTTACGGCATATCAACCTCAATGGATTATTTAATGTCGACAACATTTTTATTGCTGGCAATATGTTTCATTTATCTCAGTATATATTGGTTTGATTTGTTTTGTTTTACGGCATACCAACCTCAATGGATTATTTAATGTCGACAGCATTTTTATTGCTGGTAATATGTTTCATTTATCTCAGTATATATTGGTTTGATTTGTTTTGTTTTACGGCATATCAACCTCAATGGATTATTTAATGTCGACAGCATTTTTATTGCTGGTAATATGTTTCATTTATCTCAGTATATATTGGTTTGATTTGTTTTGTTTTACGGCATATCAACCTCAATGGATTATTTAATGTCGACAACATTTTTATTGCTGGTAATATGTTTCATTTATCTCACTATATATTGGTTTGATTTGTTTTGTTTTACGGCATATCAACCTCAATGGATTATTTAATGTCGACAACATTTTTATTGCTGGTAATATGTTTCATTTATCTCACTATATATTGGTTTGATTTGTTTTGTTTTACGGCATACCAACCTCAATGGATTATTTAATGTCGACAACATTTTTATTGCTGGTAATATGTTTCATTTATCTCAGTATATATTGGTTTGATTTGTTTTGTTTTACGGCATATCAACCTCAATTGATTATTTAATGTCGACAGCATTTTTATCGCTGGCAATATGTTTTATCTATCTCAGTATATATTGGTTTTGATTTGTTTTGTTTTACGGCATATCAACCTCAATGGATTATTTAATGTCGACAACATTTTTATTGCAGGCAATATGTTTCATCTATCTCAGTATATATTGGTTTGATTTGTTTTGTTTTACGGCATATCAACCTCAATGGATTATTTAATGTCGACAGCATTTTTATTGCTGGCAATATGTTTCATCTATCTCAGCATATATTGGTTTGATTTGTTTTGTTTTACGGCATATCAACCTCAATGGATTATTTAATGTCGACAGCATTTTTATCGCTGGCAATATGTTTTATCTATCTCAGTATATATTGGTTTTGATTTGTTTTGTTTTACGGCATATCAACCTCAATGGATTATTTAAGTTCGACAACATTTTTATCGCTGGTAATATGTTTCATCTATCTCAGTATATATTGGTTTGATTTGTTTTGTTTTACGCCATATCAACCTCAATGGATTATTTAATGTCGACAGCATTTTTATTGCTGGCAATATGTTTCATCTATCTCAGCATATATTGGTTTGATTTGTTTTGTTTTACTGCATATCAACCTCAATGGATTATTTAATGTCGACAGCATTTTTATCGCTGGCAATATGTTTTATCTATCTCAGTATATATTGGTTTTGATTTGTTTTGTTTTACGGCATATCAACCTCAATGGATTATTTAATGTCGACAACATTTTTATTGCTGGTAATATGTTTCATTTATCTCAGTATATATTGGTTTGATTAGTTTTGTTTTGTTTTACGGCATATCACCCTCAATGGATTATTTAATGTCGACAACATTTTTATTGCAGGCAATATGTTTCATCTATCTCAGTATATATTGGTTTGATTTGTTTTGTTTTACGGCATATCAACCTCAATGGATTATTTAATGTCGACAGCATTTTTATCGCTGGCAATATGTTTTATCTATCTCAGTATATATTGGTTTTGATTTGTTTTGTTTTACGGCATATCAACCTCAATGGATTATTTAATGTCGACAACATTTTTATTGCTGGTAATATGTTTCATCTATCTCAGTATATATTGGTTTCATTTGTTTTGTTTTACGGCATATCAACCTCAATAGATTATTTAATGTCGACAACATTTTTATTGCTGGTAATATGTTTCATTTATCTCAGTATATATTGGTTTGATTTGTTTTGTTTTACGGCATATCAACCTCAATGGATTATTTAATGTCGACAACATTTTTATTGCTGGTAATATGTTTCATCTATCTCAGTATATATTGGTTTGATTTGTTTTGTTTTACGACATATCAACCTCAATGGATTATTTAATGTCGACAGCATTTTTATTGCTGGTAATATGTTTCATCTATCTCAGTATATATTGGTTTGATTTGTTTTGTTTTACGACATATCAACCTCAATGGATTATTTAATGTCGACAGCATTTTTATTGCTGGTAATATGTTTCATCTATCTCAGTATATATTGGTTTGATTTGTTTTGTTTTACGACATATCAACCTCAATGGATTATTTAATGTCGACAGCATTTTTATCGCTGGCAATATGTTTCATCAATCTCAGTATATATTGGTTTGATTTATTTTGTTTTACGGCATATCAACCTCAATGGATTATTTAATGTCGACAGCATTTTTATTGCTGGTAATATGTTTCATCTATCTCAGTATATATTGGTTTGATTTGTTTTGTTTTACGACATATCAACCTCAATCGATTATTTAATGTCGACAGCATTTTTATTGTTGGTAATATGTTTCATCTATCTTAGTATATATTGGTTTGATTTGTTTTGTTTTACGACATATCAACCTCAATGGATTATTTAATGTCGACAGCATTTTTATTGCTGGTAATATGTTTCATCTATCTCAGTATATATTGGTTTGATTTGTTTTGTTTTACGACATATCAACCTCAATGGATTATTTAATGTCGACAGCATTTTTATCGCTGGCAATATGTTTCATCAATCTCAGTATATATTGGTTTGATTTATTTTGTTTTACGGCATATCAACCTCAATGGATTATTTAATGTCGACAGCATTTTTATTGCTGGTAATATGTTTCATCTATCTCAGTATATATTGGTTTGATTTGTTTTGTTTTTCGACATATCAACCTCAATGGATTATTTAATGTCGACAGCATTTTTATTGCTGGTAATATGTTTCATCTATCTCAGTATATATTGGTTTGATTTGTTTTGTTTTACGACATATCAACCTCAATGGATTATTTACTGTCGACAGCATTTTTATTGCTGGTAATATGTTTCATCTATCTCAGTATATATTGGTTTGATTTGTTTTGTTTTACGACATATCAACCTCAATGGATTATTTAATGTCGACAGCATTTTTATTGCTGGTAATATGTTTCATCTATCTCAGTATATATTGGTTTGATTTGTTTTGTTTTACGACATATCAACCTCAATGGATTATTTAATGTCGACAGCATTTTTATTGCTGGTAATATGTTTCATCTATCTCAGTATATATTGGTTTGATTTGTTTTGTTTTACGACATATCAACCTCAATGGATTATTTAATGTCGACAGCATTTTTATTGCTGGTAATATGTTTCATCTATCTCAGTATATATTGGTTTGATTTGTTTTGTTTTACGACATATCAAGCTCAATGGATTATTTAATGTCGACAGCATTTTTATTGCTGGTAATATGTTTCATCTATCTCAGTATATATTGGTTTCATTTGTTTTGTTTTACGACATATCAACCTCAATGGATTATTTAATGTCGGCAGCATTTTTATTGCTGGTAATATGTTTCATCTATCTCAGTATATATTGGTTTGATTTGTTTTGTTTTACGGCATATCAACCTCAATGGATTATTTAATGTCGGCAGCATTTTTATTGCTGGTAATATGTTTCATCTATCTCAGTATATATTGGTTTGATTTGTTTTGTTTTACGGCATATCAACCTCAATGGATTATTTAATGCCGACAACATTTTTATTGCTGGCAATATGTTTCATCTATCTCAGTATATATTGGTTTGACTTGTTTCGTTTTTCGGCATATCAACCTCAATGGATTATTTAATGTCGGCAGCATTTTTATTGCTGGTAATATGTTTCATCTATCTCAGTATATATTGGTTTGATTTGTTTTGTTTCCGGCATATCAACCTCAATGGATCATTTAATGTCGACAACATTTTTATTGCTGGCAATATGTTTCATCTATCTCAGTATATATTGGTTTGATTTGTTTTGTTTTACGGCATATCAACCTCAATGGATTATTTAATGTCGACAACATTTTTATTGCAGGCAATATGTTACATCTATCTCAGTATATATTGGTTTGATTTGTTTTGTTTTACGGCATATCAACCTGAATGGATTATTTAATGTCGACAACATTTTTATTGCTGGCAATATGTTTCATCTATCTCAGTATATATTGGTTTGATTTGTTTTGTTTTACGGCATATCAACCTCAATGGATTATTTAATGTCGACAACATTTTTATTGCAGGCAATATGTTTCATCTATCTCAGTATATATTGGTTTGATTTGTTTTGTTTTACGGCATATCAACCTGAATGGATTATTTAATGTCGACAACATTTTTATTGCTGGCAATATGTTTCATCTATCTCAGTATATATTGGTTTGATTTGTTTTGTTTTACGGCATATCAACCTCAATGGATTATTTAATGTCGACAACATTTTTATTGCTGGCAATATGTTTCATCTATCTCAGTATATATTGGTTTGATTTGTTTTGTTTTACGGCATATCAACCTGAATGGATTATTTAATGTCGACAACATTTTTATTGCTGGCAATATGTTTCATCTATCTCAGTATATATTGGTTTGATTTGTTTTGTTTTACGGCATATCAACCTCAATGGATTATTTAATGTTGACAACATTTTTATTGCAGGCAATATGTTTCATCTATCTCAGTATATATTGGTTTGATTTGTTTTGTTTTACGGCATATCAACCTCAATGGATTATTTAATGTCGACAACATTTTTATTGCTGGCAATATGTTTCATCTATCTCAGTATATATTGGTTTGATTTGTTTTGTTTTACGGCATATCAACCTCAATGGATTATTTAATGTCGACAACATTTTTATTGCAGGCAATATGTTTCATCTATCTCAGTATATATTGGTTTGATTTGTTTTGTTTTACGGCATATCAACCTCAATGGATTATTTAATGTCGACAACATTTTTATTGCTGGCAATATGTTTCATCTATCTCAGTATATATTGGTTTGATTTGTTTTGTTTTACGGCATATCAACCTCAATGGATTATTTAATGTCGTCCACATTTTTATTGCAGGCAATATGTTTCATCTATCTCAGTATATATTGGTTTGATTTGTTTTGTTTTACGGCATATCAACCTCAATGGATTATTTAATGTCGACAGCATTTTTATTGCTGGTAATATGTTTCATCTATCTCAGTATATATTGGTTTGATTTGTTTTGTTTTACGGCATATCAACCTCAATGGATTATTTAATGTCGACAGCATTTTTATTGCTGGTAATATGTTTCATCTCTCTCAATATATATTGGTTTGATTTGTTTTGTTTTACGGCATATCAACCTCAATGGATTATTTAATGTCGACAACATTTTTATTGCTGGCAATATGTTTCATCTATCTCAGTATATATTGGTTTGATTTGTTTTGTTTTACGGCATATCAACCTGAATGGATTATTTAATGTTGACAACATTTTTATTGCTGGTAATATGTTTCATCTATCTCAGTATATATTGGTTTGATTTGTTTTGTTTTACGGCATATCAACCTCAATGGATTATTTAATGTCGGCAGCATTTTTATTGCTGGTAATATGTTTCATCTATCTCAGTATATATTGGTTTGATTTGTTTTGTTTTACGGCATATCAACCTCAATGGATTATTTAATGTCGACAACATTTTTATTGCTGGCAATATGTTTCATCTATCTCAGTATATATTGGTTTGACTTGTTTCGTTTTACGGCATATCAACCTCAATGGATTATTTAATGTCGGCAGCATTTTTATTGCTGGTAATATGTTTCATCTATCTCAGTATATATTGGTTTGATTTGTTTTGTTTTACGGCATATCAACCTCAATGGATCATTTAATGTCGACAACATTTTTATTGCTGGCAATATGTTTCATCTATCTCAGTATATATTGGTTTGATTTGTTTTGTTTTACGGCATATCAACCTCAATGGATTATTTAATGTCGACAACATTTTTATTGCAGGCAATATGTTACATCTATCTCAGTATATATTGGTTTGATTTGTTTTGTTTTACGGCATATCAACCTCAATGGATTATTTAATGTCGACAACATTTTTATTGCTGGCAATATGTTTCATCTATCTCAGTATATATTGGTTTGATTTGTTTTGTTTTACG
Source organism: Acanthosepion lycidas (assembly GCA_963932145.1). Taxonomy (NCBI): domain Eukaryota; kingdom Metazoa; phylum Mollusca; class Cephalopoda; order Sepiida; family Sepiidae; genus Acanthosepion; species Acanthosepion lycidas. The sequence continues at coordinate 73,094,281 of OZ010608.1, read as the reverse complement.
GCATATCAACCTCAATGGATTATTTAATGTCGACAACATTTTTATTGCAGGCAATATATTTCATCTATCTCAGTATATATTGGTTTGATTTGTTTTGTTTTACGGCATATCAACCTGAATGGATTATTTAATGTCGACAACATTTTTATTGCTGGCAATATGTTTCATCTATCTCAGTATATATTGGTTTGATTTGTTTTGTTTTACGGCATATCAACCTCAATGGATTATTTAATGTCGACAACATTTTTATTGCTGGCAATATGTTTCATCTATCTCAGTATATATTGGTTTGATTTGTTTTGTTTTACGGCATATCAACCTGAATGGATTATTTAATGTCGACAACATTTTTATTGCTGGCAATATGTTTCATCTATCTCAGTATATATTGGTTTGATTTGTTTTGTTTTACGGCATATCTACCTCAATGGATTATTTAATGTCGACAACATTTTTATTGCAGGCAATATGTTTCATCTATCTCAGTATATATTGGTTTGATTTGTTTTGTTTTACGGCATATCAACCTCAATGGATTATTTAATGTCGACAACATTTTTTATTGCAGGCAATATGTTTCATCTATCTCAGTATATATTGGTTTGATTTGTTTTGTTTTACGGCATATCAACCTCAATGGATTATTTAATGTCGACAACATTTTTATTGCTGGCAATATGTTTCATCTATCTCAGTATATATTGGTTTGATTTGTTTTGTTTTACGGCATATCAACCTCAATGGATTATTTAATGTCGACAACATTTTTATTGCAGGCAATATGTTTCATCTATCTCAGTATATATTGGTTTGATTTGTTTTGTTTTACGGCATATCAACCTCAATGGATTATTTAATGTCGACAACATTTTTATTGCTGGCAATATGTTTCATCTATCTCAGTATATATTGGTTTGATTTGTTTTGTTTTACGGCATATCAACCTCAATGGATTATTTAATGTCGACAACATTTTTATTGCAGGCAATATGTTACATCTATCTCAGTATATATTGGTTTGATTTGTTTTGTTTTACGGCATATCAACCTGAATGGATTATTTAATGTCGACAACATTTTTATTGCTGGCAATATGTTTCATCTATCTCAGTATATATTGGTTTGATTTGTTTTGTTTTACGGCATATCAACCTCAATGGATTATTTAATGTCGACAACATTTTTATTGCAGGCAATATATTTCATCTATCTCAGTATATATTGGTTTGATTTGTTTTGTTTTACGGCATATCAACCTGAATGGATTATTTAATGTCGACAACATTTTTATTGCTGGCAATATGTTTCATCTATCTCAGTATATATTGGTTTGATTTGTTTTGTTTTACGGCATATCAACCTCAATGGATTATTTAATGTCGACAACAGTTTTATTGCTGGCAATATGTTTCATCTATCTCAGTATATATTGGTTTGATTTGTTTTGTTTTACGGCATATCAACCTGAATGGATTATTTAATGTCGACAACATTTTTATTGCTGGCAATATGTTTCATCTATCTCAGTATATATTGGTTTGATTTGTTTTGTTTTACGGCATATCTACCTCAATGGATTATTTAATGTCGACAACATTTTTATTGCAGGCAATATGTTTCATCTATCTCAGTATATATTGGTTTGATTTGTTTTGTTTTACGGCATATCAACCTCAATGGATTATTTAATGTCGACAACATTTTTTATTGCAGGCAATATGTTTCATCTATCTCAGTATATATTGGTTTGATTTGTTTTGTTTTACGGCATATCAACCTGAATGGATTATTTAATGTCGACAACATTTTATTGCTGGCAATATGTTTCATCTATCTCAGTATATATTGGTTTGATTTGTTTTGTTTTACGGCATATCAACCTCAATGGATTATTTAATGTCGACAACATTTTTATTGCAGGCAATATGTTTCATCTATCTCAGTATATATTGGTTTGATTTGTTTTGTTTTACGGCATATCAACCTCAATGGATTATTTAATGTCGACAACATTTTTATTGCTGGCAATATGTTTCATCTATCTCAGTATATATTGGTTTGATTTGTTTTGTTTTACGGCATATCAACCTCAATGGATTATTTAATGTCGACCACATTTTTATTGCAGGCAATATGTTTCATCTATCTCAGTATATATTGGTTTGATTTGTTTTGTTTTACGGCATATCAACCTCAATGGATTATTTAATGTCGACAGCATTTTTATTGCTGGTAATATGTTTCATCTCTCTCAATATATATTGGTTTGATTTGTTTTGTTTTACGGCATATCAACCTCAATGGATTATTTAATGTCGACAACATTTTTATTGCTGGCAATATGTTTCATCTATCTCAGTATATATTGGTTTGATTTGTTTTGTTTTACGGCATATCAACCTGAATGGATTATTTAATGTTGACAACATTTTTATTGCTGGTAATATGTTTCATCTATCTCAGTATATATTGGTTTGATTTGTTTTGTTTTACGGCATATCAACCTCAATGGATTATTTAATGTCGACAACATTTTTATTGCTGGTAATATGTTTCATTTATCTCAGTATATATTGGTTTGATTTGTTTTGTTTTACGGCATATCAACCTCAATGGATTATTTAATGTCGACAACATTTTTATTGCTGGCAATATGTTTCATCTATCTCACTATATATTGGTTTGATCTGTTTTGTTTTACGGCATATCAACCTCAATGGATCAACATTTATTTATTGCTGGCAATATTTTTTTTTTACCAAAAATATATTGTTGGTAATTTTTGTCCAAAAAATTTGTTACTGGTAATAATTTTTCAAAAAATTTATTTCTAGTATTAAAACCTACTTTTATGCTTTCATAGTGTTTTGTCCCCTTTTGGCAGGGGTTAAATATTTGCCCATACCTGGGACCCCTACAAGTGCTACCATACCAGAGTCACGGTGGATTGGGAACACCAGCAATTACGATGTGGCTCCACGCTCCTCAAATCATCCTAATCAGAGGCCTTGCTGTCGGATGTAGTTCATCGTCATACCCAGGACGACGGGAGAAGAAAGGATTAAACATCAACTACATGAAAAAAGGATTCATGTTTGTTAGCAAAAAGATGAGCCCAGAATATGAGTTGCAAATCGGGTGTTACCAAAATCAAACAAGTGCAGAAAATTAAATATCTGCGATGTGTTTTAACAGAGGACTGAAAGAGCGACAGTGAAATCCGAAGGCGTATTGGGATAACCAAAGACGCCTTCCAAAAGCTAAGCAGAGTACTAAGAAAGAGAAATTTTTCGCGAGAAATAAAGAAAACAAGACTAGACTGCTGCGTGATACCTGTTTTATGCTGCACAATCTCCTCAAAGATGAAGAAGAGACTTAAAGCAACAGAAATGTGGTCCTACAGAAGGAACATAATGAGGAAAGAATGCCTGGAAAACCTGATACCCACAAGACAAACTAAAGTTAGTGAACGAAAGCGAGAAGAAAGAATTAAACAGGAGTTACCAAAATCAAACAAGTGCAGAAATTTAAATATCTGCGATGTGTTTTAACAGGGGACAGAAAGAGCGACAGAGAAATCCGGAGGCGGATTTGGATAACCAAAGATGCCTTCCAAAAACTAAGCAGTGTACTAAGAAAATGAAAATTCTTGCTAGAAACTAGGAAAAGAGGATTAAACTGCTACGTGTTATCTATCCTCCTGTATGGCAGTGACGCTGCACAATCTCCTCAAAGATGAAGCAACAGAAATATATTTCTACTGGTGATACAATGGAAATAACAAGTGAGCAATAACGAAGCTCCAGAGACAATGGCAGCAAAAAGGAAATTTATACTTAACATCAGGACGAGAAAGCTGAGGCTTATAAGGCACATAATAAGGAAAGAGGGCTTAGAAAATCTGATACTCACGGGACAGATATAGGGTAACAGGGACAGTGGAAACAACGCGTTACTTTATGAGCTTAAGTAAATGGATGGAGGAACAGGGTTTTGGAGAAATAACAGAAAGAGAGTTTATCAAGAACTACAAGGGATGGGAAGCTGTGGAAAGCCATAATCGCCTACGTCCTGAAGGGAGACAAGACATAAAGAAGAAGAATTTTATCAGGTTGGTGCAAAAATAATGACGTAATAATGTCGTTTTTTGACGTATTTTTTAACGTCGAAAAACGACATTATTACGTCTTTATTTTTTGCACCAACCTAATATTTCGTAGAAAGGACAGGACTATTTAGAAAAAAAAAAGAACATATTTTTTCTCATTGCTTTTTAGATTCGGTACAGAGACAATAAGCAATCATGGTCTGGGTTTACCGCTTGATTAAATGACACAATGTTTATAGTAGACACAGAAAGAAAGCTACAAAATCTCCTAGAACTAAAAGTGACAGGAAGCTGTGGAAGGCCATGATCGCATACGTCCTGAAGAAAGACGGCACATACAGAACTGGGGCTGCAGTTACTATATTCTTTCCCCTGCCAATAGAGGAGTATGTGTATGTGTGTTTTTCTATATTGATTTCGAATTCTATGTTTGTCCTCCGATTGGAATGTTTGTTTTTAATCGACTGAGATTTTCTTTCCCTTTTGAAGACATCCATATGTCAGTTTTGTTTTTGATCCGACTCTCACAAAGAAATTAATTGATCAGCCGAGCAAATGGCGTTTGTTCAACTGATTCAGGCAACATATGTCCTCGCTTTCAACTGACAACCTAACTGAATGTCAATGCTTAAAATCGCATTTCGCTGCTACCCATGGTGATATTTGTCACCCCGTCTGAATATATAATGTACACTATTATTCTGATTGTTTGTATCAGCGACTCTTATGTGTTTTCTTTTATATAGAAGATCAAGGTGTAGTAACTGTATTATTTCCAGTCCTTCGCCCCAAGCCAAAGTTATGACTTTTCATTTTGACTTTTGTCCCCGAGAGGAGGTAGAGTGATGGATGTCCTTTTTCCACGGAAAACAAAATTAGGACGATCGCTATAACATTTTCTCTCTGGTTTTTCTCTCGATATAAACCAATGTTACGTTTTTTTATCAGTGACGTTTCTTCCTTGAGAGTTATGACTTATCTTACTCAATACAACACAGATTATGACGCGTTTCTTCAGTAAACAACAAGGTTATGATTTATCTTGTCGACACAACATCGTTTAACCCTCGTTTGACCACAAAGTTGTGACTTAGCTTACTGCAAAGAGAAAGAATTATGAACTTTTTTCTCGACAGAAAATCATTTATGACTTATCTTACTCGAAAGAGAAAAAATTATGAACCTTTTTTTCTCGGCAGAAAACCATTTATGACTTATCTTACTCGAAAGGGCAAAAATTATAACTGTTTTTTTCTCGACAGAAAATCATATTAATCATTCTTGAATCGAAAGAGACATGATCGCTCAAGTGTGTATCATTCATTGCACTGATTGGCTGACTTCCACCACAGAAACGAAAGATATGATTGTGATACGACTTTTTCCTCATATTATTTATCTACCTCCACAGAAATTGAATTTATTACTGGTATTTATTGGTACAAAAAGTACAAATTTTGGCACGAGGCCAATAAAGGGGAGGGGTAGAGGCTGGTCAACACTAACTATCTTATACCTAGCTAATCAGATTCGCGACCCATTCGTACATTACATTTTACACATTCACCAAAAGAACTCGTCCATCACCAAACAATCCTTCAACCACCATAATACCACGTGATCTCAAGGGAGACCTACCAAAATCGCGCCCCATACCATGAAAATTCTAATGATGATATATATATATACAATTCTAATAATGATAAAATGAGAGGGGAGGGAAATGAACCCAATAATAAACTTAAAATAAACACAAATACAAACTAAACATAATTGATGTTAGTAGGGACCGTCCAACCCATAAAACAGAGAGGCCGCTGTATTCTGCCAGGGGACAAAATCAAGAGACGCTCTCGCTAAGGGAGTGGGAAAAAGTATAAAATGTTAGGCTGGAATGGGAAAATATAAAACTGACCCAGTCGAGATGAAAATGGGGCGGGGGTCAAAACAAACTGGGGAGGATGGGAATCTCGACTTGGATCATAACCAATGAACGGCCGGGATGCAGGCCAGGAACAACACTTACTCACATTAACTAGGTACACTGAAGCTTGTCTAACCTAACCAAGGGGAGGGTTCCACAGGAAGCCACCCCGATGTGCAAAAGGTTGACCTAGAAGAGAAAATCAAGGCTAGCCCCGTTCACTCGAAGCAAGCTCGCTTCTTTTACCCACCTTTCGCTAAAGACTGTCGAATGCAATCGTTTTCTATCCGATCTAATCTTCATCTTGAGCTGATGCTCAAAGAATCGAATTAGATCCGAATGAGAAAGACGATTGCCTCGCAAGACTTCCTCCTTTCGCGTCGTCCAAATAACCATTCGAGCCGTGGCCATCAGCGTCAGAAACACCATCCGTTTCATCCCGGAATACGGGGGCGACACATTGTCACACGCGTATGCGCGATCAATGGACACAAGCTGTTTGGGAGCGAGACGAGCCGTCAGCTCACCGACATGGTCCCATAAGGGGCGGACCTGGTGGCAATGGTAGAAGGCGTGCGCAGCCGTTTCTTCTAAGCCAAGGCCACACCGTTCACAGTCTGGCAAATCCGCCAAGCCCCATATGAAAGCCTTGTCGTTGAAAGGCAGCCGATTCCGAGCCAATCGCCAGCTAAGCGAAAACTCAGGGTTACTGAGGTAATCCGCCGCTGGCGCCCAAGAATAGTAAAAACAATACTCCTCCTCCGACAAGCCGAGCGTATCTCGTAGGAGATCCTTCGCGGGCCTCTCCACTAATTCACGATAGAAGACCTTCCTAGGCCGAGAAAAGTCACTGGACCGGGGAACGGCCCTCAAGGCCGACCGACACTCGCGAAGGAAAACAGATTGATCCTCGGGTTTACGACCGCGCTCAACCCGCGAGATGGGGGGGGACTGATGGTAAGGCCAGGGAACGCGTCCCTAACAATCCCCTCCAGAATCGGATCTCCTCCAGTCAATGCACGGCGTAGGAAAGCCAACCTAGAGGCACGGATGTGACTCGGCAGGTGCGGCATTCCCAGCCCACCCCCCCATGACACGGACTTTTCCTTATGACGTTCCTTATAACGATTCTTATACCTTTTTTGTTATGACGTACCTTATGACGTTCCTCATAACTTTTCCTTATGACGTTACTTATAATTTTTTCCTCATGACGTTCCTTATAAATTTTTCCTTGTGACGTTCCTTATGACTTTTCCTTATAACGTTCCTTATAACTTTTTTCTTATGACGTACCTTATGAAATTCCGTATAACTTTTCCTTATGACGTTCCATAAAACTTTTTTCCTTATGGCGTTTCATTTGACATTTCCTTATGAAGTTTCTTATAACTTTTTTCCTAATAACTTCTTTTCTTATGACGTTTCTTATAACGTTTCTTTCCTAGAAAACAAATATATGTCTTTTCTACCACGACAGAAGCTAAAGTTATGAAAGAGGGAGAAGCTGAAATTTTATATTTTATTTTTTTTTATTACTATTTGTTTGGGTATAGGTTATTACATTTAATTTCATTTCTTTTTTGTTTACTTTTTCATCATTTATTCATATATGCCACAACTTGTCAAGAGGGTGCGTAATAACAACGACAACACAGCTTAGTCTGGTCACCTCTATCCGTAGAAGTAATACTCCTGCATTTTATTCACACAAACACAATATGGCCGACACGGTACTTCCGGGTTTGAACAATAACTGAAACGGTGCTTCCGTTTTCTTAGTTCTCGCTCACAACACTTTAATATATCATTTTCCCCAACAAAGGAAAAAGTTATGACTTTTCCCTATGTCTTTTCATTCACAAGTTTGTTTTTTAATTTTCACCATAATAGTAGCGTCAGGGCTACTCAAGGTAGATTGCTACTGATTAAAGCTGCTGTAAGGTAGGAAGGAGGTGATCAGAAGTGCATATTATGAAGATATGTATGATAGATATTTGGTGACCTACGTAACCGAGTGGTGTAAGGGACATCAGAACTAATAACGGTTTCCTCTTAGGGCTACAGGTTCGAATCCTGTCGGAGGGCTCATATTTTCCTGACAAGATTTCTGGTATAATCAGGCTGGTAGATGTAAATATATATATACTGTTAATAAATAAATAAATAAAAACAAAGCATCTATTCAAATATGAGTATCCATCCTAAAATAAACAAATTTAAAAAATATAAATTTAAACAAATAAATTAAAAATATGTCGGATTTCATCCATTTTCTAAAATACTGTCTTTCTTTAAGTTGAGATCTCAATCTATAAAAGGAAGGATGTGTGTGTGTGTGTGTGTGTGTAACGAATGCACGGCCGCAATTTTCGACGGATTTGCACCAAAATTTACATGCGCATGCTCCAAGTTAGTGGGAAGGCCAACACCTTCTTTGCATTTCACAACTCCCATCGATAGTGGAAATAATCGATTTTTCATGCTTATACGGCAGTTTTCATGTAGTTTGCGGTCATTTTCTACTGGCCAGAGTGAGAGCCTATAGCTGGCTGCCACGAATATGCAGGAAGATTCTATTGACCAGCGTGAGAGCCAACAGCTGACTGATATGAATGGTTAACTAGCATCCTAGCATGCAAAAAAAATCGATAGCTGCATTCGTCACAAATTTAAATCTACATGGCACTTTACTCCAATTGGCTCATTCGCTTGCTTAAACTCAACGTTGATTCTGATTCCGCAGAACTGGGTTTGGTGTGAAAAAGTATTTGTTGTTAACATTCTTTTTTCATTCGGTTTTTCCAGTTACGAGTCCATTTTTAAAGCTGATCGTTTTGTGTTCATTTTGTTTAGTTCTTTTTTCGTAACAGATTTAATGTTTAGTATAGAGCTTATAAAAAATTCGCAGTGTGAGATAGGCAAGAAGTAAGGCATATAGCAACATCAGCACGGAAAAGGGCACTCCTTTAAAGACAAGGAAGGGCAAAAATATTTTAAGTCAAGTGATAGCGATTGCTGTATGAGTCGTACGATTTTTGAATCAAGCACGGGCAACGCCGGGCCATGCTGCTAGTATGAAATAAAACAGATAGTTATATTTTGAGAATCGGGAAGATATGTGTTCAAAAATACTATTCCGGCTTTGTTTGATTATATATATATATATATATATATATATATATATATATATATATATATATATATATATATATATATTGTAAAATAAAAATAAAAAAGAAAAGACTGTTTTAATACACATATATAAATTATATACACTCAATTTCAATGTAAATAAAACATAAATGTAGATAGCTCTAAGGTTAGGGGGTCAGAGGTTGATTTGACAATGTTTATGCGTTATGGGCACGGCCACTCCCCTAAATTGATAAATTTAATAGAATGAGATAAATTCGCCTATCGGCTGCTTCACCCCCTACGGCGTTTTTTTTTTTTTAAACAGAAATAGAGTTGTATCCTTTCCATAAGCGAGAAGCGTGAGCGAAAAAACTGTTAGCACAGAAGTTACGGTTATATCTTGCCATTTCAACTGTAAAATGATGAGACCTAACCGCCAATCTAGTACTGCGCTTAAATTCACAAAATCCAGGTACCGTAGAGCAAAGTAATATTTATTTTCAATGATACAAAAAACGTGGCACAAAATTAAAAAGGAGGGAAGGCTTGTTTTCAATCTGTCTTATCTTAAACTTATCTAGTCACGATTACTGGCCGAAACATACCACACTATACCTTACTCCAAAACAATACATTCTTACTTACCATTCTTAATTCTTTCTTTTTGTGCCATGGACTCTCCACCCCTCTCTATCCCTTGCAGCTCTCAATAAGTTCCTTCCCTCTGCTTCCTACCCCAGACCATTTTCTGTCATCCACTTGCTTAAGCCCGCCAGGTATATCATGCGTTGCTTTGCCTTGTCACTCTTCCCCTCTGTTCGCCCTGTGAGTATCAGATTCTCCAGGCCTTACTTCCTCATTATGTGTCCCAGAAACTTCAGCTGTCTCTTCCTGATGTCAAGTATAAGCCTTATCCTTGTTTGCAACCTCTCTAAGACTTCATCGTTGCTCACACACTCGGTCCATGATATCCTTAGCATCCTTCTGTAGAACCATATTTCCGTCGCCTCGAGTCTCTTCTTCATCTTTGAGGAAATCGTCCAACATTCACTGCCGTAAAGGAAGACAGATTCCACGTAACAGCTCAGTATTTTTTTCTTTGTTACCAAAGAAATCCTCCTGTCTCGCAATATTCTGCCTAGCTTTTGGAATGTGTCCTTGGCCATCCCATTACGTCTACGGATCTCAGTATCGCACTTACCCTGCTTTTTAAAGACGCTTCCCAGGTATTTAAAATTTCCGGTCTGCTTGATTCTAGTGTTCCTGATCTGCAAAACGCATTTCGAGCTCATCGTCATTACAGTCACCATAATACCTCAAAGTCTCTATGACGTCCTAACTAGTTCACATACGCACAATTTGTCTTGCGTGTAAAAATAACAACTTTCAAAAATGAAACCCATAGAGGAAAATTCATGAGAAAAATTTCCATGAAAATATTTAAATAATAGGCAAAGGGAAGCTACATTACATCAGTGGGAAAATGACTGAAGCCGAGATGCCAGGTCGGGGCCAATAATATTATCATGCCTTAACAAAGCATTACCTATGTATTTTCTACTTCGATTTTTTTCCATTCATTTTTTTTCTATACAAACTAAGCAGAACTTGTCTGTCTGTAATTTTGTCGCAATATAATCTTTCAAATGTTTATTTTTTTCATTTTGGTTTTATGCCGTACAAACTCAACCCATAAAATCTGAAAGGTTACTATGGATTCTTAATATTTATTAAATCAAAGCATAAAAAAATGCAAGGATCGACTGATCATTTTTTTGGTGGGAGGCGGGTGTTGTTTCTGTCAACTTTAAGCCGATAGTAAACAAATATGATTAATAATATTTTTAAATAAAGAATCTCTCTTGTCATCAAAAACTGATCAGCCGCCTTGAATCTTTGACCGGATTATTCATCGACGAAAAGAAATGTCTTTGTAGAGAAAGTTAGTTCATTACATATTTTTTCCCATATCAGAATAGTTTTAGCTAAATTCCAGAAGTCATCGATAACAGAGGCGGCAGAGAAAAAATAAACCATTTCAGAATATTCTACAGAGAAATTAATGTCATATCTTTGGCGTAGGAATTAACAAATTGATTTTGGATAATACTTTCTGTTGTATTAAATAGTTTTAGTGTTTTGTAGGAATTCTTAATGCTCAATTTCACCCAGTAAAAGGCACGAGAGTCACTCAAGGGGTTACGGGCAATATTTTGCCAAAAACTACTTTAGTGGCTCTAAGTGTTCATGTAAGCACCAACGCGGGAGCACAAAATGACACATGTTAGGAAAAAAATCCTGATGATTGGAATTTTCTTCTTTTATGCAACATGGCCCTTAAAAATATGAACAATCATGTCTCTCCACATTTTTGTTTACGATCCGTATTTGTTCTTCTGTTTGCCATCCATTTCTTCTTTTTTTTCTTCTTTTTCTTTTCATTATTATTATTATTATTATTATTTATATAATACTAAAAGTCTGTGATTTCGTCCATGATTTTGTGGTGAATGCGCCCGGCGCAAAATATTTTAAAGTTGGACAGACACAAAGAGATCCTACTTTGCTGTTTTGTCCAGTTGTTTGAAGAGTAATTATTTATATTTCAGCTTTCTTTAAACAAACAATATTTAAAAAAAAAAAAACACTTTTTGGAAAATTTAAAAATATTTTCAAATGAATATGATATAAAATTATATTTTGGCATATTAAAAATATTATAATATAAAAAAGTTAATCTTATCTTAAAGTGAATAAGATAAAAGTTAATCTTATTTTAAAGTGAATAAGATTTAAAAATATGAGTTATCATTAAAGTAAATATCTTTATTTTAACTTTCCTCAAAGAGACAATTTTTTAATTGAATATTTTTAACTTAGACAGACACAAAGAGATCCCGCTTTGCTGTTTCGTCCGGTTGTTTGTAGATAATTATTTACATTTCAACTTTCTTTAAACAAACGATATTTTAAATATTTAAAATAATTTTTAGCTTGTTCAAAAAATAATTTCAAGTGAATATGATTTAAAAATTTTTTTTTTGATATATTTAAAAAAATATTTTTGAGTTAATCTGATTAAAAGTTCAAGTTCATCCCGGAAGTTCTATTCTTTTTAAAAGCTGTAAACATTCAGTAAAACGTTAAAGATGAACTTGTAAACCATACAAAATTCAAAACACCTTATTAGCTGCTGGTGTTTGCTAGCAGTGTGAGTTTTTGCCACTTTAGTGTACGGCAGTTTCTACCCCACTTCCTGGAATTCTCTCTCGCGCCATATTTTGAAGGAATGGACCCAAACATCGAACGATTCCCAAGGGTTGAACGCATAGCATAAGGTGAGCTTCGTCCATATCGTGAAATTTATGAGGAGAAAAAGAAACATGCAATTCAGGCTAAGCTCACCATGTTTGTGACAAAAAACAACTCCTGCCCCAGTTAGCGACATCGACGGTCCTCAAGCAGGCACCAGCGGCTAATAAGATACTTTGATTGCCGACACGAACGAATTGAAATATTTAAATGAAGCATAATAAAATTAACTTTCTTTTCAATGGCACCTTGAAATCAACTTCAGTGTTTTATAACCTGAACCGTTAGTGACTCAACTGGTCAGGTGTAGTCTAGTGTATATATATATATATATATATATATATATATATATATATATATATATATTTTATAACCTGAAACATTAGTGACTCAACAGTAGTAGTTTAGTAATTATCATTATTTGTGAGAGTGCAGAACTCTTTTTGGAAGGTGACTGTAGCATTTTCCAGTTGCTTACTCAACGGTTTTTAAATTTCTCTTAAACTTGCTGACAACCAAGGTCAGATAACGTTATTGTTTCACCCGGGTTTTACTCACCACAGATTCCTACTATTCATTGTCTGCGAAATAGCATTACTAATTTTGGGGAAGGAGAGCGAAGTTGTTTCCCATAATATTCTCCACGCTTTTGAATTTTAATTGGATAAGATATAAACTAATGATAATAGATTTTTTAATTAAAATGTTTTAAAGTTAAAGACAGACACAAAGAGATCCCGATTTGCTGTTTCACCCAGTTGTTTGAAAAGTAATTATTTATATTTCAACTTTCTTTAAAGAAACGATATTCTAAATATTAAGAAAACACTTTTTAGCATGTTTAAAAAAAATATTTCCAAGTGAATATGATTTAAAAATACGTGTTGTTTATACAGTATTTTTTTTTTATTTTAGCTTTCTTCAAACAGACAATTTTTTAATTAACATATTTTGAATTTAAATAGAGACACAAAGAGATCCCGCTTTTCTGTGTCGTCCAGTTGTTTGTAGACCAATTATTTATATTTTACCTTTCTTTAAACAAACAATATTTGAAATATTAAAAAAAACATTTTTTAGCATGTTTAAACAATAATTTCCAAGTAAATATGATTTAAAAGTGTGTTGTTTATACGGAATTTGTTTTTATTTTAGCCTTCTTCAAACACATTTTTTTTAATTAAAATATTTTTGAGTTAAAGACAAACACAAAGAGATCCCGCTTAGCTGTTTCGTCCAGTTGTTTGTAGAACAATTATTTTAGGTACCTCCACTTTTTCGGCATAAATTATCGATACCTAAGTTTAAAATGCATTTTTTAAAATGAAAAAATATGCTTGAATATTTCATTTTAGTTTTACTTGAAAGTTGAATCATTAAATTTATTATTTCCATTAAGTAAACAATTCTGGTATATTTCAGATAGAAACTATATACATTGGAATGTCAAATTTAATTTTAAATTTTTAAATTTTCAAAAAACCCGCCATTTTCTTAATTTTAAGAAATTTGTAAACAAACACAAATTTATCGATTTTAAAAATATTTAAAAAAATTTCTGACACGTCATTTTAGTAAAATTAGAAAATTTAATGTTAAATTAATCTGATTTAAAAAAAATATTACTTAATTATAGCATAAAAAAGAAATATACAACGAATTATTAACGATTGGTACCGTAATTTTGATCCGATACTTGATCCACGTGTTGATTGACAAGTGATGACAGCTTACGACGGATGACCATAAATGAAAATTACTAGAAATCTGAGTGAACCCTTTTATTTTTAGTTTTACTGTTATGTCTATTTATTAGAATAAAGGGACAAAACTCTTTTTATAATAATGGCAATTTCAGTGTACCGTACATGGAAATAAGGAATGTATTAAGTAGAAAAATACAACATAAAAAATTATTTGAAAAAAAAGTGGAATCACTAAATTTATTAAACTTGGCAATTTTGAACTCGTAAATTTTGTTTCTACTTAATTACTAATTATCAAAAGGAAATAAGCTAATACAGAGTTTTGCACGATTTTTAAACTATTATAAATTATTATAATCAAAATGTAAAACAAATAAAAAATTCTTGTAAAATTTAATTATTCATCAGAAAAAATTTATTTCTTCAGGCAATAATGACCTTAATATTACTTATTTACAAAAGCAATTAAAAGCTTTTCTAATTAAGTAATATCATAGTTTTATTGGATTCATTATTTTTCTATTCAAAGCTCATTTTACAAAAGTTGGAACAAATTAGAAAAAAAAAAGTAGGTGATTTACCATCTCCAATGACTCTTACTTTAAACAAAAAAAAATTGTAAGGAAATAAAAAGAATTGAAAAAAATTTCGGGAAAATAAGTAAGTGGGGTGTAACATATTAAAAAAAAAAATATTTTTTACTAAAATTTACTAAAAAGAAATATTTCAAAAATAATTTCATTCATTGGTGAAATAAGTCCTGAAAATTTCATTAAAATCGGACAATTACTTTAATTTTACAAGAATTTCCAAATCAATGGGTTTTCAACGGGAAAAAAGCGCAAAAAAAAACAATGTTATTTTTACAGCACCGCGATGACGTAAAAAAAAGAAAAATTTAACCAAAATTTCGAACGTGTTAAAAAATATTAAAAAATATCAAAAAATAATTAAAATACACTTTGGTCTTTCATCTTAATAATAACATAAGCGTTTTGACGATAAAAATTTATTTTCGGTAAGTTTGTGGCATTTGTTTATTACGCTATGCTGTTTTCCCGCGAAAAAGTGGAGGTACCTAAATTATTTATATTTCAGTTTTCTTTTATACAAACAATATTTGAAATATTAAAAAAAACATTTTTTAGCATGTTTAAACAATAATTTCCAAGTAAATATGATTTAAAAGTGAGTTGTTTATACGGAATTTGTTTTTATTTTAGCCTTCTTCAAACACATTTGTTTTAATTAAAATATTTTTGAGTTAAAGACAAACACAAAGAGATCCCGCTTAGCTGTTTCGTCCAGTTGTTTGTAGAACAATTATTTATATTTCAGTTTTCTTTTATACAAACAATATTTTAAATATTAAAGAAAAACATTTTTAGCTTATTTAAAATATATTTTCAAGTCTATGATTTAAAAAGAAAATTGGCATATTAAAAAAATTATCTTTAAGTGAATAAAATTTAGGAGCACGAGTTGTTTATAAAGTAATATAACAAAAGCGAAGTTGTTTCTTGTTCCTATCTCCAAGCTTTCGAATTCTCTCTCAGATAAGCTGACAACCAAGCCGCAAGAACGCAGCCATTCCATAATGTCCCTATTAACCGGATTTCATAGCATACTTGCTAACCAGAATAGGTTTGATGAACGTTATGAGCTGGTTGCATAAGTTACAGAAAACTATTTGGAACCAGACAACACCAGTGAATCCTTCTTGAAATAAACACACACACACACACGCACTACACACCCACACACGCAACTCCCCCATATATATATATATATATATATATATATATATATATATATATATATATATATATATCTGTGTGTATGTATTCGTGTGTGGTGGGGGTCTGTAGCTGTGTGCAAGCATGCGTCGGCATCTGTAAACATGATCTACAGTCAAAGGCGGCCCTTATGGGCTTCCTTTGATGACGTTAACTTCAAAGAGGAAAATCTGTTGACTGGCTAGTCTGTCGCCAGAGATGTCTACTCACAGCCCGTTAGGGCGGGTGAACAGAGAGAGAGAGGCTTATTCGTAATCGGCGGGTAGCTGTCAGTATTTTCGTCCCATTTCGACCCCTTCACCCGTAATGCTAATAAAAGCACCCGCTTATTGGCTTATAAAAGATATTAGAGAGTTTAAAATATTTCGTACCTAGCAAATTAATTTCATAATAAATTCTTTTTCTCATTCCTTTTTCTTTCGTTCATTTACTTTTTAAAAACTATTTCTTAAAAGAAATATAAAACTAGTAAACAATCCCGCTCAAATTTCCTCAAGCACTGCTTACCTTGAGTAACATACCTCTTCAAGTCCAACCGTTATATCTCTCATATGGTGACAGGAAAACTTGGTAACAGAATATTCGGTAATTGTGACAAGGTATGGCAATTCGGTAACTATGAAATAAAATTCGATTAAAAATTGATTTTATATTCTTTCTGGAGTGGGGATTTTTGGGTTAAGGTCCCCAAATAGAAATGAGGCTATATAGATTTTGCTTCTTTAAAAAGAAATAACTATGTAAAATTTACTACTTTCGGTGCTGCTATAAAATGGTATCTACCGAGGCATTTGCGACCTGCCGTAAATGACGATACATTCATTATTGCTGGAAAATGCTCAGAAAAAAAAAGATGACCCGTTTAATGTTTTTTTTTTTTAAATGACATCAAATCTTTTTGCAAACATTAAAGTCACTATTTTATCCTTATTTTTTTATTTATTTATTTTTTGTATGAAAAATTGTAAATTATTTTTAATACATGACCAGTTCCCTGTTCACTGCCTTTAAACATAACCCTAACCCTAAAATATTTCATACTTCCAACGGTAAATATTATACCATAGGGGAAAATTAATAGTATATATCATACTAGAAGATGGACGGTAGACTTTTGTTAACAGATAACAACATCCAACAGATAGATGTAATTTAAATTTTTATTATTACATTATTTCAAAATTTTAACACATCAGCAGATATCTATTAATGTCAACAACTGAGCAAAAATAGTGATTAATTTAAAAAATTAGTAATTAATGTATAATATTATCCATAACATGTAAAAGAATGTCGTCTTTTTAAAGATATAAACATTAAAAAATGCATATATTGTTGAAAATTGCTTTTTGCACAATATAGCTATTTCTGTTATGTTATAATGCTTATTAACTAAACAATAATAATACTGATTAGTTTTTAAAAAAATTGAAGTACAATAATACCTTGAGATACGAGTGTCTCAACACAACATTTTTTTTTAAGATACGAGTCAGAGTTTGGCCGATTCTTTGCCCCGAGATACGAGCTGAATTTTGAGATAAGAGTGAGTTTCAGTTAAGCATCCGCAGTAGAAACTTTTTCATTTCTGCTGTGGAAAGATCTCTGTTGTGTTTCGTTGTGTCTTTTCGTTGTGTCTTTTCGTTGTGTCTTTTCGTCGTTATTTTGATGAATTCCATTAGTGACACTATGGATCCGAAGAAAGTAAGTTTAAAGATCAGTGAAAAATTCTTTGGTGCCTGGAATGGAATGGAAATATTCCAATTAATTTCAATGTGGGGGGGGGGGAACTGATTTCAGATACGAATCATTTGAGTTGCGAGCTCAGTCTTGAAACGAATTAAACTCGTATCTCAAGGCATTGCTCTATATTTAATTACATCTCCCTCATAGGACTCACGATCTGTAAAATAATAATTTTGAAAACAAGATACAAGAACCTAACTTTACCTTAGATGAATCGATTTTATTTGCTTGAAAATTATAGTAATTAATTAAATATGGTAATTAAATATGGTAATTTTTTTCAATAATGTCTTGCTGGTAATAATTTTTTTTTCAAAAATTTATTGCTGGTTACAATTTTTTTACAAAATATTTTTGGTATTAAAACTAATTTTTTACACTTTCATAGTGTTTTGACACCAGTTTGAAGGTTAGCTTTTTGGCTTTATCTGGGACCCTAACAGGTGCTACCACCCCGGATCAAGGTGGACCTGGAAACACCATCAATTAAGAGGTGGTTGCACGCTCCTCAAAACCTCCTGATCAGAGGCCTTGCTGCTGGATATAGTTTATCGTCTTACCCAGGACGCGGATGTACTTTTTCGTCATACCCAGGATGGACGAATTTTCCTAAATTTATATCATACATATCCTCATAATCTGCACTTATTTCATCCTCTTAAAACCTAACTCCGTAAAACTCTACCTTAAGTGGCTCTTTGGCCTTGTAATTGGTGAAAATGTATTACAAGGCCGAATCAAAAATATGCTTACAAGCAAATCGCGTTGAAACACTGGTCGCCGAAGTAAAGCAACGTCGAGCCTGGTCAGTACCTAAACCCGTAATTCTTTTTACTTTGAAAATATATTTTTATACGTTTATAGTGTTTTGACCCCAGTTTGATGGTTAACTTTTTGCCCATAGTTGAGACCGTAATACATGCTGGACACCCCGAGTCAGGGTAAACCTGGGAACACAGTGATTAACAGGTAATCCCACGCACCTAAAAAAAAGCTCCTGATCTGTGGCCTTGTTGCCGGATGTAGTTTATTGTAATACCCACGACTTTATAGTATTTAAAGAAATTCACTATTTACATTATTCGGTCTATTGTCCTCCTCTTTGTTGCCATATTAATCACAACGTTTCGGCCGTTGTACGCTTTGGCCTTCTTTAGATGATTGGAATGTCGAACAGAGCCCTTTATTTCGCTTGCTATGGTAGACTGTTCTAGTTCCACGTGCCATGTCTAATAAATGTCAGTTATCAGTCATCTCCTGTTAATTCACATCTTCAAGTGCCTTAACCAAGTATTGAACTCACAACTCTTTGGGTCCTATCACTGGATCTAACCAACGCCTTTATCCACTATGTCATATGTCCTTGGAGAGGTGAATTAACAGGAGGTAACTGATAACTGACATCCATTAGATATGGCACGTGGAACTAGAACAGTCTACCCCAGCGAGCGAAATAAATCTATTTTCTCGCTAAACATAAAATTATTATTTACACCATTTACATGCTGACTATTGTCCTCATCTTAGTTGTTTTTATCACAACGTTTCAATCGTCGTGAACCCCTCCCCCGACCGTTATCAGGTGTATATCGATCCGAGTAACCTATTCTGTACTGAACCCTTTATTTAATCTACGGGGGTAGACTGTTGCCGTTCCA
The DNA here is from genome assembly GCA_963932145.1 of Acanthosepion lycidas. Classification (NCBI taxonomy): domain Eukaryota; kingdom Metazoa; phylum Mollusca; class Cephalopoda; order Sepiida; family Sepiidae; genus Acanthosepion; species Acanthosepion lycidas. Next base: position 73,074,890 of record OZ010608.1, on the reverse strand, counting down.
CTGCCCGTGTTTAGGCAAAACTCTTCTAGTTCTTATTTTTAGTATTGCTCACCTATTTACACTGAATCCAAGTACACACTGCCCGGGTCAGGGATTGAACACACAATTAATGTCACCAAATTCACGAAACATCGCTCTAATCCACTAGAGTATTGTCCCGTAAGAAAAAAATATATAGTGATATATATATTTTTTACTGTCATATTTGCTATAAAAGCTGAAAAGCTAAATAGAATCCCCTCCCCCTCCATCTGTCTCCTTTAAATACTGGCGTTGATCGTATCGTTATGTAATTGTCAGAATGAATTAATGTTTTCGTATATACGTTTAATACATGTTACGTAAGCTATCACAAGTTACATCAACAGTTAATAGGCAGGCAATTCGGAGTCTCATCATATCGTCGACAAACTCACGAACGCGTTCTAAAACTGTCGACAAGCTTTTTATATTGTTTTGAGAATTTTTTAAAGAGAGGCTGCTATAACTGTCCTAGATTATTGAAATTTTAGTATATCATTTCTATACGTCTAATAAGCTGACCTGCCAAGTTTTGTTATTCTAGATTGAAGGAGATGGCCATAACAGCTCTTTGAACACACCCTACTAAGAACTGCTTGTCACAGCTGACTAGTTTGCAGAATGCAGTCAGGACGGGAAAACAATTTGGGAAGCTCGCTATGCAATAAATTTGTGCGTTTAACTGGGCAGAAACCCTACAGAAACTTATGAAATGCTCCAGACAGTTTATGGATTAAACTTGTATGAACCGGGCATCTGTTTTTGCTGACACAGGACGGTAGAAAAATATTAAAAGGAATCAATTAAGAAAATACGCATTTTTTTTTTTTCTGGATGAAGACTGTCGTGAATATTTAAAGACAATAAACCTACAGTTTGGAATTGGTGTGTCATCTGTACACAGATTTATTCATGAAGATCTGAACATGTGCAAATTTTGTTCCTAGAGCGCTTTGTGGAAGAGACATCCAAGGGAATGCTTCCTTGACTACTGAAATCGTAACCTCTTCAACTCCAAGGTCACCAAATATCTATCATACATATCTTCATAATATGCACTTCTGATCACCTCCTTCCTACCTTACAGCAGCTTTAATCAGTAGCCATCTACCTTGAGTAGCCCTGACGCTACTATTATGGTGAAATAATACTATTATGTTTAAACCCGGAAGTACCGTGTCGGCCATATTGTGTATGTGTGAAGAAAAAGCAGGAGTATCGCTTCTGCAGAGAGGAGTGCCCATATTAACTGCGTTCTCGTTGTTATTACAGACCCCGTTACCAAGTTGTGGCATAACGAAAAGCGTAACTTTAGCTTCTTTCGAGGAAGAAAAACATAGATTTATTTTCTATGGAGGGAACGTCATAAGGAAAAAGTTCATGGGTATCAAAATTATTTCTCACTCTCCTTACAAGTCCAGAACTTTTTTTTAAGAGAGGCCGTTATAACTGTACTAAATTATATTCATTTTAGCATTTCATTTCTATACGTCTAATAAGCTGACCTGCCAAATTTTGTTATTCCAGGTTGAAGAAGACGGTTGTAATAACTCTTTGAACCCACCCGACAAAACGCTGCTTGTCACAGCTGACTAGTTTGCAGAATGTAGTCGGGACGGGAGGCCAATTTAGAAGCTCGCAATGCAATAAAGTTTTGTGTTGACAAAGCTAGATATCAAAATTGTCCCTCACTCTCTCTACAGTCCAAACATTGCTCCCTGGGATTTTGGGTTATTCTCTTAACTGAAAGCGAACCCAAGAAGCAATGGTTTTGAAGATATTGAAAAGGAGGCTGTGAGAAGGGACCTGGACATCTTTACATTCGATGACTTCAACGGGGGATTTCACGAAGTGGCTGGAGCATTACAACAAGTGCATTGAGGTCAGACGACCCCACTTTGAGGAAGATTAGAGTTATGTACTTGTTTGAAATTAATAAATATCTCTCAAGAAAATGTCTGAAACATTCTGGAATGCACCTAGTCTTTTTGGTATCACAGCGATTAAAACAATGCAGAAAGACGTATACACATGTTTAATAGACGACGCAAAATTATTTGGTAAGATACGACACAAAGATCTATTTGAACTACCAGGAAAACTTTAATTTTTGAGGAAACGATGTTCGAATAAGCCTGGAATTATCCTGGAAAGAAACCACCTGCATACAGACAGAAAGGGAATTGAGTATATAAAAAAAAAAAAAACTAGAAAAAGTAAAACAAGGATTTGTCTGCTCACCGGATTCATTCAACCTTTACAGTGAGGTTATCGTCAAAGAACTAGAAATCCTACCAGGATTTATTAATAGTGGGCTAAAACATCGCTAGCCTCTCACTACTCTATCGCGATTACTATGGAAAATGTTCGAACAGGCTACATTCCTTAGATCCACTAGTTCAGACCTTCACAGCTAGGGCCCGCCATGTTATCTTCACGATAGGAATTCACTCACTACCACATCGTGTTCATTTGATAAAGAATAAGCTCCATCAGATAGCTTTCCCCACCTCCAGAGCTGCTATTTTGTGGAAGAGACATCCAAGGGAATGCTTCCTTGACTACTGAAATCGTAACCTCTTCAACTCCAAGGTCACCAAATATCTATCATACATATCTTCATAATATGCACTTCTGATCACCTCCTTCCTACCTTACAGCAGCTTTAATCAGTAGCCATCTACCTTGAGTAGCCCTGACGCTACTATTATGGTGAAATTAAAAAAAATTAAACCTGTGAACGAAAAGTCATAGGGAAAAGTCATAACTTTTTCTTTTGTTGGGGAAAATGACATAGTAAAGTGTTGTGAGCGGGAACTAAGAAAACGGAAGCACCGTTTTAGTTATTGTTTAAACCCGGAAGTACCGTGTCGGCCATATTGTGTATGTGTGAAGAAAAAGCAGGAGTATCGCTTCTGCAGAGAGGAGTGCCCATATTAACTGCGTTCTCGTTGTTATTACAGACCCCGTTACCAAGTTGTGGCATAACGAAAAGCGTAACTTTAGCTTCTTTCGAGGAAGAAAAACATAGATTTATTTTCTATGGAGGGAACGTCATGAGGAAAAAGTTGTAAGGAACGTCATAAGGATCATCATAAGGACGAAGTTATTATTATTTTGGGGGTTGTTTTTCGTTCCGAGAACTAAGGAAACGGAAGCACCGTTTCAATTATCGAAACCAGGAAGTAGCGTATCGGCCATATTGTGTATGGTTGAATAAGACAATTGTAGTGTCGCTTCTGCGGATAGAAGTCATATATAAGATATATAAGTCATAATATTTTTTTACTGTCGAGGAAATAATCTCATACTTCATTTGTATATCTTATATTGTTATATACACATGACACAAAAAGGTAACTGCAGAAACACGAGACAAGTTACTGAAAGAAACCACAAATTGTGCACAATAAAATCCAAAAATTAACTTATATGATGAATTATTTCAACCGATGAAATTCGTCTGTCTTATTCAACCCCGGTATAGACTGACTTTGTATCGGAATTAGAAATTTAACTGTGAGAGCTACACACAAAAAATACCGTCAAAAAACTAAATTTATCTAGGGACCTCCACTTTTTGGGCATAAATTTTCGGTACCTAAGTTTAAAATGAATTTTTTAAAAGGAAAAAACTTTCATGAAGATTTCATTTTAGATCTAATTAAAAGCTTAATGATTAAATTTATTATTTCTATTAAGTAAAATATTCTGGAGCATTTCAGATAGAAAATATGTAGATTGGCATGTCAAATTTAATTTCGATTTCTTAAAATTTTCTTAAAAGCGGCCATTTTCTTAATTTTAAGAAATTTGTAAATAAACAAAAATTTATCGATTTTAAAAATATTTAAAAATAATTTCTGACACGCTATTTTAGTAGAATTAGAAAATTTAAAGTTAAATTTGGTTTAAAATAAATATTGCTTACTTATATCATAAAAAAATAATATACAACCCATTATTAACGATTGGTCATGTTCATCTGATTTAACGTTTGATGGACTGCTGATAGACGAAGTGATGACAGCGGCTCAATTGTCAGAAATCTAAGTGAACGCATATTTTTGGCTTTTAACTAAGAAGTAATTTTTACAAATGAATATTTAATATTTTATTGACTTTTATTTACTTTTAGGAGATACAAAAATAAAAAAAAATTAAGATACTATGAAATTTTCTTCAATTAATTTTATCATTTAATAACAAATGAAATACCATGATTATTCAATTGAAGTATGTCCCATACTAATGTAAATGCGTAAAATAAAAATATTTAGCGAATTAGTAATTGAAAAAAGTAAATAATATAATATTGTTTTCTGTCGAGGAAATAATCTCATACGTCATTTGTATATCTTATATTGTTAAGATATACAAAGGACACAGTGTTGACAGAAGACACAAAAAGGTAACTACAAGAACACAAGACAAGTTACTAAAGGAAAGCAGAAATTGTACACAATAAAATCCAAAAATTAACTCATATGGATAATTATTTCAACCGATGAAATTCGTCTGTCTTATTCAAACCCGATAAAGACTGACTAGACTTCTTCCCTTGCAGCAGCCTTAATCAGTAACCATCTACCTAAGAGTAGCCCTGACGCTACTATTATGGTGAAATTTAAAAAAAAAGAACTTGTGAATGAAAAGTCATAGGAAAAAGTCATAACTTTTTCTTTTGTTGGGGAAAATGATATAGTAAAGTGTTGTTACCAGGAACTAAGAAAACGGAATCACCGTTTCAGTTTTTGTTCAAACCCGGAAGTACCGTGTCGGCCATATTGTGTATGTATGAAGAAAAAGCAGGAGTATCGCTTCTGCAGAGAGGAGTGCCCATACTTAACTGCGTTGTCGTTGTTATTACAGACCCCGTTACCAAGTTACGAAAAGAGTAACTTTAGCTTCTGTCGAGGAAGAAAAACATATTTGTTTTCTATGGAGGGAACGTCATGAGCAAAAAAGTTATAAAGAACATCATACGGACAAAGTTATTATTATTGTTGGGGCTGTTTTTGGTTCCGGGAACTAAGGAAACGGAAGCACCGTTTCAGTTATTGTTCAGACCCGGAAGTAGCATCGACCATATTGTGTATGTGTGAATAAAATTATTAGGTTGGTGCAAAAATAATGACTTAATAATGTCGTTTTTTGACGTTAAAAATACGTCAAAAAACGACATTATTACGTCATTATTTGTGCACCAGCCTAATAGTAGTGTTGCTTCTGCGGAGAGAAGTCATAAGATAAGCCATAATATTAGAGGAAATAATTTTATATATATATTTAAATTTAGTATCCTTTTTAGACTTTATATAAACGCTTTTCTTTCCTATTCTTTTCCCTGTTTCTATTTCCTTTTCATGCCTTTGCTGTTTAAGTTAATAGTGTAACCTTTTTCTATTTAGGTGATTTTATAACCAACATGGTGGAACCTTTTAAATTAATAGTATTCTCCCTTGCTGTAACTTTGTTGGTAGCTATGTTGACCCTAGACAGACAGACGTACATACTAGGTTGGTGCAAACATAATGTCGTTTTCTCACGTATGTTATTAGGTTGGTGCAAAAATAATGACGTAATAAATGTCGTTTTTTGACGTTACAAAATACGTCAAAGAACGACATTTATTACGGCATTATTTCTGCACCAACCTGATAACATAGGTGAGAAAACGACATTATTTTTGCACCAACATAATAATTTAAGTGGGGCGTTAAAATAAACAAATTAACTATTACTGGGATTTGAACCAAAAAATAAATAAATAAATAAAATTTAAAAAAAAAAATCAATGATTACACTGAAACATGGGAGTTTGTGTAAGATTTGTAATTGAGGTATATCCTATATTGTGAAGATATACAAAGGACACAGTGTTGACAGAAAACACAAAAGATAACTGCAGGAATAGGAGACAAGATACTAAAGGAAAGTAAGCGAAAAGGATTAAACCCTAAGCTATCATTTGTCAGTTAATGAGGGGGGTAAACCAGAACTTCTTGTTCTACGATGTATTTTGTAATGTTTTTGTTTTCTTGCTTTTAATCATTTCACCCTATGCAAGGTGATAATGCCACTAAGACGCAAGGGGCTAAAGGGAGTTAAAGTGAACGAAAAACTGTTGGACGGAATCAGAAACCCAATCCTGAACAGGAAACATGAGATAAACTTCTACTCTTGTTCAAAAGACCAAGGAGGTTGTGAACCGGGCGATAAGCGAACCTATCTACTCTTATTGAGGAGAAAATAATTAAATAAAGAGTTAATAAAGGAGTTCAGATGAAGATGTTGGGCGTATAGAGTTGAAATAGAGTTTAGAAGGAGCCGGAGGCCCAATCCTA